>PTEX01000056.1:408507-948494 GCA_003342815.1 Eudromia elegans | reverse complement strand
TTTTTTTTTTAATACTTGCTTCCTGGAGCAAGAGAGAAGCCAAGAGTACTACAGTACTCTGTTCTTCCTTTAAGAAAGATTGTGGTGGCCCAGTGTAGATTTAAAATGTATAGAACATTTTCCTGTTTCTTTTACACCAGCAGAGGAAATGGAAAAAAATGGAAAATACGTTTTAAGAAAGGAGAACTTTAAACACCTTTTGCATCTTTTTTCCCTGTCTTTCAAACTGTTTTCTTGTTCACACAGATTACTACTTTTATCCTTCTATCACTTTCATTGCTGTTTTCTCTCTCTCTGTTTTTTTTTATAGAAATATATGTGTGATCACTGCAAGTGTTTTGCTTGCCATGTTAGATGGGATCCCTATGAATAAGTCAGAATGTGCCTTTGGACAGTAAATATCTCTATTCAAATTCTAATCAGTATTTTATCTTATCTCAAGTGTTTGCCCAGTTTGATATCAGAGTGAGTCATTGTTTTATTAAAGGAATGTATTTAAATAAAATTATCAGATGCAGTGAATAATGTATCTAAGCAATAAAATGTATGTGATTTCCTTTTATAATATTTATGTTAAAATGACAATCTGACAATCCAGTTCTACCATGACATACTTGCAAATATGGTAGTGGGCTTGGGCTTGGCTCTGACTTTTCAGAACATGCAGATCTTATGAATGAGTCATGAAGGGTGAACTGTCATATATCAAAGCTCAATTATTCCATAAGTTTATCCTTCAGATTGTTTTCCTCTGATCCTCTCATACCAAAAGTCAGGTCTTTGCTGTTGTGAGGTATTTAATTTTGTCAGGAAAAAATCCAGTGATGACAAAGGAAGTTGTGGTTACAGTTTAATGCCAAAAAAAAAAAAAAAAAAAAAAAAAAAAACCCAAACCAAAAAAACCCAAACATGATAATTAAGTTATATTATGAATATTGGTTATAAATTATGTTGTCTCATGTAAGCACTTGGGGCTTTTGTTTTCTCTTTATTCCTTTATTCCTGCTGCATCATTTTTTCATGGTATTGGAAGCTTAGCCATGTTCAGAGATTTCCTTATCTAAGGATACCAGATGTTTACTGGAGGTTGAAACTAGTTGTTCCTTTCTCAATCAATGTCTGTCACAAGGAGACAAAAATGTATATGTGACTTACATGATTTGTTTTCATAATGATGAATGTAGTTTAGTTAGGAAATTGATTATAAAAATAAAAACCAAGCTTTGAAAAACAATATGAAGATAAGATATATGTCTCTTATGATCATTTGAAGGCTAATGAGTATATTTCACTTTCATAGTCAATCTTTTGAATGACTAGCAACAATGTTATGTGGAAAGGCAATATTGAAAGTAGGATTCATATTTTGCTGATATGCATCCAAATTATATGTCATTTAATGCACTATTTGAATGGAAAGAGCAAGCAAATATAAATCTGAAAAATTTATCTCCTTCAGAATATGTGAGTATCAATGCAGACATGCAGTAATCTCCTTTACTTAACTTTAGACACTGTTGAGAGAAGATTTTCAGTCATTACTGGGTTAGAGGAGCATGGAACAATTTGAGCATCAAGTTCTGGCAGACTCCAACTACCCTTGAGCCTCATTTCAAATCCCGACCCGAGAATAGGATAATCTAGGACAAATAAAATATTCTTTGTGTCAGAAAATCGTTGTCCTATGACCCAGAGAGGGCTTGGAATCTTTTCCTGCTTTTGCTTCATTTCTTCTTGAGGGCTAGTACTGCTACCTATTTTTCTGTATTAACTGTAACCTATTTTTCTGTATTAACTGTAACCAAAATTGAGGGGCAGTCTCTGTGTTAGCTATGGAATAACCCAATACCTGATATCAAAAAGCTGCATAGCAGTTTTTATGGATTCTATCAGCTTTGGACTAAGCAGGGTGATTACTTCAGATTCTCTCAAGGCACTCATTACTTTTTCAGGACCTTGCCAACATCTTTGGTAGTCCTACCAAATCAGAAACAAAACAACTGTCATTTAGACTAAATAGATGTATGAGAAATGTAGCATTATCTTATTCAAAAGTTATGTTCATTTGCCTTTTAGCTTACTGGAATTGTAAACTTTCCGACACTCTTGGTTCAGTGTGACTTCTGGCCTTTAAACAAGATCATCTGTGGTTATTTTGCTCTCCTGACGAATGTAAGAGGGAGGCAAGACTGACAGTGACAGCAGCCCTAAGGAGGTGGCAAAGTGAGTTTTAGAATGATGCTTTCTTACTGTGATTTGGTTTAGTCAAAATCAGTGTGGAAGTGCCTGTGGTTCTGCTTTGAGTTATATCAACTCATGCAAAAATCTTGCCATTTTATCTTTTTATTTCTCCTGGCATATTTAATAAATGTGGCAGCAGCTCAATGAAGAAGGCATAACTATGGAGTACTCTCATATCTCTGGGAGCAAAAAATGCAGATTATTTTGTTAAGAAATCCCCCCAAACTCCTTATTCTTTACTCTAAACCTTACATGTGTGAGTAAATTGAAAGAAATATAACCTTACTTCAGATCACAAGGCCTATAAGATGTCTGCAGATTATTAAGAAGTTAAAGCCCTTTCTTTTCAAGAGGAACCAAAGATTTGTCATGGCTTTGTGTTACTCAGGTATTAAAACCTAAACTTTTAAAGCAATGTTTTGAGACTTGGATACATACTGTGCACCTTGGATATGTAAGAACTGAGAGACATATGATTTTCTATTCTAATAGTCCTGTGTTGCCCAACTCAGCCTAACACCTCTTTGAATATAGGGGAAATGAAGTCTTCTTTTGCAAAAGAGTGGCCTTAGATGTTATGATAGCCACTCCTAACTGAGCTCTCTCGAAACTCTTTACTGAGGGCAGCTGAAGTTAAAGGCAAAGGTGAACTTTCATATTTTTCTTAAATATCAGTACTTCCAAATACTCTACTTACTGATGCCTACAGAACAGGGTGGAGAATTTAGGTAAATCTTACTATGTTTAGTTTTGCCTGTGAGTGGAGATATGGTTTTGTGTAAAAGAACTAAAACAGTTGTCATACTAACATTTACATCTTTTCTTTCCAAAACAGTGTCACTGTGGGTGTATTACATAAATTGTCACAATGGAATACATTTCAGATTCTCCATCTCAGAGGCCATCTGTCATTTCAAGTGGCAAATTCACCTGCTCCTCGCTTTTGTAGCAATGTGTGTTCTAGACAGAGGATGGTACATCCAGATGAAGTTAACAAGAGGAGCAGCACTTTATACAGATAAATTTGGAAAGACTTAGTGATCAAGTCATTTTTTTTTTCAGATAGAAGCGACCACCACAAATATAGATCTGTCTTTCTACCCAAGAGAACACCAAGTGCATTTGGCTTTGCTTCATAAAACAGCAAACTAGTTCCCCAAGGGATATGCTTCTACTGAAAGAATCCAACATTGTGTCTATAGGCACTGCTGTACTGTTCCAGACCTGCAGGTAATCCCAGAACTCTAATAAGAAAATTGTCCTCAATTATATTGATAGGCCTAGACAGGACTAAGCATTTTAATAGATTATGAATACTTGTGGTTCCTCTCCTTGTTTCCTAGTGGCTATTGACAACTTCTTATATAATTTGTCTAGAATATTTTTTAGCTTGAGAATGTTCTCACTTCCCCATTGAGATAACTTTTCATTGTTCCAGGTTTAGTGCAAGCTATATACATTTTTGAAGGAGCACCTTGACAGTGTGGATATGTGCTGACAATTTGCTCAAAGAATTCTGACTATGAGGCAGAATATTTTACTATTAATCAGTGGCAATGTGCCCAACCTTTCTGTCTACTCTTGATATTCTTGTCTTTAAAATAAGATTTTACTTTCCTGCCTCACAGTCATGTTGAAGCTTAATTAGTATGAGTAATAAATGCTGAGTATGA
Source organism: Eudromia elegans (assembly GCA_003342815.1). NCBI lineage: Eukaryota > Metazoa > Chordata > Aves > Tinamiformes > Tinamidae > Eudromia > Eudromia elegans. The sequence continues at coordinate 944,580 of PTEX01000056.1, read as the reverse complement.
TTTTAAAAGATCTTCTGCATCATGTGATCACGTCTCGATCTTAATTCACAGTGTTATGATCTAAGGTTCAGAATCGATTACCTTGGGTATTCACAAACGATTGCCTGAATTTTAATATGAGATTTAATAAAAATAACTCTTGAAACACTTGTGATCTTTCTTAATAAAAAGCTAATTTGTGCTTGCATTAAACTAGTAGAGTTTTGCACATAATCAAAATTTTTGTAAATTATATAGCCTTTGATATACTCTTCAGGTCTTAACCTCCTGTAGAATATATGCCTATTATTCTATTAACATATGTAAAATATGTTATATTTTCTTAAATGGGTGCCTTGCGGCTCCAGTATGAAGGAGACAATCATTTAAAATCACAGTTACTTGGCATTTTCTTTTAACTTTCCGTAAGTATCAAAATGCAAATAGTTCTACTTTTTCTGGGGTGGAAAATAGGGTGGAGAATTAAATGTTTGGCTTTTTCAGTCTTTAACCTTCGCTTTGTTGCCTCATCCTGTTTAATCAGTGTGATATCAATCATGAAAGGCTGTAGATCCAAGACCCTCTCTTGGCACTGCTTGGTAGACCAGAGTTGCAATTGCTGTTTCTTGTTTGTTTTTTCTTTTTCTCTCAGGCCCACTGGAAAGAGAAACACATTTTAAAAATCAAGAATATTATTGGAAAAATGCAGCAATAGAATAAACAGACATGACAGAGAAACAAGGAACAATATGCATTTTGCAAATCTTAGAAGATTTTAGGAGGAGCTTTCTTGACATCAGAAATTACTGATACTTTATGTGTGCCTTTGGTAAAGTCAGTGAAGGTTTGTGTGTTTCTGTTTTCTTCTTGAGGCCACTTTGTGCTATTATGATGTGTAATTCAAATTAACTTTATACTAGTCAGAGATTGCCAATGAATTCTCTCCAAGGATTGTTTTTCAATCTAAAGGGTGCCTAAAGCTCCAAGATGAAGATGTGATTTTAAGTATCGTTCACCTGCTGCAGTGTAAATCTCTTTGGTAGCAATCAAACTCATCTCTTCAGGACATGTAACATTTTAGGGATCAGTTCAAGACTCTGGAATTCCCCCATGAATAAAGAATCATCACAAATCTCATTATAATCTCTCCTTTTGATGGTAGGATTATTTTTACCCTTGCCTATGTAAATAGAAAGCACTATGTTGAAAAACGTAACAACCCAAAACTTCCAATTCCCCTCGCTTTAATCTGTCAAGTTTTCATCCTGTCTGTGAAAAAGGGCGAAGAAACACATCCTATATGATAGGTATGAATCATAGTGCTGGATGCTCTCATGGAAAATGCTCAGATGTTGTTAGGGGAGGGATTTAGTGAGTATACCTTGGTGATGTGCCAAAATTTGTGCTGGTCATTTCTAATGCATGCATTGTGGTAACTACAGATAGTTGCATTCACGGCTGTGCTAGGTGCATGTGCAGATGTAGTCATGCCTAACCACATTCCTGTTTCTATTTGAAAGAAAAAAACCATGTGCGACTTTCCGCTAACCTGGCATGGGCAGTAATTTATGTCCTGGTTCAGATTGACACTCTTATAGATGCATCTAATGTTTTCATTCATTATGGAAGATTTTTGGCCCAGTCAACAGTTTTATACCAAAATATTTTGACAATTTGAGATACCAATGATGAAATGGTATAAGGCAGCAAAGAATTTTTTTTATGCTTTAACACTGGCCCAAAGAAGGCACCTTAACTGTCCCATAGGAGCTTAGAATGAGACCAGCACAGTGAGTGGTTCAGGCTGTGTTTCCTATACTTGTTAGAAAGCAAGTGACTTAGATTCCACTTAGTCTACATGACAAACATCACTGTGATGTTAAAGATGGTCCTAAAGGCTGCCTATTTATATTTATCTATACTGAATACATGTAAAGATTTCATTGGGGGGATTTGTTCTATTTCAAGAAATGACTTTGATACCTTAGGGAATTCCTAATGCTTCCTAAGTCATAGGCTTTGACATCAACTGGTAGAAAAGAGTACTGAGATCTAAAATTGGTGAATAAATAAGTTAGAAGTTTAATTTGGAATGAAAAGCTGTTGGTCGATTGAGCTAGAATTGTAAATTTTAGAATATTTTGTCTTATAGTTAATTTCTTTTGATATTTTTTAGATTTCCTCATGTCTTCGGGTGTTTGAAGTTATGAATTCCATAGATATTGCCATTTCATAAGGGAAGAAGGATTTTGGAAAGCTGTACAGTTACCCGGGAGAACCTGAGGATCATAAAGAGGATTTTTTTTTCAGAGTAGGAGAAAATAGGAAGAAACAACATGAGTGTCTTTTCTTATAAGAGAATATGGTCCCTCTCTGCATGTCCAATAATGACACTGGAATGATAGAATGACATTTTTCATATTTGTTGTCGGATGATTTCCAAGGTAATATGACGAAAATAGTTATGTATTCTGAATCTTTATCTATTTAATGATTAACCTTGAGAACTAAAAGTATTAGTCTCTTCTGCTTAAGCTAAAAGCCATTAGTTCTGTGAAGACTAACTGTTAGAGTGGGAAACATTGTTGAGTTGTCCTAGTTTTCTTATTTGATGAAGAGAATAACAGGATATTGTTGACCCCCATCAATCGTTTGACTGAAGAATCATGACTGAAGAATCGTATGACAGAAGATATTTAACTAAAAATATATATCAAAAAATATGCATTCACTTTAGTTAGCTCTGCTGTGTTTATGGTTTTCTCCAATCCCCATGTGTAAAGGAGCATGCTGTTTTTTTAACTTGAACTGTTAGTCATCTATTCATTTTAAATGTCCTGTTCAGTCCCTACAGCCTAAGAAATATGTACATCACCTTTTCCTTTAAAAAAAAAAATAGTTTCCTGAGGGTTCTCTGTCTTAGAGAAGCAGTGAATAGATTCAAAAATCTTGTACAAGGCCCAGAAAATCAGTTCTCTTGTGAATGTTGCAGAAACTATTTGAATATCTTTTTGTATAAAGTTTGGAACGAAAGTTCCGTGAGAACATGAGTTAGTGTTTCTAGGTAACTGCCTTCAATGGTTCTTGTATTATAAAAGCCAGATTTCTTATACTCATTCTGGGACAAAACCTTTTCATAAATTTTACTGATGATTTATTAAAAAAAAAAATCCACCTGTTGCATAGAAATTCTCCTTGAGTGTTTCAGTTTTGTGCAAAGGTATGTAGCCGTGTAGATTTTTAAAATGACTATAATCTTGAAGAGTGATTGTGAAAAGCTATTGTCCTATCAGAAAGGTGGGGATCTAATCACTAATGTTTATCATGGTTTTGTGTTTGTTTGTTTTGTTTTGTTTTTGCTTGAAAAAAATATACAAAGACTTATCTTATCTTTATTACTTAAATACAGTACTTAACTTTTACATTAAATGACCCTTATGATGGCTGTGGTGAAAAATGGGCATTAAGAGCAGGTCTGAATTCTCTTTTCTTTGCGAGCAGTGCTTATTTAGTGCTTTCATAGAGGTAATAGGAGCTTTGAGAGCTCAGCCAGTACCTTCATCTTTCCCCACACTGCTGGATCTGACCTTGTTAATTATTGTTATGAGTATGTCTGTAACCAACCTCCTCCTACTAATGGTCTGTTATTTGTTTATTTAAAGCCACCATGCTGGAACTTTACCAGAAGAAACTTTATAGGCAGTAAGTATTAATGTACTTTACATTCAATATTCCTTTGTGTTTAGTGCATGTGAGTGTCTAACAGCTGAGTTTATTATCTAACAGTGAAATCGTCTCCTTGCATGATTCCCCTAATAGATCGTGGACTGTGACTTTGTAGTTTTTCAGTAGAAAATCTGTTCAGAAATATTTTATTTCCAGTAATACATCCAAAAGAAAGTTGACTACTTTTTATTTTTTAAATTATCTGTTTAGTTGTCTGTTTTCTACTGCATTCTGTAAGTTGCTTTTTAATATATTTATTTTTGTGATTTTTGCATTATTTTCTCTTATTTTAAACTATCAATCTCATTATTTTTATAACCACCTGGAAAGTTTTTGGCTTTCAAAGTTTATCTGTAATATATTTGCCACTTCCCAAAGTGAATTCAGCATTTTTTGACAGTTAGACCACATCTGACTTGGATCAGAAACTGAGAAATAAAGAGTCAAAACTCTCATGAGACTAGAGAAACTAGCTCCAATTAACCGTGCGCCCACTTTCTATTAAACTGATTGAACGAGAGAAAAATACAGGGGATGCATTCCATAATCTAAATATTCCATTTTAAAGGCAAGATAACTGAATAAAAAGCTGTTTACTTAGTTGAATTCTATTTTGTTAAAGAGATGATTGTCTCATTTGTTTAGCAAGGGGTTAAAGAGAAACTAATCCTTTAGGCTTACTTGGAAAAATGGTTATCTATCTTCCTTGCAATAGAGAACATTGTTTACTTTGCCAGAAACAATGTAATTGTTTTTTAAACCCTTATATTCCCAGAAAATAAACTTATTAGAAAGAGGAAAAATATCATTGACATAAGCCTTGTCTTTATCCAAATCAAAAAATGTAATGAAATTGCTTTCTTTAATGTCCAGCAAGTGGAGGCATTTAGGATGAGGTAAACTCTGTTAAAGCTTTTGCAAAGAGATTATTTTTTGTGTGACGAGTGCATTTTCTAATAGAAGTATCATAGGTTATGGGAAGCAGAACAGTGGTATGGTTGGCTCAAGTTAATTACATTTATTCAGATGAAATGCTATTCTCCTGTACTCTTCAGGAGAAGCAGAGAAAATACGGAAGCCTTTCTTAGTCAGCATTTATCAATTTCAATGATTTTTGACAGTGTGTGTTGCATGTGTGCCTTAGCTACAACGCCTTTACATCGGCAGTTAGTAGCACAAGGCTTTTAAAGCACAAAGGGTAGCGGTACTCCAGCCAATCTGTGATAAAAGGGAAAAAAATGAAATCACTATGGAAACTGCAGGAAGAATCTAAAAGCTTTCTTTATAAAGTAAACGTCTGATGTTTGTGACTGCGGGGGCAAAAAATTCATAAATCTGTACGATGCTATCATTTCTGATTTGTTATCGCAGCAAATGCCAAGTCTAAGCAGTCTGACCTTAGCCTTATTAAGTGCTTTCTTTTCAGAAATTGTTGTTATTTGACAAAAGCGAGACCGCAGTGCTGCAAGGGGGGAAAACTAATATATTTAAAATGGGTGTGTGCCTGCGTGTGTGGCTATATATATGTATCTTTTTCCCCCACAAAGCTCATGAGTGAGGAACGCTGCATGTGGGAACACAGGGACTCCTATTCTGAGCCCAATTCAGAAAACTCTTTCGTCCCATTACATGCCTGGCTTTGATCTTATATTGAAAATCTCTGAGCCTCTCCTCCAATGCAGAAGCAAATAAATGCTGATAAAAGGAAACCTCTCTCCCTTCAGCACACAGGGCCTCTAAGACTGAAAAATGAAGGTGACCGTAAGAGCTCTGATGAACCTGTTTGGACAACAGACAGCAACAAATACCTGTCTCGGCAGAGGAGTTTAAGAGCACTGCAGAGATCCTCAGACAGTGCAGAATATCTTGGCTTACAGAGGCCACTGTCTTTATAACAGAGCAACACCAGCCAGTCTTTCTTTCTACCTACAGCCGAAGAACTGCGAGATCAGAAGCAATACTTATTACAGCTTTTAAACCTTTGCATTTCCTTGTATTATTAAAAAACAAAAAAAGCAAGAAAGAAGGCACCTGAATCCCAAACAAGACAGAAAGAGGAGGTATTTGGTAAGTGTTTTTACTGCACTTGGTTGCTTTAACTTGAAGATTATTTTTAATCCTATTTATATGAAATAAACAGGATCAAGGCTTATATGAATTGGCTTTTTTTGTGCTAAGTTTTTGTTTGTGGAAAAATGTGAAGTGTAGGCTTGCCTTTCTAACCCTCATAGCTTTTGAATATTTTTTATTTGCTGTGTTATTGTATAAGCATTGCAAGTTTGTTGTTTCAAGGTGCTCAGAAGAGCACTGTTGTTCTTAGGCTCTTTGAATACAAACATGTCTAGTCATAGTATGCATTATCAAATATTTTTTTCTATACAATAATAGATTTAATATTCGTCTTAATATGGCAGTTTTAAGATATAATAATAATGAGCAAAGACAGGCAAACCTTTTCCAAATAAATACAATGTGAATATTTTAATTCGTATTGAGCATGGTTATATGTGCAGATAAAATTTATGACAGATTATTATGATACTATAGTGACATGAATTTATTTGGCTATGAGTGTGAGAGGACAGAAGAATTCAGATTTTATCACGAATGCTACTGAAGTGTTTGATATTATTAACAGTAAAGCTTTCCAGGTTAACAGCAGAAAACAGAGACAATACCGTATTTGCAGGTCAGTCTTCCAGTAATACATGTAAATCCTATGAAAGAAATAATTTGACATATTGGCTTCATTGTAGCTTTTTATACATACAATGAAAACAAGTGCTCTAGGAGAAAATTTGACTTTGTGGAATGGAATTAAATTACATTTTAAAGGCGGCCCTAAGTAGCATTAGGTAGAGGGAAGTCCAGTAACGTTTTTGACTTTGTGATGACTTTGCTACATTTACAAACCATGTTGTATTTTGACTTTTATCAAAAGATTCCAAAGAAGAAAACTGTCCACGGCAGGTTGAGGCTACAGGGGCAGACCTGACTCTTTTTTTCCTCCATCCAGCTACGTTACTTGTGGCTCTTCAAAAGCAGCAATTCCCGTGGATCGGCGCTTAAAGCGGTACGTCCAAATTGGCTCTAAGTTGATGACAACAGCTAATAAATACAAATTCCTTATAACAAGTGAATTGTCAAATTGGAATATCTGTAATGTATTCTGACTACTTAAATCACTCTGCTTAAGGAGCAAAGGAGAAAACTCTGTTGATGACCATCAGATACGTGTTGTTGTTGTTTCTAGGAAATGTCTTATTTCTTGTCTTGATATGGAACTGGGTCCAGAATGGATTTAAAAGGTAAACTTTTTGAAAAGAAATAGTTTAGTTTACCCAATGTGTGAGTTTATCCTCTTGTAATAATTCATGTACTAATAGTCAGGCAGGAAACTGTTCATGTTCAGTGTTGAGTAGAGGTTTTGTAAAATATATATTTGGGATTCAGAATCTGAAACCTTAAAAGCCTTTCTCTGAAGAGTGATTTTGTCTACTGATGTTAGCTCTAAAGTAACCGAGGGAGAGAGAGGAAAGATATTTTAAACTTCTACACATTTTCCCAACAGATCACGTATCAAAAGTATAATTTGTAAGAGGAATACAAACTGGTGAAATGTATCTCTAATGCTGCTTTCCTATGTTATTATGTAGAACATTTGTAATTATCTTGCTGAATCCTAATCCCTGACATTAGCTTTCACAAAGAATCTGGTGGAGAATGCAATACCCTAATTATGTTTCCATGAAAAGAGTTGAAGAGAAAAAAAAAAAAAAAAGTTGTGCTCTTTAGGACAGTTTTAAAGAAAACCTATTTTTTTTTTTTTTTTTCAGAAGACTAAGGATACTTTATCATCTGTAATTGCTGGTTGCTTTATATCACAGTGTGTAAATACAGTTGAGCATATGTTAATCACAAGTTCTTTTCTAAACTACATGCTGTACTTGCTTACATCCTAAGCAAAACAGGCACTGGCTCCAATCTAAATATTTATATATCTTTATATATGCTATCTTATGTTTTTAAGTATTTGCTGCAATAAATAAAGTGTAGTTACCATCTTTTACATATAAGTTTTGTTTAAAAATAGCCAGAAATTTTAAAAGACAGTATCTCAGTGCTTTCTCATATTCTACAGTCGCTTTTGTATTAAGGAAGCGAAGATCAAGAATATTAGTTTCATTTGAGTAACAGCTCATAAAGCTCTCCTTGTGTTGTGTTCTTTTATATAGGTAGCTAGCAACAAACAATGTTAAGTTGTAAAGCTGATTTTCTATCACTGGGAGAGCTCACTTTTTATAGATAGTTTGTCTATGAACTGAGACAAAAGGTTAATTGAGGTTGCATACCTAGATACATTATGTGTATTTCACCTCTGTAACACAATTAGTTACTGAAATACCTCTTTGTATTTGGAATGAATAATTTCTTAATACAAAGCTATTTACTAGAGAATCATTAAAGCTGAATCTCCAAAGGAAAATGGATACCTGATACTGGCATGCGGCTTTGTTCATGAATGTGTGACTGTGTGGGTTAGCTGAAAGAAATTACTTCAGCAGTGTATTCACAAGCAAAATTCTCAGCACAGGAGTATTCTGCAGAATATATATGGTTTTCTTTATGCACTCCTTTTGGGAAATCAATTCAAACAGTTCAAATATCCTACGGTACATGAGACGAGATATTCAACATTGCGCCCACAATGCCTGCTTTGATTAAGTGAGCCGTGCAAATTTAAAAAAAAAAAAAGAAAAAAGGAAGGGAGGAAGAAAAGCCCTGCTTATTCTGCCTTAAGCAGCTGTCTAGGCTTGTGTGTTTTTAGTTGTTAAAAGGAAAAAAGAGTGCTAATCAGTATAAACAAGCATCACCCTTCTCATAAATCAAATAATTTGTAGTTTATGGTTAGACAGCTATGGGCAGTTAGTTGTGGTAGACTTGACTGGGAAGAAGTGTCATCTTCCTGCTCACAGGCAACCTCCAGTGAGTGCACACAAAGTCTTTGGGAAGTTTTCTCCAGCATTTTTTGTCTAAAACCTGAAAAATGTTCTTTCCCCAGTGGGTGCAGCCTGGGGCTTGTTCTAGTGAAAACAGCATGGGTTTCTGAGAAGCAAGTTCTGCATTTGTAGTAAGAGCAGGTTTTGCTCAAAGTACCCAATCCCATCATTATATCCCTGTAGAAAGTTTCTGTTCCATTCCCCCATAAACTTGCTTTTTATGTTATGTTATTTCTTAATTGTGCTTGCATAGACATCGTACATTGTACATGCATAGACATTGTACATAGACATCAATCCAGGAGCTGACCAAACATACTCTAATAACTCAGTGTTTGAAGATAAGTGGGAGACTTGATGCAGGGTGAAATATTCCAGAATAATATAATGAATAAGGCCTACCTGAAGGTTGAAATCATATATGACCACGCTGAGAAGCTTATCACATGGTGAACAACTGTACTTAGGCACCTCTTTTCACAGTTTGGTACTAGTGGTCTCCATTTTGCAGTGGCGTAGTTGTGCTGGGTAGAAAATTAATTACCACTGCCCTTTGGAGTTAGAGCTTCACAGCCGGATTCCCTGCGGACTGCAGTTGGGATGGCTCCTCCAAAGTCGGTGGAGTTACACCACTAGCCAGCAGCAAATCCGCTTGTCATATATTTCCCCTATTTTAATAACACCTACTAACAGTTTGCCCCAAACAGGAGGGAAACTGCTGCATAATACCTCAGAATTTGCAATAAAATTCTCTTTTTATCTAAGAAATGTATTAATTTGTAAGTGTATTTTTAATTGAAAGCTTTCTTTCTGCATGTCGCTGGACATTTATATAAGCTGATCATAGACAGATATTCTCATTGACAGAAGTGAGATATTTTGGAAAAACACAACAACCTGACTTGTAAATGCTGAGGTCTGGTTCTTTAAAATGAATCTAGTAGTCTAGAGGATTTCTGCTGTGCAGGACGAAGGATACTGAATGAGACTGATTTGCTGTTCTTTGCTTGTTTTCTTGCTACACTGGAAGGATTTCAACAGGCACTGGACACGAGCCATGTGGGGGGAGGGTCTTTTCTAACAATTTTAGAAAAGATCACTCAAAATATTATAAAGTCACCGTGGGAAGCTTTTCAAATAAATTGCATGCATCTTTTTTTAACATATCTTTATGAAGTTACTGGTGAAGAAATGATTATTTATGCAAAGGTTGAAAGCTTTTTTGAATTGATAGGTTCTTTCAGGCTGACTATGCGCTTTTGAAGTCATACCTCTTATATGCCCTCTTGTTAGCATTCTGAATGTTGAACAAAAAAAGTCTATTCTAAATCATATTGTACTGTTATGTTAAAAGTTTTTTGTCATGTTCAGCTTCTGCACCATAAAATTGCTTTTAAACCAACCAACCAATCAACTCAGCAAAGAATGTGCATACACGTGTGCATACTCATCCCACTGCAACCTGCTTAAAATAAACTCAGGACAGGTTTATACAGAATAAGGGGAGAAAATTGTGTGATTAAAACTGAAGTGTGTACCTGGACTGAAATTATAATATCTAGGATCATTAGTTTTTCAACCATTACTTCATTATTTGCTGAAAGTCAAACACAAAGCATAAATGTCAGGTTATTTTTTTCTAACACCTTCCCTGATTATGTCTTTGTGAATAAATTCTTAAGTTTCATGTTATATTTAAAACAAAACACAACTTGTGGTGTAAGTATAATTTGTTCATTAAAATATAAACCTGATACGAGACTGAAATGGTTATATCTGCTGTGCCTTATGCCAGTTAGTCACGTACTTGCTCTCCCTAACACAGTTTTCTGTGGGAGACCCCACCTCCATTCTCAGCACTGAAAGTCAATCCTGGAAATCTGTGTCTGGTGAGGAAAACACCATTTGTGTTTTGAGCCATTTGCACTAAATAAATCTGTTTATTAATAACAGTGGAATATTTGCACAAAGATGCGAGGTGGCAATTCAAACTCTTCTATTTCCTCTTGAAATATGAGCACCCAGAAGAACACAGGGCACACGCTATTTTCCTTAGTGGATTTTGCTTCCTGATTTACTACTAAAGTATACTATTGCTAGGATATCCAGCACGCTGCTGGATCAGATTTTGAAATTAAAATCAGTCTTGCTAAGTCTACGTCCGCTTACTTCCTACGCAGAAGAAACCTAAAACATCTTCCTAACAAAAGCCGAATGACCGTTGCTGATGTTTTCTTTCTTCTCTGCCCCTCCCTGTCTGGAGCATAAGGAAATCTTTGTGAAAAAGTAAAGCCCCAGGAAATAAAGAGTTAAAGCAAAGGCAGGCTCGCGGGTTTGTTGAGATCTGTCAGAGTCTGAGTGGCTGGCTCCATATCTGTCTCGGGAACAATAGCTACCTGTATTCTGCACGGGCTGCTGGGCAGGCACTAGCACTCTGCAGAAGGTCTGCCTCTCTCAGAGGTTCCTTTAGTGGGAATCCCTAATGACAGTCCTACTTTTCACTGGGAGGGGGAAAGAAAGAAAGAAAGAAGGCAGGAAAAAAAAAAAAAAGGTCTTGCCTGCTCTGTTGATGAAGGACAGAGCTTTGATCATTCTCATTCAGCCTTGACTTGGCCTCAGGTTTAGGTTCTCCGTCCTGAAGTCGGCGGGCTCTCTCTCCTCACACACGCACGCACACGCATGCACACACCCGCAGGCTCGCACACACACGTCCACACAGCCCTGTGCGGGTCTGGGCAGGCAGATTAGTGTCACAGCTGTGAGCGAGGCGCAGAGCAATAAACATTGCAGACCCCATCTCCATGGTGGCAAGAGAGGGCACGGGAGGTGACAACAATGGAGAAGGATCTCTCTTCTGACAAGTTTTCGGTAAGAGGAATATTTATACCCTCCGCCAAGTATTTTATAGCCTTCTAAATAAGTTAGAAATTGCTAGCTTTCAAATGTGCCTTGTTAAAGAAATATTTCCGTTTACCGCTGTATCCGGGCTGTTACTAGCTTTTAGACCTGTAATTGCTGTGCTTTGTGTGACGAGAGTGTTTGCAGAAAACGGGAGACTTTTTCATAGAAGTGGTGGCTACTATAGTTACCTTTTAAAATATGTAACATTTCTAACCTTTGCGTTTTTAAAATTCACCGCAAAGCTTCATTTTAGCTAAGTTAGAATCCTGCTTAGCCATAATAAATATCCAGATGCAATAAAATGCTCTGTAGCTGACAGTACCCATGTAATATTAAAACAGTGCTCCCTCACCCCTAATTTGTAATTATTTTTGCACCCTTAACTGCACTGGGGTCAGAGAGTTTTAAAAATTAATGAGGTTCCCTGCTGAGTTCAAATAGTATAATCTACACGAGTTGTTGCTGCAGAAGGTTGAAATTATTTCTGCATATTTTTAATGTAGATGTAGTTCTTATTTTAATATACTGCTTTTGAATACTTTATTTTTAAAGATAATCGGCAATAAGAAAGGGATGATGATCTCAATTTAATAATGAAAAAGTGAATGCAGGGAAAACAAGGCGTACGGTGAAAATGCAATGCAAACATTTGGTAGGTATGTTTTCTGATCTCATATGCTAGATATGTGTGAGATTCCAATAGCCATGGTCATGTCTACATATTTACAAGAACTACAGCTAATAGAGGAAGAAAAACCTTTGTGTGAGAATATTAGGTTGCCAATTGTTCTAGGAGGTTAAAAAGAATCGTTTGAGTGCTTTAAAGTAGCTATCTGTATCTGTATATAAAAAATAAGAGAGACGGTAAAAACAAAATAATGTACTATTGCTTTTCCTGGAAATGCTAGACAGAGAGTATCACCAATGCTCCTAAAAAGTAGCATTTTCTGAAAATCCTCAAATGGAGGAATTGGAAGGGAAAGGGGGAGGGAGCTGTTTACTATCCAATTTCCGTTTTGAAATAATGGCAAAGTTTCATACTGCAATATTTAAAGCATTGTTTATATTTATTATAATCTATAGTACATTATGTTTAAATGGAATGCGTTTTAAAGCCGAATATACTGTAATCAGTGCTAAAGATGCATTATATTCAGGCTTCCATTTGTAAGACCCATTCTGAGCTTCCTGTGATTTATTGTTATGTAAATATGGTGCAGCAAGGGAAAGCAGCACTATGGAGATTCAATTTACTTTGAAAGTTGTTCATTATGGAAGGGATGAATGTTATTTATTTGATGTGAATCAAAGGCTAGAAATGACTTTTTCACTGTGAAGTCTATTGTGATGGGTGCAGCGTGATCTAATCTTTTTAATTTTGGCTTTCACACCAGTGGAGATGAAAAGAGATCTGAGCTCATTTATTGGTTGCTAAGTCTTACTGGAGGCCTAAGTACCATTCTTGGTTGCTATGGCCGATCTGACCTCAATCTATGCAGTTTTAGGGACTTAAGCAATCCTTTTTTTATTTAGGAGCATGTACCTTGATTTATGTCCAAAATTGTGCCTGAATGTCTTTGTCTACAAGTGATAAATGGTGGTGTACAATTCATCAGTTCTTACAAGTAAACACTGCTGTCCCACTAAAAATATGTTTTGTTCTGAGTTAATGGTATGGAACAAGCCAGTCTCCACAAACAGCTATCTTTTATTGTAAAGAGCCACTGAAACTTGGAGCAAAGTGGGGGAAATTGGCATTCATCTTCTCTGCCATTAGCATTTCATTTGTGCTCAGTGATGATGAGACTGTATGTCAATTGACAATGAAAGGCTAGCGGTTTATTTCCCTACTCGAATATATAATTGATCAATTATGTATTTATTTATTCTGTACAAATATTAAAAAGTCAGGAATGTGATGTCTCATGGTGTTTGTCTGCCACTTTGTTATTGCTAACTGTGAAAATATTTGCAGTCAAATAAACTGTGACTTGGCTGCAGGAAATTCACAGTTTCTAAGGCAAGTCCCTTGAATTAAAATAGTATCAGATATTGGTTACTGCCAGATACGTACTACATAATTTCTTTCAGTGGGAGATATTGCAAGACATAATTAAGAGTTTATAAAAAAAATGAGCAGCAGTAATTTTCTAACATTAAAATTACTGGTTTGACAGAAAAATGAACTTCCAAAAGAGTAGGCAGAATTTTTTATTGTTTTTCTCAGATGGAACAGTGGTGAAAAAAAATCTTATGAAGCAGTGTGTTAATATAGTTTGGGCTAGACTGGCTACTGCAGATTTCTACATGTTAAATGAAAAAGTGAGATCAGTTGCTTCTACTGGTAGTATTATAAGTACTTAGAAAAGGCAAACCAAAAATAGTAATAAGAAACCTTAAAAACTTGCCTTTTAAAATCAGAAGGAATAGCATCCTATTAGTTGAGTTCTGTATCACTAAGCACATGTAAAGCAAACTAGTTCTTCAATTGTACAAAGATTTAAGCTACAGAACTTGAAGTAAAAGTAGTATTTCCTGAAGCCTATTTCTTTTCATAGATTATGTTCAGTAATAGGCTAAAGTAAAGCTTAGTGTTTTTATTGATACAGCTGAACCAGGTCTTAGTCTTCTTGAAGAGAATGTTTAAAATTGGTGTCTGGTTTTCCCAATAAGCTATGTAAATAATACTTGCTACTGGAATAATTCTCAAAGAAATGCAATTTGCAAAGCTTTTGAAACTGCTTTTCAGCTGCTTTTCAGTGTTAGATTTATAGCAGAATTTGCAAAAGCATTTCTCTGTGGTTAGTTCACAATAATGCCTCTGCTTTGGGGTTTCTAAGAGTAGCAGTTATCAGCAGATATTGCTAAAAATGGTCTAAGATGCAGGTCACAAAATTAACCTGAATGTTCCTTTTGTAAAGGTGCTTTGTAACAGTTCATTGTACAATATCCCGAACGCTTTTAGCAATGGGAAACTGTTATATCACAGTTGCACATTTTGAGATAGAATTTTGGAAATTTTTAAATCTGTACATCACCAAGCAAAAATGATGTAATTGCTGCTAGATGGTTTTAAACCTTTTTGAAAGAAATATGTCAGAGATGAACATTTACAATTACTAATCAGAAATGTACCATCAGAAATTGCTGTTGGAGCAAGGTTTTGCAGAAATGGGATGCAGTATATCACTATTCCTGTTCCTATTGCATTTCGGTCTTAAAATACAAGCATAACTGAAATACTTGCATCGGAGTTCCAAATTCCACTTAAAAGAGGAAAATGGAGAGTTATTTCAAAAATGCGTACTACAGCAGTGTGGATTAGTCATTAAAACGTTAACATCTCGCTGGAATACATTTAAAGAGAGAAAAAATGCATTTTGGGGGGACTCCCAAAGAAATGCTTGTAAAACAAGCTTCCTTTCGTGTTTTACGTTTTTAATTTCTGTAGCAGAGTTCCATTTCTAAGAAAAAATATAATTAAGTTATATCAAAGTGTAATTGTGTCAGGAAAATAGAAAATCTTTTAAAGCTTCATTTAATCAGTGGTTATCTGTGAATAAAGTTAATCATTTTCTTTCTTGCCACCAGCAGCAATATCTCCTATCTTATGGCGCAAGTTTTAAAATAAAGATATAACCTGTATTTTCACTCTTTGAAGAGCTATTTTGCATGTAATCTTGCTTTTATGTGTCCATATTTTGTATATATTCATGATGGCCTCCTATAACCATGTTAACTAGTACTTCTCACCTTTTGGAAGAGAAGTAAAAGAATAAATCATGATATAACATACAAATCAATGCATAATCATGAATCTTGGGTTTTTTTCTCATATTTTGCCTGAGAATTGTGCATATTGTCTTACGCATACCCAGAATGAGCAAGCTGTGACATGTGAAGCCAATTTGCATGTTTGTTTGCATTTAGAAAGAACTTTAAGAAATAAATTTTGTAAAGGTAAATAGTTTTGACTAAACTTTCTTTACACCCTAGCAGGTTACAGTAAGTCATATTCAGGTAAAACAGCTTGGAGGAATTATAATCCCAAAGCTAAAGATTGCTTTCCGCAGTGGAATTTTCTGGCGGCTTTTGCACAGCCCACGTGTTGGGTGAGCCCAGCGAGCTCGCACCCAGATGAGTCCCCTCTTGCCCTGCCTGCTCTTGCCTGTGGCCACCATTAGTGAGGAAGGTATCGGTAGCTCTTTGGGGAAAAGCCTATCCCTGCTCTCTCCTTCATCTGGGACAACCAAAGCACCTGCCTGACCGCAGGATGGGGGCAATCCACAAATGAAGACCAAATGTTTGGCCTTGCCATTGTCATCATTGCTTGTCATCAGACTGGCATTTGTGTTCTCCCCATTGGTCCAAGGCTACACATTTATTCTTATTTTTAATTGTCCTGGTGTAATTTGCCATATCTTAGAGTTTGACTATGCACTGCATTTTAAATACTTGTTTCTCTCCTTTTCTTGCTTGCAAAGGTTTCACAGGCCCTGGAAGCAGGGGTGTAGATGATTAAGGTGATTTACCTACAGATGAGTGTTTTAAGCTCACTGTTGAATGGTAATAACTTTTACCCTTTTAATGGCATTGATAGGTCACCTCTTTTCTCCACTGGTGTCTTTCCCCATTCAGTATAAAGCTTGTGGGTTATTGCTATTGTCTCTGTATTGCTTTCCAAGCAGAAAATGACTGAGAACAGAGAAACAGAGTCATCAGGATGAAGTAATCTGTTACTCTGTTACACACTCCCTACACTTAACAAAGGATCCTATTAAAAAAAAATCATAATTTAGCTTTGATATCTTTCCTGTTTTCCAATTCTTCATTTCCTGTCATAATCCTTAAAATAATATTTATATTTGAGTAAATATATATAGGGGGCCAACTTAAAGTTTGTGAGAAGTAAAGCTTTGAGTGGCATTCATTGTGTTGAAATAAAATGGCAACTGACATAAACCAGCAAGGTTGCCCAAATACTGTTTTCCAAATTGTTTTGTTGCTTTTAAATCAATAGACTCTGCCAGAGCCCAGCTGAATTGGGCATGTTTTGCTTTGCCTTTGTGTATCAGTTTCATCATCTTTAATCACTGTGATGGCACTCTTGACCCTCTCTGTCAAATATTTTCAGGCACCAAAGACTGAGTGTATTTCTCCTTGCTAAATGCAAAGAAGAAATGGTTATGATCTCTTTGGCTGGCGACCTTTATAAAGTGCTTATAAGTCTAGAAATGTTTGAGGCAATCTCGGTTTACCCTGAGTCGTCTTAGCCCTTTGGCATCTCTGGCAGGAAATCTGCAAACAAAACACGCTGCTTACTGTTTTGCCCTCGTAAACTGAGATTCGCCTCTCCCTGCACAGAACTAGGGCTTAAGCGTGTGAGTCAGTGTTGATGACCTAGCAGGTTACCGTGTGTTGGGGGAAAACTCAGGGTTTGGGGCAGTTGCTAGGCAGCCTGACTCTGCCTGAGCTGCGGTCTGAGCTGCCCCAAACTGAACTAAATTCCTTTCCAAAGGGTGTGCACACAGATGGCTACTGTGAGTCACCCAATGCGTGGCAACCTGCTTCGCTGTGTTTTGGATGTGCAGCTGAAGGAGCGCTTCTTTTACAAGCAGCTTAGCTGACCCCGGCCGGCGCTGGCACCGAAGAGCTGTCCTGCCTCCTCTTTGTTGTAGAAATGCCTTCCAAAGCTGGGCTGAAAGCTAATCTCGCTTTTCTTTTCCTGGTCGGGTTGGTTTTCAGAGCGATCAATCACCTGATCCAGCTGACTGCTCGGCTGCGCAAGACCCGGTGTCAGCACAAGGGAGGCAGCTGGGGCACCGTGAGGCGTTACAGAAGCCAGGGCAGCCGCTTTGGCAGGTGCAGCCGGGAGGCCCGAGCCCGAGCTAGACCCGGGTTTGTGAAATAAGGTCCTGGCATGCCAGCTCTCTTGTTTCTGTGTTTTCTGGAGTGTGCGCTGCCTGCCTCAGTGGTTTCAAGGTGTAGATGGTGGCGTGGCTGGTATGCCTGTTCTCTCTGTGCTTGTATCTTGGAAAGACTAATACCTTTTTTCTTGATAGAATCTGCTAATGTTATTGCTTACAAAAGCACTTAGCTCACTCTGCAGGCCTGTCTTTTAGAAAAAGATCTTATTCCTGTGAGTATGACTGTGAAGAGAAGACCCTCTTGAATTCCAGATTCAAGTCCTTACGCTCTTGGTGTGCTATTCTACAATGAAATTGCAAGCACACTACTTAAATTGGTAGGTTGCATTTTTCAGAGATTTCTCCTACCTCTATGGAGTTTTCTTTAGTTCATTAAGGTATTTCCTTCAAGTTTCTTTTGCTTTTGTTCAGTCTGCAGTTATTGATTGCATGGGTTCCAGCCCTCTCCTTTAGAGAGTCAAGAGAAGTTTGCACTTTCATTTCTTCCCAGCAATCCCTCAACCACTTCTATGAAATCATCTTTATCTTCAATAGCAACCGTCATCTTCCCCTGGGTCTGCAGCATTGGAAAATGGTGGCAGTGTATTCGTTGCTGATGACAGGCTTAAATCTGAAGAAACCTTTTCCTTTGTGTTCTCGGCTTTGGGCTTTAAATTCTTAAACTTTACCTCACAAACCACACTTCAGGGTGCAAAGTCACCTCTAGCAGTACCTTCTGTAGCAGTCTTATTTTTGTTATTGTTTATTAGCTTATCTTCTTAAGTTCTTCCTTCATGTCAGTTTGGCAATGCCCTACCATCTGAGAAGAGAAAACTGAGGCAAAACTTTGACTTGGTCTTTAATTGGAAATCTGTAGTTTTGAAAACTGAACTCTGAATTAGAAACTGAATCTGCTTTCAGTTCGGCACCTAACCATCGAACTAACTTTGCTTTCTGTAACTGGTGGAATATGACAAATTGAAGCAGAGTGAATGTGACACAGGAAGGGGAAGTTTCACCATCAAATTGATCAATTCTTACCTTTGCATATCCTCAGTACTGGATTGCTGCGTTATCCAAGATAGCAACTGCATTAGCCTCTACCAGTAACACTGGTTTGACTAGAATGTCCTCTTCCTTCTCTAATGAGGAATCAGATTCTCACTTATGGTTGAGTGAAGTGTAACAAAGAATTGAAAAACTGGAAATATTATTGCACCATAAATTATATCTGTGAAAACTTTTATTAGAAAATAAATTATTTACTAGTAGGCTGAAGTAAATGAATTTTGAAAATTGCCTTGTGGTAAAGGGAACTCTCATGTGCCTTGGACCTGAAATTATGTCAGCATAAATAAACCAATATTGTAGAAAATATTGTATACCAATATTGTAGGAAAGAAGCAGTCTTCCTGAGAAGCAATTTCTGATCCCTGCTATCTACATTCAGCATTTTGATTCAGAACTGTTATTGCACAAAACTGATACTTTTCCTTTCAGTTCATCATCTTTCATTCTATAAATTTCACTTATAGCTTACATTTGTCCTTACACAATCTTTATATCTATAAATCTTCCATGACTTTTATCATAGACATAATAAAAAACAGTTACACATAATGCATTTTTGCAATATGACACATTTTGATAATCAGTTGGCGGAAACATTTCATTAAAAACTGGTATGGGATATCTATCTCTTAGGCATTGTGAATGTTCATTCAAATATACTCAGATGTTAATCATGTTTATTGTGCAAGCTCTAGACCTACCCCCACACACCAATACTGTGCTGTAAAGTAGGGCTTGACATTTTAGGGCATGTAAATACATGTTTCATATAGAGCTTGGAGCTTTAATGCACTGGAAAAAATAAGAAATCAATTCTATTTCCCCTGGGTCATTAGCTGATTAGACACACTTTGGCAAGATCTTTTAAAATGAAATTGTTTGCGTAGCCTAATAGTTAAAGAGAGGAGGCATTGCTTTCAGGTATTATTGCCATAGTTCTCAAACATGCAAGGATATGCCCACCTGTGTGTCCCTCCTATTTCTGGTTTTCCACAGGATAGTTTTGCTTACCTCTTGATCAGCATTAATTTATTGTTTCCGTAGGTTTTCTTGTTGTTAGCAAGATGGTAATAGTCTATTGTGTTTTTGCATCTATAACCAAAATCTTTCTATCAGATAGCACCTGAGAGAAGCTGAGATTTAGGAACAATTCACTTGAAATCTAAAGAAATTAACTGTGGTTGATAGGAGAAGCCATACTGAGCGACTGTCTCACTGCACATGCCTGCTCCTGATCAGAGAAATTCACAGTCCTGGGGTTTTTAGTAGCCCCTTTGGGCAACCTACAGTGAGTAGCTTCTTCTCTTTCATTTGACTCGTCAAATTTGATCACCTACTGACTCATACTTGTCATCTCAAAATGTCACTTTTCTGGTATATTCCAGTTGGGATAAAGGTGATGCAGAAGTTTGCCTGCGAAAGCAGGTAAAATATGCAGCGGGTTAGCCATGTGAAGATGTTTAGACAAAACCAAACCAAACCAAACCAAACCAAAAAAACCTCTGGAATTGCCAGTACCTACTCTTCATAAAACAAGTGAATGACACTGGAAGGTACTAGGAAGTTCCTCTTTTATAGAGGAACTAGATAAAGTAAGGAAATACTATAGACCAAGGGCTTTCAAAGTGTATTTTTTCCGCAGTACAGATGTTGTTACAATGTGTCTCCAAATATTCAGATCAGATGGATTTTTTTCTCTTCAGATATCTTTCTTGAGACTGCCCGTCGTACTTTTCTAGAGTAGAGAAAAAGGCCTGAAAAATGGAGAAACAGCAGCTAGCTACCTTTTTATGTTTCCAGTGCTGATTATGTAGGTTACTATCCCTCCATTTGACTGGTTCGCCTCTTTGCTGGGTTTTGTCTTCCGAGGGCTGAGACATGCCCTTCCCTCAACCCACCTACGTGTCTATCAGAGGGCGATGGAGAACAGGGCGCAGCTCCCGGGAGAGCAGCTGGGCGTTTTGGCAGCCTTCCGCCCCGTTCTGGGCCATCCGGCAGGGGTGGCTTCTGTGCTTGGTGCACTTGGTCTCCAGGTGGTGGGAGCCCCGCGCTACGGGGTTGGGCACTTCAGCAATGCTGCTGCCATCCATTATCCTCCGCGCGCTCGCCCAGCCGCGCTTAGAATTGCCTGAATTTGAAGACTTTCGGATAGTGAAACAGGGAAGGCTGCTGCAATGGTTTCTATGGAAACAGAAGTGGGAGATGAGAAGCAACTAATAAGAGCTCAACTCAGCCAGCTCCTGGATGGTGATTTAAAAATACGGACTTTTAAAAATAACCCCTTACCTTATTTCCCCCCCCCCCCACCTAATCGTTGTTTCTGAAGAAAGGGACCAGGAAGGCAGTGGGTTGCTAGCAGAAATGAATGAGAGCTCTCACTCATCACTTTCATCTGTTGGCTGTCATGCAAGAGCTGTAAGTAGCAGTTTACTAAAACTGGCTGCAGGCTTATAAAGTGTATAGTAATTGTAATTTTGAACTGGAAGAAAACGTGAAAGGCATTTTAAAGGTGTTCTTCTGCTCCTGTTTTCATCCCTTTGAATGCAATGGCTTCGAGGGTGGTACAAAGGAACTCTCTGACCCATGAAGTTACCCTAGATATTAACTCTGTCAGAATGTGTTTCTGTGTATATGTATATTCTATTGCGTATGAAGTACTGTTTTGTATGTTGTATCTGTATTGCAAATAAGCTCTGCGTATGCTATTCCTTTTAACCTGGCTCATTGCTTTTCATCCCTCATAGCATTGTCCCTGCTTTCAGGTTTTGTAGACCCACAAAGCTTCAGGATAAATTTGTAACAAAGATCTTAGAGGGAGGTTACTATGTATCAATTAAAAAGATAATTCGTTATCTATCCTCTGTTTTTATTTAAATTGCTTAGATATTTTTCTTAAAAAGATACAGAAATGTGGATTTATAATGGTAAAAATGTCTTAAATGAAATTGAAAATGGATACAACAGGTTACAGTTGACACCGAGGCTGAATTTAGTGCATTCACTCTTATGATGAATTGATTTTTGCTATTGTTATGCTAATGTGACTGTCGGCTGCTTTCATTAGGCTTCCGAATAGAGGGACTAGATCAGATTGTGACTCAGCTTCTTAATCAAATCTTTAAAATCAATTTGAGAATTTTAAACAAAAGAAAAAGAGAGACACTCAGGAGAGATGGGGGATCCACAACTGGGACTGCGATTCCTATGGGTCCAGGTGTTAAACCAAAATGAGGTAACTAGCTGATATCTTTGGGCATCTGTATGCATCATCCTGCCTCATCCTGTTCTTTCCTGCCTGATCCAGGGTGAGTGCCTAGGTGATTCGGGGAAGTCTTGGGCAGAGACAGGGAACGATGCCTTTTCTCTTTTCCTGGCTTGTAAACGGGAATGCTCCCACTCTCCAGATGGTTCCTTGAGCCCAGTTTGGTCTGCAGAGACACACTTCTGCCTGAGCTGCATGTCTGCTCCCTCAGGGTTAAGAGCTATGGACAATGCACCTGAATAAACTTTGTAGAGAAAGTAGGGGGTGGCAATGAGTGTCAGAAGTCAGTGTTCTGTGGAAACTGGGAGCTCTGTCACGTGATTCCTTTGCATGGAAATGAATTGGAAAATGAAGAGGGGGGAAAAAAAAAAAAGCATCTGCTTGTGTGGTTAGGTGGGAACTGAGAACATTTTGGTTGAATGTGACTGGTTAAGGAGAAAGAGAAAAAATCTACTTTGCTGAAAAAGGCCATATTTTAAGGAGGAGGCATTGAAATTATTTTTTTCAATACATTTGGTATACATTTTTCTAGAATTTCATATGGAAAATAGTTACCTTTAGAAAAACAAGTTGCCAGAATTACCAAATTATATACAAACCAACTAAGTAAGCTTTGCTTTAATTAATAGTCATTATAGTCTGAACAGTTTTCACCCTCTTAGTGTTTTTACAGAAACAAAGAAACGGTTACTCTCTGCTATGAGTTTTATTTTTCCCTTTGATGTACTCTGCATTCCTCCTGTTGATCATAACATACTTAACAGTTGTGCTTGCAGACTTACAGATGTAACACATGCTGATTTGTCCTCCCAGAGGCATGGTAGATTCGACATGCAGTCTTTGAAATATTGTTATATTTGTCGCTGTTGAAAAAGCTTGTAAGACTATAAACATCATTATTTGCTAAAAAACAAACAAACAAAAAAAACAAAGCAAAATGAGAAAACATGACAACTGTTACAGCTTGTTGCGTTTTGCTGTGTTTGTACTCACACACAGGTATAGCTGTACAGTAGGCATAGAAACATTGAAAGTTGTGTATCTAATATATAGATACTATAATATGGAAAAGCAGCTTTCATTAGGTTTTTACTGTTGTAAAATGGTCAGTATATTCATAGTGACTGCCTTCCTCGGTGCTATGCTCACAAGGACTTATTTGGTATATCTTATACCTATGCCTGCATAAAAGTAAGGTTGTCCTGCTGGCATGGTGGCATGCTGCTCTCTTTCCAGAGAAAGCCAATAATGATTAGTCTTATAAGTCTTATCATTTTTATAGTAAATCACAGATTTCCTGGATTGCCTTTTAAATCTTCTACTAAGTGAAAGCAGTGGAAATACTGCCAGAAGAACTGGTAGAAATACCCATTGGTTTTTTGTTTGTTGAAAGCATCTAAGTCTTCATATAACAAGGGTGTTGTTATTATAGCGCCAGGCATCTGAATGTGCTTTATAAAAATATATTTTCTTTCCTTTTTTCTTGTTAACTAGCCTTGCTGGCATGAGTTAAGCTTAAATATAATATATTTAATGATGTTTAATAATATTTAGACTAGTCCAGCTGGCATGAGTCACGCTGAGACAAAGAAGATAGCAGTTTTGTTATGATCTGCTTCGATGCTAGTGTGATAGGTCCTAACACATGTCTGTAGAGCTGGAACAGTGATAACTTACGATAATATTACTGCAGGGCACTTGCAGGGGTGCGTGGGGTAAATTCTAGCGTTTGTCACTTAACGTCTCTTTGAGGAGAGGGAGTTAGGGGGCAGTTTTACCGCCCTGTTCCTGCTACTTCTGTGTACATTATTTTTTCTTTCTTTTTTTTTTTTAATCTGCACTTGTGAGGTTCGCCGTGCGCTGAACCGGGCTCATTGTTCTCCTGGAATGCTGCTGTCATGCGAGATGGCGCTCGCGGAGCGGGAGAGGGCTCTTTTAAGTACCTTGGGCTAATCCCATTCATCCCTCAAATTATTCCTGTTCCGCAGGGGCTGTCTCCCCCAGAAGTATATCATAGCCATCCATCAGCATTTGCAACTCTGTAGACGTTGTTTCAGACTGAGGTCAGATTCACACAGCTTTTATTAAAGAATCGCTGAGATGAGAGGTGGAGATCGACCTGGTGGAAGGTCGATTTCATGTTTCCTTTCTCCCAGCGTGGAATTATTTCTTTAAATGCTTTTTCTAGTTTGCAGTTAAAATATCCTCAGAAATGAAACTTCATGACAGAAAAGATGGTATCTTGACCTAACAAATCTCAATAAAGATATATCCTACTGTTGGATCCTAATTTTTCCTTTCATCTCACTAAAACCTGTCATATCTTCTTGCATCGTACTACGTGACTTACCGTATCCCTTGAAATACATAGAGACAACTATGTTCCTTTGCTGTTTGGTTCAGGCAAAGAATGCTCAGTTAGCATCAGCTCCATTCAATTAAATAAAAAAGTTTGGTCTTATTTTTTCAACTTTACAGTCCTCCATTTTATTATTTTTTTGTAGGACTCACGATCAACACACTTTACCTCTGAGGAGTTTGTACAACTTCTGAATAAGTTCCTGACCCTCCAGCTTTATTGGGATTGTATGTAAAGTAGCAGTTTGGGGCAGATTAAATTTGTGTTAAATGCACCACCTGGCAGATCAGAGAGCTTTTCTGAACCATTGTTGTAACGCTTGCAAGTATTATGACTGATATAGATATAGCTATAACTAGATATAGCTGTCAGCTCAGGAAGGGAGATACTGAAAGCCAAAATGGCATATTAAAGTTGACTGTTAGAGCAGTTGTGCACCTCCTAGCAGGAGGGTGTTGGGAAGAAGGTGTTTGAACAAGAGTGTTTTCAACACCTGAACAAGTAGGAGTAGGTTGATGTACGAACTGGGAGAAAAAAAAAATCTCATATAGCACACAGAGTTCAAGGTTGGCTGTCTTTCTACCAGAATTTGTATGGGAAATGGTGAAAATGGTTTAGCTGGTTTTGTTTCTTCTGGCTGTCCAGTGAAAGTAAATTTTAAAACTCTCTGCAGCAGGGTGGCAGTGCTCATGCCAGCATGAGTTAAGGAAGACAAAGATATCAATTAGTTAAAAATGGGATTAGGAGGGTTTGTGAATGATAGTTTGCATGTTAAATTCTGTCCAGATGTAGCTGTTCATTCAGTTAGTTCCCTACAGTAGGAAAGTAGAAGGAATGTGTCCTGTTCTTGCACCCTCCTAAATTATGTGATATGGTTAAAGACAAAGTTCAAGGTAGTGGAATGACTTTTTCTTAGAGGTTACATGCACAAAGCCTTAGATTTTTTCCTCTAGTTATAGGAGATACTTATCTAAATGTATATTTATATACCATTTTTATTTTTTAAGAGCATGTAATGGAGGAGCTAGTCAGATCTTACTGTTCAGCCTCTTCTATCTGGGGTAAGGAACTAGGAAACTCTAGTAATCAGAGAAGAAGTGACTTTTGCTAGAGTCTTACACTCTTTGAACAGATTTACAAGTCTTGGGTAAAAATTAATGTATGCGTTTAGCATTGCACACTTGGCTTCCGGAATGGATCCAATTTATGCTTCACTATTGTTTTTCTATTTTTTCTAGATACAGCATGACTTAGTGTTCTTTGTTTCTTTTGTGATAGTTTGTGTCTTTTATAAGTAGACCATAAGCTGCTTAATTTGAACTTTTTGATTTAACTACGTGTTAGGTAGATAGATTTAATCTACTCTGACTCACTTTCTCTCCCTGATAAGGTTGATGTGATTTATTTATTTGTTTATTTCATTTGGATATAGAGGACTGGCTGAATACATTCTATTTATATTTTATTCTCTGATAATTAAAGAAGAAGGAATTATTATCAGTTTTACCTGTTACACCGGTTATTTTTCTGTAACACCGTGATAGTTTGCAATCTCAGTCCTTCTTAGAATTAATTCATGAAAGCATATCTGAGGCTGGCATTCCTCAGATTTGGGAGTATGTATGTGAGTTATCTCTGAGCCTGCACCTAATAAGTTCTACCCTTTATTTCTCTAAGATACAAATATTTAATAGGTTCCATTGCATTTAGGTCTATTCTCCAGTGTTCTTAGGTTCTTCTATTCTCCTTTCCTGGAACAAACTAAGGTAATTAATATCAGGGAGCTGGTGGGGTGGAATGTGTGTGAGAGAGATACAGACAAAAAACTGCCCATCTGACCTTTCATTAGAAATCTAAAAACAACTGAAATATTTAAAATATTTAATTACCCTAAAATAGCATAGAGTTATTAAACTGCTAATGCCTTGGAACTTATAATTTATCTTTATTGCTGATCTTATTTGCACACTAGTCTATTTGATAGCACGCATAACCTTTATCTTCTAGAATTACAGCAACTAATGAATGTTACTATGAAATTTTGCTATTATATCTGCATTTTATAACTGTTTGCATGACAAAATTTAAATGGCTAGAGACAATGGATGCTTAAGATGTAAGTTTATATGCTTGGTCTAGTTGGTTGCCTAAAATATGTCCTCTCCTTGGAAGATCTTAGATTATGATGGTCAGAAATGGGCACAAGTTCCCAAGCATCAAAGATCTTTGTTTTTTGTAGCTCTCCCCAGCTGGATTTAAACCTAATTTGGCATGTATATCATAGCTGACCTCAGACAGAATAATTCAGATGTTTGAACCTCTTAGTTGTGTAGCCAAAAATGAGCTGTCTTGTTGCATGTATTTTTAAACATCTGCAAGCTGAGCTGGAAAGCAAGATGCAAATGCTAAGACCTGAAGATATCTGCGAGGTTATGTGAATCCCTTCGGGACTATGGAGAATCCTGGATCCTATGAACATACAGTTTTCTTAGATATGCTGAAGTTAGAAGTTTAGGATATCCTTTGATTCTAGCAATTCAAGCGCAAATGGCAATAGAAAAAGCTCACATACAGTGGAAATAATATCTTTTGTTGTACTTATTAATGTATATCCCATGCAGATCTGAGAAATTATTTTCTTCAATTTCCACTTCGATGATGATACAGAAATGATTTGTTGTTGAAGTATGCCAAAAAAGTTAGTGTTGCAGCCGAGAACACTAGCAGAATTATTCTTTAATTATTTTTCTTTTACTCAGAATAGCTACCAATACATAAGATAAAAAGAATAGAATGCAATGGACTGCAGATGAATTCCCATGCCTCTTAATTAGAAGTAGGTTGGGGAACTGCGGTTTGTGATATTAGAGTGGGGATTGAAGGGGTGATTTTGAGTTAGCACTCTAAAGTCTTATTGTTCATGTAAAGATATCCTGATGTTTTTAGAGAGATAGAGTTATTAAAGAACCACAGAATAGTTGAGGTTGGAAGGCACCTCTGAAGACCATCTAGGCTGAGCCCTCTACTCAAACAGAGTCACCTAGAGCATGTTGGCCTGCACTACATTCAGATGGCTTTTAAGTATCTCCAAGGATGAAGACTCCTCCGCTTCTTTGAGCAACCTGTTCCATCATTCAGTCACCCTCACATAAAAAAAGTCTTCAGACAGAACTTTCTGTGTTTAAGTTTGTGGCTGTTGCCTCTTGTCAAAGAAAGTTTTCTGCATAGGACCTATTTTCAATATGCAATAATATATACTTCAAGGGGGAAGGCTTGAGTTTTAGCCAAACATCATACACTCATCAGTTAATCTTTGAGAGAGAATTATGCTTTCTAGGCATTGCTTTTGAAATACTGTTATTGTCTGCAACCATGTATTTTGATCAAAGTATGGATTATTTGATCCCGCATTATTCTAAAGTATATAGGATGAACTCTGTTAAGATTTTCTTTGTAGAGACCATTCTCACTTGATAATCCAAGATCCAATCTGCTAAAAATAAACATCATGGGTCTTTTTGTTGGCTCTTACAGTATGCTTTTACTTTTGATCAAATTTCTGTTTAGTCATAGACAGGCAACCTGAACAGTGAACATTTCAGTGGTCAAAGAAGTAACTGTACTTGTAAGCTGCTTTCTGGTCTTTGAGTTGAACAGTTGCAATCTATTTTCCATACCTCTGCTGGCATTGAGTAATTCAAAAAAGATCACTAAAGGCAAGGAAATGGAAGTGAAAAAGAAGATGTTTTAGATGACTTCCTATCACATGCTTAAACACCATCAATGCAAATTCAGTAGATTCAAAACTTTTCTCTTCCCCCAGGTTTGCTTAGTCCAGTCTGTGAGATCCTTTGTCCCAAAACTCATTGTCTTCCATGAGCAGAGGCAGCAAACTACAAAGCCCACTGCAAGTTTATGATTTCACTTAGCAGCTTTATTTGTCTAGCTCGTGTTTAATATCATGGCACTGATATCTTTCTGTGGTATCTTCTGCAGTCAGAGAAGGCTTTCCATTGTGAGAAGAGCTGTTCCTAAGATCTTTACTCCTACCTGTGCAAAGGAAATAAGCTGTCTTTTTCTCCAGAAACAGGAGAAAGTTTCAAGTGGAACAAAAAGAGAATAACTGAAAATTGATTCATAAGGCAGAATATGCAGAACAAGATCCAGAGAGGAACTAAAGTATATTTCTGACTCCTACAGTCACAATTTTTGGTCATGGTGATTTGGG
The DNA here is from genome assembly GCA_003342815.1 of Eudromia elegans. Taxonomy (NCBI): domain Eukaryota; kingdom Metazoa; phylum Chordata; class Aves; order Tinamiformes; family Tinamidae; genus Eudromia; species Eudromia elegans. The sequence goes on along the minus strand of PTEX01000056.1, from coordinate 916,148 downwards.
ACAGCAGAAACCAAAAGTAAGGAATGGCCATAGGTTTGTTTTCATTGAAGATGCTATACAGTTGTCATCTTCTGACTATATAGTCATATCTCAGTCATATGAATATAGTTATATATAATAGTTAGGTATACAAATGCCTGGTCTAGAAGTATATTAGAACTGCATCCTTATACACTCAAATACTTGTTAATGTATGGGATGGTCATTTGATATCTTAGTTTGAAAGGTGTTAGTAACTTGCAGAGATGTACATCTTATGTGGAAAGCACTGGGGAAGCAACCTGTCTTAAAGAGGCTATTTTGAACTTAGAAATTGCTGCCCGAGTACTGTTTCAGGCGAAGAGAGTCAAGACAGGGAGATCTTCTATGGTTTGTTTTCAGAGGATAGTAGTGAGCTTTTTTTCTCATGATTGTGACACTCTTGATTAAGTCTGAAATTCTTGGCAATGTCTCAGCATAAGGTAAACTGTAGAGACTGTTAAAGACCTAATTTCTCTCTAAAGTGAAGAAAATCTTAATTTATAACAATTTTGAAAGGAAACTATGTTCTGTCTGGGAAAAAATAATCAGGAGACTATCAATTCAAGACTTTAATGTGAGTCTAAGTGTATTTGGCGGAATGGATCTTCTCGGGAGTTTATTTCTGTCATGCCTGAGCACCGGGCTTGTCACAAAATAACTCCAATTGTGTCGTTTAAAACGGGGATGTCACATATATTTTGGGAAAACAACCTTTATTCTTTCTATTTCTCTTGATTTGCTGATGGAGCAGCAAAGTTAGCAGAAATCGCCTTCCTCTCACGTTGTGCCTTTGCTTTGCAGATTCCAAGAGCGTATTGAACCAGCCATCGACCATCCGTGCCGAGGCCGCGCCACGCGGGATGGCTGCAGGGAGGCCGCTCCCGCGTCCCGGGAGAGCGCTGCGCAGAGCGGAGCGAGTCCCTCCGGGGTTCAGCGCAGGTGTGTGAAAAATGTGGGGAACATGACTCGTTATTGATTTTAAATTACTGTTTGACACGTAGCGAGGGGAGAATATTCCAGAGACAATTACCCTCAAGACATGCCATATTATACAGAATAAATGTCAGCTCTTGCCTTCTACGGAGCACACACTTTTTTAATGTGTGCAGTTACTGTGAAGATTTTGAAATTTTGTTTCTTCCTCCCTCTTGGCAAAGGGGATGATAAATTCCCTCTTGGCAGAGCATGATTAGATAGTATGAAATTTACTTAAAAAATAAACCTTTTTTTCCTGCTCCCTGTTGATGTTTTGAAAAGCCTTATTCTCCTTCAGCCTCTGACGTTTTACTCCAGTTTTAGACCTTAAGTACGGTTGTGCTCAAAAGAGAGAAGTTGTAATAAATAAAAATCTGACTCCAGATTTGGAAAAAATTAAATCTGACAATTCCAGTATCATTCAGGAGCTCTGGTTTCCAAGCTGAAGGAACTCAGGCCACGTTTTGAAGCCTTTATTTGCAGTTTTATGGTCAGTAAAAGGTGTGTGCTTCATAACTGGAGACTGAAATCCACTATTCTGTTAGTCAAACAAATGCAAACCAAACACAGAAAATCTCCTACCTTCCCTCTAAAGCTCTTCCCCCGCTTGACTTTTTTGGAAATACAAGGTTTGATGCTGATGGAGCTCTCAGTTTTGCAGAGGAAAATCCCATTGTTTAGTGGTAGTGCTCTGAGAATGACAGCAGCTGTAAACTTTACTGTGCAAGAACACTGTCCTCTGATGAATGGAGAGAACTATCTAGTCAACATTTTTATTGTATCCATATCTAATAGTGAAATAATGTGACTGTTATTAATCAGAACCTGAAAATAGCATTCTTGAGGAGTCAAGAGTGCATGAGCTGGAAATCGCCCAGGCTTGTGAGAGCTTTGTACCTTGTGTCCATAATTACTGTCTTCTGGGGTAAGAACTCCATTTCCACTACAGCTTCTCTGAAGTTATGTGTTCCTTTTAGTGGTCTTTAATTTCTTACAGATTAAGAAAACCTACTGTAAATTATCCTCTTGATAGATTTCAGGAAAGTAAACTGGTATTTCCTCAAAAATAAGCAAGTATACTTTTAGGTACAATTTGTATGAAATTCCTTTCCTTAGGCTAGAGAGATTTAGTTGTGTACTTCTCACAGTTTTCTTTATGTGTTGACAACATGAACAAAATCTGCGTTGGGCTGTGAGAATGTCTTTTCTGTTTAACATTAGATGAGTCACTAAGTGTAATAAGAAACAACAGACACATTCAATTATCTAATTATAATAGATGAATTAATCTGAGCTATCAAGGAACACTGAGTCATTTGCTTAAAATCATCAGGAATGTTCTCCCGGTCTCATTCCCAAATTTTGGACAGGTGATATGTTAAAGGCTTAAGCAACCTAGAAGTTACGTGACATTCAAATTGTTCCTATTAACTGGTTTTGAATTATTGTACGCTAATCTGTGTGACTTTTCAGTTGCTCTTTAATGACTATTTTCTTGCTGTATTTTGTTGCATAGGATCACAGGATGACTACACAGCTACTTAATTGATATCAGTAATGGACTAGATAATGCTAGATATCTATATTGAAATACCTCCACAGTAATTATTCTTTTCATGTTTTTAGAAATATAACACTGATTAGAAACTAAATCATTAAGATACTGCAATGCTTTCACTAGAAATTTTGTTGACTCTTCATATTTCAGACATTAAATATTCTTATAATACATTTCACAAAAAAAGAGTGGCTTTGGCTGTGTACCATTTTCAAAGTTCTTTGGTGTGCAAGTATTTTCATTTCTTCCCTATGTCCAAATACATCTCACTATGCTGAGTAAGGTACTGTATTTTTAACTGGATATTGTGCTAAAAGTTATATTTCTTAAGATATTGGTTGCAGTTGCTGACAAGATGCTTTAAAAATGTAACTGGTATACCAGGTTAACTGAACAATATTTTACCACATTACTTATACGATAAAACACGTAAGATTTTTCAAAAAAATGGGAAATGTATTTCGAGTTTCAATTATGTGAGCGAACTGATCAGATTTGTATTTAAGGCCACTCAAATGACTCTTTTTCCTAAGAAAGGAAAGCCAAGGAAAACAATACTGAGAACAGTAGAAACTCTTTATCTGGAAAATTAAATATTTTTTACAGTTACATTTATGCATTCTATATATAAACAGTGTTTGTATCTCCCCTGCTCTTAGGAGATGCAAATACCACTTGTTTCGATATAAGCATATCAACAGAGTTCTCTTCCTATGTTGTAGATTACAGTTAGTTTACAGCTTGTGGCTACAGCAAATTGTTTTAAGATGTAGTATAGGCAGTAAGCCTGTAATAGTTTATTATGTTGTGAATTTTTGTTGCTTGTTCCTGTTGTGCAGGTAATGACTTTTGGGGTGGAGAATGAAATGAAATTCCCCATTGAGTGGATAAACACCCATTTATTACTACTTCTCTAGGTGCCAAATTATAGACTAGTTGATAGTGAGAACCACTATCAGTTTTTAGCCTTTGACTCTAGATGAGTGAGGTAATCACATGACTCACATCGCCGCCAAAGCAAAAACAGCTCTTCAGAAAGAGTGGTTGAAAGACTGTTGCTGCATTATTAATAAAAACAGAGACAACACAGAATCCCTGATGTCTCAGGTTGATGAGATGAGACTTTGAGTTGGCCCACAGGAAAGAGTTTTATTTTATTTATTTTCTTCCAACCAGCTTTGCATTTCCTTTGTTGCCAGAGGCAGCTCTAATGCTTTCAAGTACGGACCACAAAAGCAAACAGCAACTGTATGGCTGATAAGTGACTGGAAATGCTCAGTGCCATAGAATGGCAAACCTGCCTGCAATGTGCTATCCCACCTGTACCCTTCTAGTTTGAATTACGTGTGCCCGGACTTCCTGTGTAACTTTGATTAGTAAGGAACAATGTGCAGTGATGCTCACAGGCTCACAGGCCAGTGTCACACAGCTGGGATTGCAATACAGGAAAATCCTTGTGACAAACGTCATGTAAGAGCAATATTGCTTCTGTGAATAAAGTCTATTTCTAATAATTTGCAAAAAAAATGTGTAACGTAATTGGGTCAAAATAGAAGAACCTTAGAATTTTATAGTTTATGTTCCACTTGTGTTTAAAGACCCGATGAAAACAATTAAAATGGAATTTGAAAAATGCCCTTTTTTGGTGGTGGTGAGTCCTATAGGAGTGTAAGTCAATATAAGTCCCTTTTATTCTGAGTCTACATTGCATCCTGTCATTTGCCAAATCAATTTAAATCTTTGTTCTTTGGAGAAGGCATTATTTTTCATAAAATCCTATGGTATGCAAGTAATATAATGTGTATGGCCACATTAGCTCATGAAGACGTTGTTTTCTAGAACAGATAGTAAAGTTCAGTGGAGCGTTAAAAAAGGTATTTTTGGTATCTCATATGGTCTAGACACTTGAATAATCAGCAGAGTCATTAGGATGTCTGCTTGCTAGAATGTCATTGCTGGGCATAAGAAAGCGGACGTGTTTCTTGCTCATCATTCTTTCTTCCTGTCTTCTCTCAGCACCTGACCTTTCTTGCTTAGATATTAATCTGTCTTTCTTGTAGTTTGTCTCCCCATTTCTTCTTTTTTAATTCTGTTCAACAACTGGAAAGGGAAAACAGTATTGCAGTCCTCACTCGCTTATTTTCATTGAATGCTAACTGAGAATTTAACTGATTGTTACGCAGTCCTAAATCAGCATTGAGGATTTAAACAGCACCTTTTAGCAGAAATCAAAACACTGTATTCACAAATGCTTGTTCCAGCGTGCTCTTAGGTTTTGTAAGAAAAGATCAATGCAAAGTCTGTCAATACTTTTCATTAGAGAAAAAAATTAATTGTTTTCTTGGATTTTCAATAGATCAGTCTTTCTAAGTATGGAAACAGTGGCATGTATTGCTCCTCCTCCTTTTTAAGTCTCTTCTTTGAAAAGCACAATTGAACAGCACAATTATATCTTGTGTATCTTTGCTGCTGCTGTTACCACACACGAGTTCTACAGCAATTTTTAGAGAAGGAATTCACTTTGAGTCCAACAGAATGGGGCTGAATCACTATGCACATGAGAAAGAATATATTCTGGTGGGTTTTTAATAGATTTAGAAAAAAAAATAATGTTTGTCTTACAGACACAAGTAAAGGGCCTCCCGTGACACATAAGATTTTGTAAGCACACTGAAATGGCAATCAGCTAATCTCTAGTGTCAGAATGATATCAGTAATTGGATCCCCTATGAAGCAGCAGGAGTCAGTGGTGGGTGGATTGTTTCTGTGCAGTGCAGGGCAGGCAGCTGAGTTCTCCGTGCTCAGCTGTGAGGCTGGGGGAGCACGTCTGCCACAGTACCAGGAGAATTAAGGCAGGTTCTTAATTACTGCTTTATTGAATTATTTGGTATTATTCCTTGCAAATGCGCAATGAAGCACCATGTGAGAATACTAATTTCTACTCCGTTAATCACGGGTGGTGCACTTTGTCGCATGCTGGTAAATGTGCTTGTGAGATGCGTTTTAATCCTATATTAATCATGAGAAGTACCACTTTTGTTTGCCTGCAGTAAGCTTAGGAAAAATTTTGAATCTGGAAATAACATTGTTGATGCACTTGCGACCTTACGATCAAAAGTCACTGGAGAGATTTCAGATTAACAGGGTACCACCTTGGGAATGGCTTGTTGTTTTAGAACAAAAACAACCCCCAAACATAGCAAGCAGATCTAAGAAAGGGTTTTACTTTGTGATACGTAGGCCTGTTTTGACTCAATTAATTATCAAAAGTCTCTATTCTGCTGTGAGTATTTTCACCAAGAGCAATAACTCCTACAAGACAGATGTCCTGATATTTTGAAAGAGTGGTTTAAATATGTATATGTATTTTTTTTTTGCATCTATTTGATGTTTAAATTAATTTTAGAGTCAGCCATGGATGTATGATGTTCTTTCTCTTTTAACTGCCTCAGTCCATACTTCGGTGAAGTAGTGTAGAATATATTTCAAATCATTTAGGACCTTAATAGGCCAACTTTTAAAAACTAAAGCACCATGTAAATGCAAGCCTTTGAAACTAGGTAACGGTTGCTATCATCTGGTGTATTTAGCATCCATAAATTGAACAGCAACTTCAAGCTTTTGAAATTGGTTTTTTTTCCCCATTTTGACATTATTTTTCCTTCTCTATCACCTGCAACTGTTTTTTGACACTTCATCAAAATACTCTGCCTATATTTCCTGTCTCATGCTAAATATGGGACAACTCAAAGTCCCTATTCAAATGTTTTCCTTTGGGCAGAACTGGAAATTCAGAATTCCCTGTGGAGAATATATATGTAGAGAATCGAAAACATATAGGTAGGGGAATACTTAGAGGAAAAGTTACATACATGCATACTACATAGGAGAATACATTTTAGGAAGAGGCTTATAAAAGTATATTATTTTTCTATGCTTATGCTGTATTAGTAACTTCCTATAAAATTAGTTTAATTTCACTCTACTGATATATGAGTCAAAAGCAAGTATATTTTCAGACTGGAATATACTCAAGGGTCAATCCTATGCCTTAAAACGGTTCTGAAGGGAGGGAGGTAATAGGTACCTCCACCATCTACAATGCCACCTTCCTTGGTTACTTTGCAGATTAGCATCGGATAAACAGGAGAAGAACTTCTGAATGAGCTCCGCTGGCGTGCTACTGTCGTCCCACAGCTATATATGCTGTGGCAGAAGTAAACTGCCATTTCGTGTAGTCAAAGCTAGATTAAAACTGGCTTTGTTAAGAGATCAAGGAAGGTCAATCCAACTCCAGTAAGCTTTTAATAACTTTGCAGAGAGAGACAGCTTTTGATCTGACTGGGTATAGGAAAGCAAGGAGGTACTGAACTGTTGGAAGAACTAATAGAAATAATTTGACAAAATAATTTGCTAAATAATTTTTCTCATTCAGTTTTTGCTTCTATGCTTATTTTCTCGCCTGCTTAATGCAAGCATTGACTGAGAAAGCTTTATGTGTAGGATTTTGCTACAGGTACTTTGTTATGTTATTAGTATTGATATTTTGGTAGGTAGATAAGACCATTATGCAAGTTGGACAAACAAATTAACGCTTTTCTTAGCATCAATCCTTTTGCAGGTATTCCTTCTCTTGGTTGTCTTTTTACATTCTCCATGTAATGCTAATATTGCAGTTGCAATATCTTAATCAGATGCCAGCCGGGTGATTAGTACTTCTTTTTTTGATATAATTTGTTCAGCAATCTTACACAAAAGGTAACTTCCTTCTCTTTATTTTCTTTGTGAAGAATGTCATTTAGAATTATTTGCCCAAATATACATTTGTGCACCTGCTGTTTCTGTGGCTTAGTGTGCAGTGGTGAGACAGCCTCTTGGCTCTTCATGCTCTGTTGCTCTGACAGACTGCGCTGACTAATTGGGCTCTGCCATTTTCTCAGTATTTATCTCCTTTCTCTGGCTTTCCCAGTTTGAGCAGAGCCTCATTCAGAATAGCACACAGGAAAGCGCTCTTCTTGTGATTCTGACGACCACCTCATCTCTTGTCTGGTGCTATTATTAACGAGACAAAAGGAGAAGTCCTCATGTGGGCTTCTTGCAAGCACTGAGGACTCAAACTGCGAATTCAACTTCTTTTGCCTATATAGCAGCAAAGAAAGAAACATTTGAGTTTGGGTTCCGAGCAGAAGATTGACAGACTTTTAAAGAAAGGCAAAGAAAGTAGCTGTTAAGTTTTTGATATTACTTTTTGGATTCTTTTAAACGAAAAAGTTTTTTAATACTTTAGAATTGTATAATTTCACCTTAGGAAGGCAACAGTATTAAGAACTGACTTATTCACTAGAAGTTTATTTCATTTTCAAAATTATAGGTAAGCTTCCTCTTCATGATATTTCATGGCACTGTTTTAAAAACATTTGCCTTTTAGAACAGAACAGTCATGTTTTGAGTGTGGAATTCAAATTTGGAGTTTTCAACAAACGTGGAGGCACAAAAGAATTGATGCGTTTAGATTTCAGGTTTCAATTTAAAGGAAGTGCCAATCTGAACAAAGGAATTTACAGTCATAGCCCCCACACTGTCTTGATTCTGCCCCATGGAAATGCTGATAGAATAATATTGTGTTTAGAAAGTTTCTGAATTCACGATTTCCAAAAATTGAACATCAGTTTAGGTTTCTCTTTCTACATATTTCCTTGTTCTGCCATATAGATAAATGGTCCAGAGCTGAAGAATTTAAATGTCTTCCTTGTTTATTTCCCTGATTAATCAGCTTAAGGATCTTTTCCCTGCTTTTTTTTTTGAACTTCATAAGTCAGTAGTTCTGGATTATTAGTCTATTCAAAATATATTTATTTGTATTTCAAATATAATTCACAACCTTAATTCTGCTATGTGTATTCTGACTGTAAACAGTATTAAATTAGATTGTTTTGTTCTATTTTTGATGGTTTAAATACATGCGTACATGTAGTATCATTACATCTTAAATTAACAATGACTTCCATTCTTTTACATATTGACTTGAATTTGCATTCACTCCAACATCTATATATAACATCTATAGGACATTTCTGAGTTTAGCTAGGCTTAATATTGCTTTGCATTGCTGGACCGACACAGATGTTTATGCATGGGACCAAGTGCCCTTGAGCTAGTCAGGGATTCTAATTGACTTGTTGGAGGATTTGCTTTGTGCAATCAGTGCTAATATCTCAGGATATTAAAAATTTTCCTTGCTTATCAGCTTCAGTGTCCACAGCATGCAGTCAAACCAGTGTAACTACAACATATGTCAAATACCACTATTGACTATGGCAGAAGGCCAACAAAGTTCTTTACTAGTTCAAATACTCTACTAGTTGCAATTTTTGACTCTTGGATAAACTTTCTCTTATCTTGTAGACTTTTGAAAGCCAGTAGAATTCTTGAATGAAAATTGTTGTTAGAGAAAAGCTTCTAGTTTCTTCTGGCTTCATGATTATCTTTGATCTGATGGGGTAGCCAGTATACCTAACATCTGCTGTCAAAGCATGTAGACTAAGTTCAATGACAACTTGATATAACTGATTGTTTTTCATATTTAAATTTGCAGAATGTAAGTAATTCTGCATTAAGTAATATGGGAAGCCTGAACAACTGAATATTAATTATGATTGCTGAAGATTAAAGATACAGGTGTTAAATTCCTTAATTTAAAATACATTTTAGTTATATTTACCAATGCAAAATCATGCAAATCATGAAAAGAATGCAGATCAGAAGTTTGAGAATATAGTGTACTTTTTATTCATTTCAGCAGAATGGTTCCTAGCAGCTTGGTTTTGGACCCCACCAAAAATAACTTCAGTATTTGGCCAGTAATACATAAAGCAAAATTTTTTGTTGAAAGAGTTTATTAAGCTGTGGTTTTATCTGGCAACCTAGTCTTTAAGGAGGGAGTTAAGATCTAAAATCACCTTCTTAGGAAAGTGAAAGAGGAGATAGAATGAAATATGTTATCTTTTGTGTCTATCATGCCCTTTTGTTTGCTCAGCAAGCACCACTAGCCAAATAATAATGTGATGGTGGTTTCATCTCTTTGTACTGCTTTTTCTTAGTCTTCAAACTACAGAGAGCTTCTGCAGCAGAAATGTTATTGCTAAGGAATGGGAAAATCTTAGAGGAAATCTGTTACCGACAAAATCCCCTTAGAAACACAAATGAAACATCAAAAATAAGATATAACAGTTTATTCTCTTACTGTTGGGGTAAGGAAGAAATTTGACCTGCTTAGTGTCTGGGCAGCAAGAAATAAATTGCGGAACTCTTTGCCAACCAAGTTAGAAGTGAAGAAACTGTTCACTTTGTACATCCCTGTCTACTACTTTGCTGCTTCACAATGCATTCAGCGTAAAGTCTTTCAGCTGCACTGTGGGTGATGTCAGCATTAGTTACATCAGATTCCCTACAAAGACTTGAAAATAATTTATCTTCTTAGATTTAGCTGTTCTTTCATTGACACTTTTTTCCCCATCTTGATACCCTCTGTGATGACATCTGAGGCAGGTGGATTAAGTCTTAGTCTTGTAGCCCCAGGAATCACTCTATAACACTGAGTATACAAAGACTGATATTGCTGCCCTATGACCTCTTTCTCCAGTAAGGATGAGAACAATTTTTATGTTCCCCATTGCAATGAAAGTTGTCGCAGGGACTTATGAAGATCAGAAGCAGAGCGGGGAGCTCCAGGAAAACCCAGTGACTGTCTGTTTTAGCCATGGACTCTGGGAGGAATGGAGATCCTACTGAGGGAGCAGCACACAGACTCCTCTGGAGCCTGTCCATTCTGCATTGCAGGGGGGGTGGTGGTCTGTCTCCCCTGGCCTCCATGGAGGCAGACCACTTTCCTTGACTTAATTTGAACATAAGTACAAAACAGCAGGGAACAGCAGGCCTGAGCTTAACAAGAAGTCCTTCAAAAGTAGATGAGAAGAGAAGCTTGAAGAGGTGATATGTATGCTTTCTACCCCATTCAGACTGCTCTCCAGTGCTTGTCTGCAATTCTAACTAATTGTGCAGATATTTTCCCTGAGAATCTAAATGATTGAAATTCTGATGTATGTCATCATATTAGCAACAGACAGGTATCATTCATGATGATACAAACCACTCAACTGAATAGACTTACCACAAAATGGGAAGAAGTCTAACCTCACTTTGTAGGATGAAGCAAAACAGAATATTTATTATTGTGATCTCAAAAAGCAACTAGCCTCACATAGGCTGTTTTTTTCCCTTGCTAAAGTTTGTCACTCTACCTTTTATTGTCCATAGCTGTGGCTAGAACATTACACGTGAGTAGTATTTAAAGGACATTAAGCAACATGTTCTAGGGAATCAATGTAAGATTTTTTTTTAACAGAATTAGAAGATAGTTTATATTCATTTTGGATTTTTGTTTAATACAGTATGAATTATGTCTGCTGATCAGTCAGGTTTATTTGTAAATATGAATGTGTGAAACAGAGGAGAAGCTGTATCGTATAAAGCATTACATTACAGAAATCAAAAGCCAAAGTAGTGGTAGTAGTGACTGAATAATTACCAGTTAGCAACTATTATTTGGTCTTTGGTAAAATGTGATATTAAGATGATATCTACTACTTGGTATTTTTAATAGCTTTTTTTCAATCCATGTTCAAACAAAGTGCTTTAACTGATGCTAAAGTATATCATAGTAGCAAGCTGAATGAAGCTGGAAGCATTTCACAATTCATCCGTTATTTAATGGTCATGATTGTTGTTCATGGTAAATGAAGCCAGATGCTAGACTTAAATTCTTATATTTTGGCTGCATTGCAGTATTTTTCTTTAGCCTTTTTTTCCTTGTACTGTTTATGCCAGTGGACAGTTTTTATTTTGGCGAATGTACGATCATTCCCGTATAATTTTATTAAATTTCTCCAATATTTATTGGAGAAAAATGTTCACAAAGAAACTGAAAATGTTTAATATTTCAGAGAAAAAAAGACTATATTAAAATAGTCGTTGAAGAATAAGGAAGAGAACTTTAAAGTAGTCACAATTCCTACAGAGAGTATTTGCATATATAATAAGTACTAAAAACATTGTTTTCATGATTTAATTATCACTTGGTGGCTGCAGAGAAGAGTAACAAAGGAAAACATTTCTTTGCCAGTGCTGTTATTCTTCAGTCTGTTCTGTAGTAGTATAGTAGAAAAAATTCTGGCTGGATATTGAAATGACTGAAGAACATCTGTCTGAAAATGTGTCATGTTCAGTCAAAGCTTATCTCATTTTTATCTATGCAATGGGTTCACATTCATGTCTCTTTGCCAGTAAGCTAATACGGGAAGGCTTAAATGGGAAATTACCTTGTAGCCTTTTTCTCAGCAGGACTGTGGTTTCAATCCTATTCAAATTCATCATCAGTCTCGTACAAATTATCTCAGAAAGGTCATAGATAAATCAATGGCAATATTTTCCGCAATATTCATACTTACTACTGATATTTTTGTCATATCTTCGTAAAGGATCACAAACCAGATGAAGTGTAACATTCAAATGGAAAAAAGCAATGTTGCAAGTCCTAAGAGTGCTACTAAATTTGGGAAGACTTGCATTTGCAGAGATCTGTGCTTTGCCCTTTGGACTAAAATGCGTGGGTATCTTCCAGGGGCAAGATACGTGTTCACTTTGTCACCACATGTAGCAAAGCTGGCAAATGTCAGCCATGACAGTGCAGATCCCATTATCGTTTATTTTGAACGACCTGCACTAACGCTTGATCATCATCTGTAATAACCCCTTTAGCTTTTCTAGTGTGAGTTACAAATCCTGTAAAGCTCTAGTGTGCGTTACAAATACTGAGCAAGCTCCCCAAAAGCATAAATATCAATGTTGTTAGTGTCATGCAGCAACATTATCTGTCATTGTTACCAGTTGTCCGCTCCGATAATGTACAATAACAGGTAAAACTCACTTGCGAAATGAAAAACATATAGTTGCCTCTGGGGACATATATGCTAGTGTTAAATTTCCAGAATTCGACTTTCATTTTATTTTAAGAACGCAAAATTTTACAAATGTTTTTGCTGTTTGCATTCTAGTAGGCTTACAAATTAAATACAGTGATAGCATTTCAATAGGGGGTTATTTTCCCTTACTGTTTAACTTAAATTCTGCTCTGGAAGGAAACTCATTCAAAATTTTATCAGGCTGAGTAAAATTCTTTTATAAAGCAGAGCAAAAATAGGTTACATTCTTTGTTTTTGGAGATACTGTGAATTTCTAATGGCTGTGAAGTGGTTCATTTTTAGCAGGGCTGCAGCCAGGATTGAGTGCGATGGTGGCAGCAAAGAGCTCTAACTCACACAGATATTTTTAAATTCATGACAGAATGATGAAGGCGGTAGGAGATACAGATTCTCCACAATATCCACCGTGTATTGCTTAGACTTCTGTTGTGTTGTCTTATTTCAGTTTTATAAGGCAGGGAGGGGCAAAGAAGTGTTAAAATCCCCCACTTCACCCTGCTGCTTTTAATGGATTATGCCTCTTCTGTTCTGTGTTTGAACAAGAGTGTTGGGCTCTTCAGAAGCTATTTAGATAGGCTGGCTTCTTTAGAAGCCATTTTTAGAAGCCAATCTTTAGCCTTTTGCCTGGGAATGTTATTTTGCACGTGATGGGGGAAAAAAAAAATAATTCCCTTCCCTTCAAACAACACTCATGGAATATGCTCGTTTGCCTGGTCTTTGGAATTAGAGCATGATGCTGTTTTGCCATGAGCAATTGGCTAGTTAACCTTTCTAGGCACTAAAGATGTTTTCTCTTTGCTGCTCCATGACATGGTAAATACCTTAGGTCTCAGGATTTATGCTGTTCCTATTTACTCGAAGCCTCAGGCAGGTTGTTGAAGAGGGCATCCCATGTGCATCCTACCAAGAATTAGGAGGTTGAGAGAAGGATTTGTTAGACTGGAGTTCAGAAAAGACACAGCTTTTCTTCACAGTCTTGTCAGCCCTCACGTGATGATAGAGCAGTTACAGGAATTACAGTGCTAGGGCCAGCGTAAGCTTTTGTCCTGGTTGGGCTGCACAAAAGCCTTCATGATGAGGAATCAAGGGATGCATCTCAGCCTGGGAGAGCTGCGAGTGGCCCATCCTAAAACAGAGCAAGTTGAAAGGAGAGGATAACCAGTCCTGGATGACGTTTCACTGGCACTTTTTCAGACGTGCCACTTGCCAGGCCAAGATGTGGTCTTGCCGAAGTCCATGATGTTGCACAGTCCTCCTTGCAGTAGCGAGCGTAATGCTCCTGCAGTCACCCTCATTCCAGGGTTTCTGCGAGGATGGATAATTGCAAGCCAGTTTTTGGATGTTGAGTTTGTCTAGCCCTGCAACTTAAAAGCATTGTTTATTAAACCAGCCGAACAAGGGAATTAAGCAGATTATAGGCTTATTGTAGAGCAAGTGAAAGATAGAAAGTGCATAATTGGAAGGAGGAGTGCTTTGACAGCTCTGCAGATGGCAGTAGATGGAAGGCAGGATTGCATTCCTAGAGTGCAACTTTTGATTAATAAGGTTCAAGTAATTCTGGTAATTCTTTTGAGGACATTATATTTGTAATGGAGAGCATGACTAGATTTTGTTCCAGATATTGGTTACAATGATTTTGTTTTTATTTCTTCTAATGGTTCAGAAGAACACTTTCTGAACAATGTCATTATGCAGATTATTTACTAATTTTTGAAATGGTGCTGATTTGCCTATTATGCTGCTGTGTTCTCCAGAAGGATCAGGAATTCCATATTACCTTAGAGACTTTATACAGTTTTATCACTCAGTGCAGCCGTGTTCTGATATTCAGTAGTGTGTCTGAAGCAATACATGTTAAGGGTGGAAGAATATTTCAGGGATACATATTTTTCAGAAATATATATAAATTCAAAAATATTACAGTGAAGAATTTCTTTTTGTGCATGCTTTTGGGTTTTGCCTTTTAAAAAACAAAAGGATTTCCTTGGGGATTTGCTTGTCGAAATCTATTTTCTCCCCAGCATATGAAATGACAGGCTATACAAAATGCCCAAATATTAATTTTTGTGGCATGCCTGTATATTCATCTGTCAGCCTTCAGTGAATTTTCTGCTTTTCTATTAGCTTGTCCCAAACCGCTGGCAAGCTAAATTTCTCTAACAGGCATCAATTCGCTGCATTAAATGGCTGTTTTGCCCTGCAAGACATATTGATTATTTTTTTCTCAGCAAAGTGACAAATACCATTTTCATGACAATAATGGAGATTGATTATAATTTTATGGAACATAGAGGGAGCCAATATTGCTGAAAAAAATCTTAGAGCCTATAAAAAATTGAAAAAAAAAATCATTTGAATTAATAAAGAAATTAATGAATTCATCTGCTGCTGATGAACCTGGAGCGTTCTTGATATAATGAAAACTACAGTAATGCATGATCATTGCTGAAGTGAGGCAGGTTTAAATGTATCTGCTGTCTGAAATAATTTGGAGAAATGCTAGTAATCCATTTTGAATAGTTCAGACTAAAAAGGAGTTTAAGATATCTTTTTCTACATCTTAAAGTGTGCATGTTCATGTACGATTGAAGACTGCTCTGCTATCCTGATCACTGGAAACTGAATCTGAAAGAGCAAAGAAGCATTGTCAGGTTTTGTGTAGGGCTATTTATTTAAAACCTAAACCAAAAATAATTTCTTTAAGCTAGTTTTGCTGTTTTTCATTTGCTTCTCATGTTGTTATGTCCTTAACTGGTGATACAAACTGTAAGTCAAATTCCTTTAGCCTTATTTTCTTCATATAGCACCCTATCCACTACCTTAACAAAGCCAAACTGATAGACAGTGTGAGGTTTCAAGAAGAGACTGAATATTTGAATTTGACCCAAATTTAGATTATTTATGACACTATATAAAAGTGAATTTTCATAGTGCCTGTAATTTAATTAATAATTTAATTTAAAAATTGTATTTTTAATTGTCTTATATCTTAAAACAAAACCTATCTTTGGGGATTTTCACATGGGGTGTGTGTGTGTTATGTGATATAACTGTAAAACTCACCTCTCTTAATATGATTGCTTGTATAATTTGTGATTTTTATTTAATTCATAAAATATTCTTCCTTTTGTATATACATATTAAAAATCAAATTAGAGTGTAATGGATGCGAGAATTTCAGACAAACCATCCGTCCAAAGATGACTGGAGACTCTTAAATGGCACTACGCTTTGCATTTAGCTTAGTTCTCTCATCATTTCAGTCAAGAAATATTAAGAGAAATGTTTTATGTCGAGGAAATTGAACTCAGTGAACAAGGTTTTCAAAGACCAGCCTGACTAATATGCCAGACTAAACAGTTGTGTGTCTCTTGCAAGTCTGACTTCTAAGAATAACTTGAAAAATTTTAGTCCTGCCTGCTGCCTAAAAAAGTTATACGTAGTCATAGTTCTTATTTTCTCTCAAGTAAAACCAAGTTTTGTTCTGAGGACAAAAGCAAAAGAGAATGTTTAGAGCTACATACTCTAACCATGTTTTTTTTCCCACTTTATCATAGTTGAGAACAATCATTTGAACGCACTTTTAAAATCCTCAGAGGGCTCTAAAGCTTAAAAGGATTTTTTGTGTGTTTTTTTACTCAAAAGCATCCCTTCTACTGAATTTGCAGAGGTTTACATTGGAAAAATTTGTTATCAGAGAGCAGCCGAGAGCAAGGACTGATGATGTGGCATACAGATTAAAAGCAAATAAATGACCACATCTCACCATGGAACCTGCATTGAACAGGTAACAGATAAAATAACAACAGAGCCGTTTTGTGGTTTTAGCTTACAATATTTTGAACTACTGCTCTAGTATTTTCTGTTCTATTCTTTCATTGTAAAACCAATTACAACAATTTCACTAAAACCATCCCACAATATTTAAAGGCAGAGAAAGCATAATAAGGCTTTCATTATAAAAGGAATTTTTGACCTTTTTTACATGACAGCTATACTACCAAAACATCTGGGGAAGCAGGTTGGAATTTTGTCAGGTGAGAGTTTTCTCTGGAGAAAAATGTCTTGTTCTTTTAGAATTGTGACTTTCCCATTTGTGTGAAAATTTTAGTAATACTATATCTGCCACTTGTTTGAAACAGCAGTTGGCTGAGTCTCTACCTACCTGTTTTCTATGATTTTTGCAATCTGTGCACCCTACATCTGCCGGAGTCCCCGTGCCACTTGCTGTTGACTCTAAGCTGTAAAGCATTGGGCTTCCTCTTGACTGATCTGCAACATGCCAGCACGCACGTTTATGTCCCGAGAGTTAGGAAATTGGCACTGTTAAGGATTTTGGCACTATCTGAGTCCTCCTTGCACTTTCCCTGTCACGACGAGAGAGGATGCTGCCTGATTTGGAGGGACAAGCACTGCAGTGAGCCGTACGTGGAGCTGAGGAAGAGCCAGATGGTCACGAAAGTGTGGACGCATCTCTCCTGCCTCCAGGGCTACCTTTGGCCCTTGTGTTCACACAGTGCATGGAGTCCACTAGGACCTGGTGTAGTTTTACCAAGGATCTGCTACAACAGACCCACGACAGTCGTCCTGTGCTAGATAAGACAGAGCTGGCACACCACATCCATCTGTGTAGCTGGGTCCGGCTCCGTAAACTGTGCTGACCAACGCCTGCCTTCCCGCAGCACCAACGGGGTGGCCTTCTGCATGCTGCCTTTATGGAAAACATTATGAAAATGTTATGGAAAATATTTACTGTTTTTTTTAACTGTGCAATCTGGTGCAACTCAGGTCATTCAAATAAGTTATTCCAGAGAGCACAGTATAAAATTCCGGGTGAGAACATAGGAAAATAGTGTCCTTGGCCTTGACACACGTTGCTTTCTTTAACAGTACTTTCTTTATCTGTTATGTTCTTTTACTGTACCTTCACCCCATTTTGCAAAGCAGTAAAATTTAGTGGTCCTAAAATGGTGTCAGAGAATAAACGGTAAAATGTGCTCCGTGACTGTTTTCTGAAATAGAAAATAAGCCTGATTTGTTTTTAGTAATTTCTTTCAACTCCTTAGGCTAGGAAAATGTTTCTAAAAGATTTTTTAAAATATCATACAGAGCTTGAGCATATACAGCAGGGAAGAAATGTATTATCAATGAAACACCATCTGAAATCCTTCATAGGACTATTTGCTGAATTTTGTTTTAATGTTCCCGTTTTGGTTTAGTGTGCAAACAAAAAGACTCGGTAGAAATTGCACTTAAAGCTGTGCTGCACAAATTCATATTTGCAAGTAATTTTGGAATTGTACAGAGGGATGGGAAAATGCATGCTTTTCAAATTTCCACTTTAAAAATTTAGAAAAAAATTAGCTAAATTAGGGCCTGTGACATGAAACCCTGTGTTCATGAAGTAAGTTAAGGGCTTTTAAATCAGTCTCTGGAGTTATTTAACTGTTACCAATTACTCCTTCATTGTAAACAATCAAAGTGCTTGTATCTGCAGGCAGTAGATAACCTGCAAATCAAATATATCAGCTCTGCCTAGATCCATGAAGAGATTGTCCTGTCAACTAAAACAAGATTAAAAGATGTGATTGTAAATAACATTTGTGAGACAAGCAGGTTAGGAATGCTTATTTAAAAATAAATAAATGAAGAACCACCTGTAGCAAGTAGTTGGCATTAACTGAACATCTAACAGAACACAGAGCCTTAAGAAACTTTCAAGCAAATATATGTTCAATTAACTCTGTTTGCTGAATTTTGTTTTAAGCTATGGTTTGCCATCTTGTGGTGTGGTTTCCTTTTCCATTCCTTGCAATAAGTTATTGCACAGCACACAGAAATTTCTTGCAACTTGGCTGTTGTAATGTATTGAAGTGACTGTGATTGGTACCTTTTTCCTCCAAATGCAAGGGTTGTGTTTGAGGCCAAATGATAACACAGGGATCTTACCTTCATACTAAAATGAATTTAATTATTTAATTTCAGCCATGGGTTGTATAGTATTCCTTACCTCATTTAATGCTTTTTTTCCCCCCTATTTTTTTTTCTTTTTGCTAATGATAAAAAGATCTGAGCAAAGTGACTAATCATTACCTAACATTTCTTATTACAGAATATCAACATCCCCATCTGCCTGATAAGTAAGAAAGGTTACAGGAAGATTTACTTAAAATGCCATCAGTAGGAATACTGGCAATTTCAGTGACCTTCAGACTTATTTAATTCTGCAACACTGAAGAGTTTATTAGAGTGTGGCTATTCAGCATGAGTGATGGAACACAGAATAGATTCAAAACTAGTAATATTACTACAGATATTTCCACTGAGAATTCTAGGCTGTTGCCGTTACGTATGCACGGTCGTGTTCATACTTCAAGCAGACTGTAAGCTTCTCCTCACATTCCAAGGGGACGAGAAGTTGGTAGTAACAATTTGTATGTTTGGTATTCATAGAAATATTTGGTAAATAAACTAAAAGGAAGGGGAAGAGCAAATCTGTTAGCTGTCATTTTCTTGATTCTTTTCTTTCTCTCTCTCTTAAAGATAGCTATTTAGTCCATTAGTGGATTTTTTTTCCCCAGTGCAGACTGGCTTCCTGTAGGTTTCACTGTGGAGTAGCAGGTGTACAATTCCAAAGTGTCTTTACAAGTGGCTCAGCAGGGCTTCCTGTGCCGTACATTCACTGGAGACAGCTCATCTGTTTAATCCTTATGTTTTAGTCAACCTTTCTTATTATGCGGACAGGGCTCCCATGCTCAGCTGGATTTTGACTCTCAGAATGAATTGATGGAGCTCTTTGATCTTTGCTGTGTATTGCATCTGTTTCATCTTTCATCTTAATGCATGATCTTCCTAACTCCTAGCTAGTGCTTTATTTCCTTTCTTTTCTTTTTAAAATTTTTTTTTTTTCACTTGAATCCATCAATTTTACTTTGTTCTTTTTTGGTGTGCCTTTTTATGTGCCATGAACTTGACTGGGCAACTTTAACATAATGATAATTAAGTTGGCATGGCTGTTTAAAAATTACAGGCAAAGACCTGGGCAGCCATGCTTATTTAGAGTTGGCACTTAATATTTTAGAAACTTGATTGGAATATTGAAGTGAGACACATGCGCTTCTTGGGTGACTTGCAAATTACCGCATCTGGTATGATCAATAAACACATGAAATACGTAAGAATTGGAATATGTGACACTATATACATTTGGAGAAGCCTGCTAGCGTGTAGCAAAACCTGAACTTACAGCAGCACTGAGCAGTATCGTACAAAACCAGTGTAATGCAGTACTTTCTGGAAGTTTTGAGCTGTAGCAGCGTAACGCATGAACATATACTTAAACTCATCCCTGCTAGGGGCAGTAGTTAAGCTCCTGCTTAAAATTAAGTAGCTCCTTAAGTGCTGTTAGTCAGGAATATTTTTTCTGAAATGTGGGTTTAAAATGGGGATTTATGCTGCTCAGGGCAGTTTGGACTAAAGACATCAGAAGTTTTGTGATGTAGCTCAGTTAAGTGGTAAGTTATTGCTATTTTTAATTTAAACATATCAACCAATAAGACATTACTCCCCATCCCAATGAAAATAGGTGTATTTAGATTATACTTTTAAGCTCAACTAATGCTATCAATGGAGTATTTTGTAGTAGTATGTTTATTCTAACACCCTATACTCTTTAAATGATTTTTCTTCTCAGCCAAATTAAAATCAGTGTTCAGTTTTAAGTGGCAGCAGCAATTTAATTTCTCTAGCTATCACTAATGTCAAGGTGACAAGAAAACTTTCAAGTGGATAAATTGTTTTTGCTTTACAAGAGCTAAAATATTAAGGAGTCTTTGCTTATAACAGATTTGATAAGTTTTACTGCGATGCTGCCTCTTAAATACATAGCATATGCAGAGACAGTTGCTATTTTGCTCTGTAATTTTTGTAAGACTTTGTTTATACAAAATAGAGCTACATGTAGAGTGGGTGTAAACATCCACAAGGCTTAGGTATCCCTATTGGTTTAGCATCTTTGAAAACTTCCATGACATGCATGCAAGCCAGTCCTGTGTTCCTTGTTGCAAGGCTCTGTGGCATGTGTATTTCTAAAATTGATTAAATGCCGCAGGAAATGACTAATGTGAGGCTTGAGTTTACTATGGCACAGGTAGCCACTGATCGCAACAGTAATTTCTGTAATGGAGTAGTAAAAGGACCTTAATTTATAGAATGCAATTATACCTGCTGCTCCTATAAAAAAGAAAATGTGTGCCTGGTGTAATAAACATTTATTTTTCCCAACTACGTTTCGCTGATTGTTAGACCCTCTTATTTTAGGTGCTGCTTGATAGAAGCCTCTAAAAAGCTTGCTATCCCGAGTTGTTGAAAATAGCTTATATGTCAACTGATAGAGAGTCCAGTTTTAGAATTTATATGGAAGAAATTGAGACTTTGAACTAAATGATTACTGACTTGGCCTTCCTGTCTCACGTTTTTTATTTGCCTTTGGAGCTACTGCCTTTTAACTGTTCTGAAATTAATCAGGTGTAAAGTATTATCTGTCGGGAAATTAGCTAATTGTATTAAAAGAAGCTCATTAAGACAATCTGGAAAATTATTAAAATCCTGAATGTCCACATTGAACAGTTTTATGATTTGAAAAATGTCTTTGGAGAGTCCAGACCCACATTGTAACTAGATTAACTCTCTTAATTTTTATTCAAAGAATGAAATACAAACTGACAATTTGAGATGGCCTGTTTTATTATTTATTTCCTGGTGGTCTAGATGTTCTAGTCTTTCGTTTTGTTTTGTATATTGCAGCTACAGCCTTTTAATGTGTTACGTATTGGAATCTTTTTCTGCCACATTGTGGGCATTTTACATGCTTTGGTTAGGCACAGACAAAATGGATTCTTATAGGAGGACACTTCACTTGTAAACGCATCTTTATTTTTGGAAAAAAATATTAAATGGTACATTAAAAATATGCACAATATAATCAAAAAAAGATTGTATTGCTCTAACAAGATAGTATATTTTCCTCAACATGTTTGGCCTTTCTCTTTGTAAAATATATCTGTTTAATTCAGCTGTCATTTTACTCTGCGCATGTGTATGTGTGTCTCCTGTAACTGCAAAGTAATTCATTGCAGTTTACTGCAGGTGGGAACTTTTTGCTCACGACAAGCCACCAGGCTTCAGAAAAGGTTTCTGAACCACAAAATCAAGGAAATTAACTTATGCACACTAATTTCGTGCAAAATGGTGCAAACCCTCCCTTTATGGGAAGAGGTATTGCCAGTTCTGGAAGCCATTGGACTCAGATGTCCAGCTTGACCTAGTGAGGGGCTCTCTGACCATGTGCTTTTCACGTGGAAAAATCTTCCCATGAAGGCAATGCAAGTTTTTAGTGTCTCTTTTTACTGAATGACACAAAGAAAACTCTTTAACCCAGAACTGCAGATGCTTTGCACTCTGAATGTGAATGAATGACCTGTTTTTTTTCTTTCTTTCTTTCCTTTTCCCTTCCTTCCTTTCTTTCTTTTTTTTTTTTCAATTGTAATATATTTGATTCTGTAGTTTTCAGTTTGCTGTTAGTTTCTTAATCCCTGTTGTACAGGTGTGCTGTTATCAAAACATGCAAGGCTGATACTGATTTTATCATTCTGGGTCACAAGAAAACTGTATTGAAAGCTTTTCTTTTGTGCTGTGTTATGCTGCTGCTGATGCAACATGCACCAAGTAAACTGCTGAACCACAGGTGGAGAGATGCTGTGACCCTCCAGGTATCCTGGGGAAAAAAATACTCTGTCCTTGTCCTTATTCTTCGTGGACACCCACACCCAGCCACCGTCAAGGACAGGATGCTGGTATTTGAGCCAATATATCTATTCTTGCCATTTATAAGGAGATAAAAGTGGGTGTGTATATGTGTATATATATATATATATATATAAGCGTTCAGTAACAGATTATTAGTGCAAGAAAGAGAGTGGCAAGGAAGATTTTTCACAGTTCTCAGGCCCTCTTAATGGACTGTGTTTGGTCACAGCTGAATAAAATGAAAGTACTTTAGTTCATGTGTACCAATAGTAGCATAACAGGATAAAATCAAGCCTGTTGCTTATAATGAAAGGTGTAGGAGAAGAAACAGTCTATTTCTACTTTTCTTTCTTGTTAATCCCTAGAATGTAAGCATGATTATTTTCCTTACAATATACTGCTATTTTGCCTCTGCTCGTTCTGTGCTAAAAATTGACGCAACATTTGGCCTCTTCACATCTGCCTTGTGGAGCTTCTGACCCAAGAAGCTACGTGTGACCTTGGCAAACATAATTCTGCTTTGTGAAAATTGGTGGTTTCACTCTGTTCAGTATAGTACATGCACAATTTACGATGCAGGCTGACTCTTTATTTGCACTGCTAAAATTAAAACACAGTAAATCCTTGCCTATTTTTTGATGCATATGATGTGCCAAAATGAAAAACTATACCATAAGCTCTCTGTCTGTAGCTACATATGTTCTTTCTCAGAATGAGGAGGGAATCAGTGAGTAAGAGGGTCAGTGTATGGCAGAGTGCTCAAATCTCCTGATTTCAGAATGCGATTTACAAGAGAGGAACGTCGCTTCTCAGATCCACATTCTGCCACCCATGTTCCCCTAAATGTGCCAGCCACCATCCGTGCACTGCCTTGCATTGGCTTCCTGCCTTCATGTTGCTCCTTTCCTTCTCCTTGTTTGTATGTTGAAGCAGTCAGACACGCAGGCTCCTTATTAATTGGCAGCCACTGAACATTAAAAGTTAATTTAAAAGTCCAGAGGATTACAGTGTGAGAAGTATTCCTTTCATTACATTGTCCATTATTTTAAATATATGATTTACATATATTATCACTTAATTTCACTTAATTTTCTGTAATGAAGTGCT
The DNA here is from genome assembly GCA_003342815.1 of Eudromia elegans. Classification (NCBI taxonomy): domain Eukaryota; kingdom Metazoa; phylum Chordata; class Aves; order Tinamiformes; family Tinamidae; genus Eudromia; species Eudromia elegans. The sequence goes on along the minus strand of PTEX01000056.1, from coordinate 892,640 downwards.
AAGTGGAAGATTTGAAAGAATTTACTAGAGTACAAATGAAAGGTTTTTGAGGCTGGCATTTGTAAAGTGAGGCTTATGAGCAGGTATATATAACTTCAAAACTAAATGGTTTTTGCCAGTCTGGCAATGTGCAGTACAATTCTGATGATTATATGGGTCAAAATATGTTTTGCTTTGGGTCTTAAAACATGGGGAAGAAATCATGGAAGAAAATAGGCTCTAAGGGATTTTTTTTTTTCTTTTTGGTAATTTTCTTTGCTCTGTGAATGAAAGAGATTCTGTGAAAAGCTTGGGATAATTTTGTCTTTACCAGGATAAACCTTCTCTTTGAAACTGGACTATCATTATTATGGTTAAAATTTTTATATATATATATATTTTAAATTGGACACACATTAGACAACTGTTGCTTGTCCTTTGCTGTACACACCTCCTTGTTAAGGATAACTTTTCTTTTAATTCACCTTATTTTTCTTTTTCTTTACTGTTCACCTTTCTCCTTCTGTGTCAAACTTCTCCACTGAGGTCTTTCTGTTCTGGCTTCTTAGTGAAGAAGTTTTGAGATGATTTTCTCTCTCAGAATCAATATAGATGACTAGGTAGTTCTCATCTTTATATGTCAGTGGGAGAAAACAAACAAATAAGCATAAAAAACAGGGGAGAAATTGATACTTTTTTCAAAATGTTTAAGGAGATCCAGACTACCCAGAGGAGCTGCTTTACTCTCCTGTGAGAGTTACAAATGTAGAGTGGGGTTCAGCTCATATAACTCTTGTCATCTCTATTGATTTTTCTTTATTAGCTTAGTCAGTTCATGTATTAATCGAATAATTCAGGTCAAAAGAGATGTCAGGAGGTCAAATAGTCCTGTTCAAAGTGGAGTTAACACTGAATTCAGACCTGTTATGTACAAGCAGAGAGAGCAAGCGGTACGTTCAGTGGATGAGTCACTGCACCCAAATAATGACTCATCATCAGGAGATCCCTGTTTCAGTCTCCCTCATCCTACTGGTGATACAGAAGAACATGAATGACCAGCCTAGGTACCTTGTTTATAAATAGCTGAGGCTAGGTGAGATTAATTCCACTCTTTAAGGTGAATTCTGAAGTAATGAAAAAGAAAGAAAAAGAGAGAGGGAAGCATGACATTTATAGAGAACAGCCAAACGTAAGTGGTGTTCGAGTACCAAATTTGAACCTTCTTTGATGCTGCTCTTAAATACCTTTCAACGTGAACCTGTCATATACCTGTCAGCTACTCTCTGGTTTGTTTTCCAGATCCATGAACTCAGATCTGCTGTGACAGTTCAGAAACCTTATCAGCTCCACATTGGTAGCTGACTGGAGATACCACTATGGATAGCCTTATGTATTTGACTCATTTAGTTCACATTTCAGGAAAAAAAAAAGAAAAAAGGAATCAATTTTAAATGGTGCCCCTCTTGCTGTGTCCTTCCCAGGCCCCTTATTCATTTGTAAAGTAAATTTGTGAGTAAAGTCCTCTTCACTGTAAATATTTTAATAAAGTGAATTAGTTCAGTTGGCTAAGCCTGAGCTTTCTGCAAGTGTGCCAGCCTTTGCATTGGTGATAGTGTGGTGTACTTGAGTTATCTTTAAACTCGCTAGAAAGCTGGGTATAGCACAGAACTGGCACAATCTTCAATATCTGCCTGAGAAGCTGTGTGAATACTTTGTCATCCAAAATGACTGCCGTGATGACATTCCCTAAGTGGAGTGCACTTGTACAGTATTTCTGAGGATGTGATTTATTCTCCTGCCAGCAATCTTTCCAACAAATATCAGAAAACTATCAGAAAACAGTTTATGTTTTCACGATAACACCATAATGATCACTGGTTTTGGCCTCATAGATTTTCCTAATGAGACAGTTACACAAAGACAAAATCTGACTTCTGAAAGGCAAAGCAAAATCTGGAAACACTGTAATTTCAAGGGAGGGCAGGCAGGGTATAATTGATGCTCCCACAAGCTGCTGTTTTCTAACTGTCGCTATTTTCCATTCGGTTTTCAAGAAAGTGTGAAAATTCTATCTGAATTATTATGTGAAAACATTCAAGGAAAAATGTATTACTTCCAAAGGACAAGAATAATCTTGTGCTGCAAAGTTCAGAGCGTTTTTTTGCATGAGATTAATATGATACATATGAGGGTGCATAGTATTGTTGGATACCAACACGAATATGAAACTAGCCTTGAATTAAAGTGGAGTAAGGATAAGACTGCATTGCCTGCAAAGGTACAGTTTTAGAAAAGCAATCTCTGTATCATGGATCCAAAAGCGTTCCTAAAAAAATTGTGCATTTTGTTATGATTTAATATTAATTGACTAATGTTCTCACCTCTGATCTGTTCAGTGGAATTGTCAGCAGGCATTTTAAAATGTACAATTTTTTTTTTATTAGAGTTTCTTATTGTGCTGGCTTTCACCCTGTAGAATCCTTTGGTTTTACTTCATATGTATTTGGTTTTTCTTTTTTTTTTTAAAAAAAAAAAAGTCTTAAAGCAGACAAAATAGTTGTCCCCTTCTGTATTAAATAAAGAGCTCAAAAATATTGCTGTTTTTCAAAGTGCCGCTGAAATTAAGTATCAGCTTAAATTTTCTTAGAGTATTTTTATATTATGGGATTGTCATTTATTTGCGTTTTTAACCTTCTCTAAGTGTAGGCTTGACTAGTTGGGATTTATAGACTATCAGACTCGTTGAGAGGAAGATGTATACAGAGCAGCCTTTAATGGTAGCTAACTGCTTCTGTGGGCCCAATTAAGACTATCCAACTGTGAAACACAGTCCCCTGTGTAACAGTGTAGTCAGCTTGCCTAGCTTTATTTTTGAGGTGGGGGAAGGAGGCCTGGAGTAAGAGAATATCCAGTGCGTCTGTGGAAAAAACAAAATCTTTGAGTTCTCTTAGGGGGAAAAAAAAAAAATCCAACTTTTAGTATGCAGCGTTAATAAAGGTTGAGGTCAAATCTCCTCCCTGTAGTTTTACATACACACATTCTGGACTGGAAGCTCTAGCAACTGCATCTGAAATCTAGATGCGTTTTTAGTCCAAAATCAATCTTGTCACTCCTCAGAAAGCAATGAAAGATAATAAGTACTATTCACCTGATTGCCTTCCTGTTCCGAGACAGCTGGTGACGCTTGTCTTCCTGATAACCAGGAGTTTCAGATCTAAGGCAGGGATAAAGGAAAGCTGGGAGCTTGCTGAATCTAAATTTGACAGTCGATGGCTGTGTAGAGGGTCAGGAGGGATAGAATCTGTGACACGTATAAGAAAGGAACAAAATTTATCTGCTCTGGTTGCAATGATTAGATGTCTCTTTGTCTGGCTTTCTTACAGCGGATGATTGATTGTACCCGCCAGCTGGCTAATATCATAATTAACAAAGTTGCTACCATGTCTGAGAAGTTTAATCGAAAAATTTGCCAGCAGTATGATGCCATTGTCACCATGATCACAAGGCTCGCGGTGTCGAGTTTTGTACTAGTGGAGCTGCAGGACCATGTAGATGCGCCGAGAAGTCGTTCCCGGGTACAACTGCAGGTATGCCTCTCTCCCTGTGCTGTTGTCCTGTGTTTGCTCTTTTTGGGGAATGAAGTAAACGGTCCTTTGAGGGTGCCTTTCACTTCAGGGGGCTGCAGAAAGCTGTTCTGCGGTATTTTAAAGCAGTTAAAATAGCAATCTAGAGTATGTTTTATCACTGCATCGAATGGTTAATAATGCAACCCCTGGTTCTGTACTGTGCAGCCTTTCTAACTGTTCCTCATTGTCTTATGCAATGTTTTTTCATGGCTAATTTTCTCAGTTCTAGCAATTACAAATGTTGACAGTATATATTCTAGGTAGTTCAGGTTTATGCTTTGTCTGCCTCAGTTCATTACTGTAAGTTAGAATGTAACTTAGAGGCTGAAAAGAAGCAGGAAAAAGACAATATTCTTGCACTTATGATTCAGCGTTAAAGCATCTTGCTAAAATATTCATGTTTGTATACATATATTTGTGTGTGTGTGTGTGTGTGCTTGCAATACGAAAGCAATGTCAGTCCCGTTACCTGGAAAGCCACTTCACATTCCTTTTATAAAACACTGTTGGAGAATTTCACTTATTTCTTTGTATCTTCACATAGTTTTCCAAGTTAAAAGCGATTCCACTGAGCTCTTCTTCTCTGCAATTGTATTTTTACGTGTGTGTGCTCTGCGTGGTAGTTCAGTTATGCTCTGGAGTATGTGTTGAAAATGCCAGCCTGACATATTGCTAATGAGTGTGCATATTGACAGTGACGGGGGCGTGTGTCTGTCTGTGTGCCATATATTAAAACAAAAACAGGAGAGAGACGGAGACAGAGGGAGAGAGAGACAGAGAAGGAAATATTGGGATGGGAAAGAGCAGTTTATTTACATTACGGTATGTCAAAATGTTATTATGGCTAAAAAAATCCGTTTTAAATATAAACGAGATAGCATATGAAGGTTCCTTCTGTTTCTCACAGGGGTTAATAGGGCCACAGTGGGAGGGTGAAGGAGACCCTTTTGTTTTGGGTTGATTAGTATTTTTCTGCCCAAGTAATATCAACTCTCTGGTACCTATTTCTGAAATTTGGGGAAGCAAATTCTTTGCATTTGTGCTTCAGTTCTGCAATGAGCTCTCCCCGAACGTTCTGGTGCTCTTCTTTGTATCTCTGCAGGTAAAATAGTTCTGAGCAGTCAGATTAGATTCTTGCGGTGGATGCCTGAAAAAATGTATTGCTAATGTGGCTGCTGTTTATTAAAAATATTTTGGGAATATACTCTTTTTTATTTTACAATTTTCTGTTTGGAGTTGAACTATTTGATAGGTTTTAACAGATGCTACTGTGTTGGTAATTTTAAACTAATTCTAATTTGTATTGTTCAGAGAGATTTTGCAGTTCTCAGTCCAGTTTATTCAGATGCATTGTTTTTAATTAGACTAAATTGGAAATGCCAACTGAAATATTTTCTCTTTTTTTTCATTCTTTCTTTCTTAATGGGTTGTGCCTTAAAAGAGACTTGTTTTGTGGGGAAATACTTTTCTCCACATCAGAAAATTACTATTTGTATGATCAGTAACAGATCATGGTTTTAACTTATGCTTGTATATCTACTGCTTTTCAAGAGCAGCTAGGCAATATTCAAAATCGATATTTTGTTTTGAGTAGAAAATACTGTGAATAGTGACAAAATAGATTTGTATTGTATTTGCAGACAATAGGGAAGATTAAGTTACTAAAACAGTATATTGTTGTTTTGAACTAAACCATGTAATATTTTGTGTAATTGAGACTTTGTGCTTTGTTAGAACTCAGTTGGAGTATCAAACGGTTGTGAGGATTAGAGTAGACAACTAAAGCAATGTCACAGTAGATGTGGCTGGTTTTTAACAGGATTATCTTCTGAGATGTGTAGAAATGAGCTCTTCTAATAGTTTTAGAGGAATTCATAATTTTAGTAAAATGTTAATGGTAAATGTGCTAATGTAAAGAATTAGAAGATTAGTGATGCGTTCTTTTGCATGGAAATAAGAATATAATAAATGTCCTGCAGGTGACTGAAGCTACTGCAATTTTATTGGAGATTAAAGTTTGATTGACCTTTGCTGAGGTGATTAACCCTTCTGAAATTAAAAGCCGGTGCTAAATTATTCTGTTCAATTTAAATGCAAACACAGAACCGTGTGCTGTGTCATTCACGTGTAAGAGGAAAAAAAAACGTTTCAATTTTCCCTTTTGCTCTCAGTGAGATGTGATTGCAGACGGCGCGTGACTGGGCTCGGGGAGGACTGGCCAGCGGCAACCTGACTTCACTCTGCTCGTCACCGCTGGAGCAGCCACCGCACAGGAATGCTGAACTTGGGAGCCGCCGCAGGAAACTAGTCTTTGCATGCAGGAATGGCCGCTGAAATGCATGAAAATACATCACTGAGGTAAGCAATAAGAAACACTATTGCTGTGCATTATCTGCTGGTGTAGAATTTGAGAACTGCAGTTCAGTTTAGGCAAGGATTCCTGTTGCAGCTTTCAAGGGAGCTCACACAAGTGGGGTGCTTACCTATGTGAGCTGCCGCAGAATTGTATGTGAAGTTGCACGCATCTCTGTGGGGGGTTGTTTGTTTTGTTTCTCCTTTTTTCCATGAAAATTTAGAGGGCAGCTTTATGAGATGTTGAAATTTTGATTTTTGACTGGCAGAACACTTGTTCTGTTTAACGTTAACGCTGGAATTCTATTCCACTGCTTAAACGCTTTCATTCCAGTTTTAAGAACAAAATGCCTACAAGTGGTTTCTTAAGTGGCAATAGTACTGCCTTGTATGTATAGGCCATGGTCTTTCTCATTCACTAAAACCCGTGGAATTCCGGTGTGTATAAAGTCATGCAGGTGGCCAGCAGAGTGGCTATGGATGCGCTGCTGAACAGACTTTGAAAGTCTTGGAAGTCTTTGAGTTAATTTCCAGCAGATTTTATACCTGTGTCTCATACTACAGTTAGTTAAGTACGCGTGCAAACTTTATTAATTAGCATTAAATTGGAAACACCTGGGGAATATACTTACTGCATTTTTATGAGTCTTTCATTAAAAGTTGGATGTTTGGAAATCCCTTCCAAAGTATCTACCTTGCTCTTATTTTGTTTTAACGTAAAAGTGTATGCCAGAACAGTGATTTGTTTTGTAATGAATTATGCTGAATTTTCACTAAGAGGTCAGTATGTTATTAAAAAACAATTTACTGACTAAAAGCAGTTCTGGTGGACTATAAGGACTCTCTGAGGGCTTAATTTTACACAAGCTAGAACCATTATAATCAGATTCATTTTAAATTCTCATATTTCTGACGGGAACTTGGTTTAGCACCTTCTACCAAAATTGCAGAAAGTCTATATTAAAAGTGGCTTTGTTTAGGTTCAACTGATGAATAAATCAGCTTACAGCATCACTGTCTCCTTGCTTCATTTGCTAGCCCAGGGAGGGAGAGTGCTGTTTTTGGTCTTTGGCATGCAATGTACTGGATTAACCCACTACTACATTTTTGCCAATTCCACCTCTCCCTGACAAGCTGAGATGATATAAAATGGCTCTCTGAAGCCTCTTTCTTGAATGCCAGCAATAACACTGCTGGGAATCAGATTGATGAGCAGACGAGCTGTTGCTGTTTGGCCTTAAGTGAGTGGATTTCCTGCCTACTAAAATTTCCTGTCCTTTCATAAGCCTGCAAAATATTAAAATGAGAACGAATGTACAATTCACATTCCATATTCATTTTCCTCCTCACGTTTCATCACGCAAGACTTCCTATTGTACCTGTCAAGGTACGAAGTCCAAGGAATTGTAGCTTAGAAAACAAGGAGTCTGAAGTAGTGGCTCACTTTTGTCTAGTCTTTTCATTTACACTTTAAACAGCCTTCAGGGACAGGCGTCTGCCCTGGGACCGAGTGAAGAAAGTGAGGAATAGATAAAAGCTAAACTTGTGGTGGGGTGACCTAAATGGAACAGCTGGCAAAAGTATAGAGGGGATCCTCCAGGGTACTGATTTATACCTTGAGGCTTGGATTAGTAGGATGTTTAACAAAGAGATCCTTTTGCCAAAAGGATCTCTCCCTGATTGTTAATTATGGAACTAGCATTTCACTCTACATCTTTGTTTTCTATTATTATTATTTTTTAGTAAGGCACAGAGTACTAATTATTTGCTATAGGCTCTTGCTTCTATTATCTTTTCTGCATTCTTCAAATCTTCAGTATTTCAAATGTACTTTATTAGCTTTATGAATATTGGGGGCTTGAACCAATTTTTATTACTACTAACAAAATGCACTTTTTAGGTGCAAAATATGAACCTTAAATATTATTTCCTTATAACTCTAGAGTGCTTTTTTGTGCATATAGTACAATGCCTTCCTATATGGAGAAAAAAGTATTATATAGTATTTTTATCAAAAGTCTATCTTATATGCTACTTTAAAATATTTTGGAGTATATAGCATGCAACACTTTTGGCTGTTAAATGTTACCATCCTCTACATATTTTAAGTCAGAGCAGTGTAGGAGAGAAAAAAGAGCGGGGCTGCATGTGTAAGAAATGCCTATTGTATTGGCCAACTTTCATATGATATTTTCTTTTTTGAAATATCTATTAAGCACTTGTTTGATACCAGCTATACTGCCTTGCTTTTATTAAACTTCAACATGATATGAAAAACTTCATGCTGCACTGAATGATGATAGACTATATAAAGTTTCCAAATGGGTGGAGCGTCAGGGAAACTCATGCTGAAGTAATGATGGATGCTATGTAGGTATTCAGTGAAGAGGTGCTCCAAAAGATGTTTGTTTATATTTGTTGATGTAGTTGGGCAAGAGACAGGGCAGAATAGTATTTCTGAATTTTTTTTATAACATTCAGAAATGTTATTAAATGGGTTTTCTTTAGGCAAAAGTATTGCTAACAATTGGACGTAGGAGTTGGCATTTTATCATTGTATTCTCACCCTCTAGAGTATAATAGCTAAATTAAGCACTGTTTTGCCCCCTTCAATAAAGCATTTATCAAGCAAATGAAATTTGTTTAAAGATAGATCACCTAAGACTATTTTGATAATATTCACAATATCTCAGTGTAAATAAGTCATTTGAGAGACTGGACAGTTGCTTAGTTTATGCTGTGACACATAGTGAAATGCTTCCCTCTTGCAACTCACTGCAGAGGAATAGAAAAAAAGGTTATAATATCATTTTTCCATTCCCTGTAGCAAGGATGGCATAGGGAGCCATACATATTTTTAAGTTTAATGTTTAGAAATTGTCTTGTTCAAAATTCTAACGTGTATCTATCTTAGCAGTAGCAATTGTGATTATTTGAATAGAAAATACTTAAAAATTCAATTTCTTCCACAGTTGGCTTTTTTCCCCCCTTCTGAACTCTCTGCTTGGATAAGATGCACTTCAGAATACATAAATGCAGTTAAGCAATATTTTACCCTGCCAACAGCTAAGTGAAAATTGGAGACTTGGTACCCTTTTAACTACTGTATATGATAAGCATTTCTCATATATTTGCTCATAATAGAGCAAATCATATTTTTCCAAATAGAGAAAATATCATTCCCTTAGTCACATTATACTATCTGACGAAATACAAAATACACTGTGCAGTTTCACAGTATTATGGTTTTTTTATCTTTAAAGTTGTAATAAACAAATAAATATTCCAGTGAAGTTTTAGCAAAAACAATGTATTCCACGTACAAATCTACACATTAAGAAAACATATCTTCCCCATACTTCCCCAGAAGAAACATACTTCCCCAGAAGTAACCAGCAAACTACGGCAGAAGATACCACTTGACTAATCTGAGTAGAGGTATTTTTCTGTTTTGAGGATAAAACTGTTTTGTCTTATTTGTTACAGGAACAATAAATTTTAGCAGAAACCTGAAATGGATCTAAATCAGTAATGTCCCATGTGATATATTTTTTTAATATCAATCTTATACTTTATGGTAGACTAGCTGTAAATTGACAGCAGTATTTTTGACAGTCAGACTTGTGTTGCCTTTTGAAAATGTCCATAAATGACTAAACCAGAAGAACTTCAATAGCTACATATGCAGATACCTTGAATATATAGTTAAATGAATGTATAGTTTCTTACAATGTAAGAAACACTGATTTTTGTTTGGTCTGTTGGTTTTGGAGGTGTTCTTTTTTCTTTCTTTATCTCTTTCGATGTGAGTGGGATGGAAAGGCTGGAGAGCTTGTAGTGTAAGACAGAAAGTATCGAAGCAACCTAGTATTTGCTACTTTATACACCTAAGACGAGGTGCTGAGAGAAATTTCTAGAAGCTTTATGTAAAGTAAGCAAAATAAGGTTCTGAAGAAAATCAACTGAAAATTCACTCAAAATAAGTCAGAATATCATGCTCAACAGTACTGAAATTTCTTGGGGAAATGTTAACTTCTTAAACCCTCTTTCAATATTCCCTATTACTTTACTCCGAAATGAATCCAATTCTGCACGTAGAAGCATTGAGGAAAACATTTATATGAAAAAATATAGTCCAATTTCTCAAAATACAGACCAATTAGTGAGATTTAATTTAGATATTTGTCACTGAGTGTGCGTCATGTATATGTTAGAGCTGTTTTACCATTTTTTCCTTGTCTTATTTGCAAAAAGAGGCTCCTACTTATTGAAATATTACTGAAGAATCTAGCTTTCCCCACAAATTACACACTTTTTGCATAAATGTGCCTAATTACCTGAATTCAGTTTTGATTAGCAGTGTTAATTGATGCAGCTGTGGATAGGCTCTGTTTACCTAAATTACCATGTGCAAACAGCAATACGTCTGAAAGTGAATATGCTAAACTGAAAATACTAATTAGCTAAGACAGATTGTTATTCAAGTCACATCTCAGAGCTTTTTAATGAAAGCCTGAATGTGTCAGGGCTTTATGATATTCAGACAGAAATGTCTATATTACATATGATTTCTAAATTTAATTCACGGGAACAGATGGGATGTCGGCCGGGGTTCTTCTCTATCGCTTCCTGTATTAATGTGAATATTTTACTCTACTGGAGACATTTTGAGTGTGTGTATGCAAGAGAGAAAAGTGTGTGTGTGTGTGAGAGAGAGAGGAGGAAGGAAGAAACTCATTGTGTGTGTTGACAGCACGCCAACCAAGAACAACTAAATGGTCTATTTTTGACCAATATATTTGCAAATTATAGCCACCTACTTTCCCAGGATGAAGATAAACAAACTATTTAATTAAACTAAATAGTAAGTATAATCAACTCAAAAACCAGAAAGATTAAAAAGATTGCAGTGGCAGAGATCTTTTGTAACAACAGAAATCTTTACTTTTGAAACACGCACAAATATGTCAGGTTTTGATATAGGAAGAATAATTATACTGTGCTTTGTATTCCAAATTGATGCAGAAAGGGTATTAACTACATCAAGCTAAAATGTAAAATATAAATAGAAAATGAATTTTTCATTTTTTTATAAAATTGTACAAATTCAGGTATACAGCTACTGTACTTTATCCCTCCTAATAATTTTATTGGATGTAAAACTGTAAATCTGTTTGAATGTAATACAATATTTAGAAAATGCACTCTAGCATACACTCATGCTCTTAATAAAGATCAGCATCTATAGTGCGTATGTCCATCCTTCAATCCATTTATTCTTTCTTTTTCTCTAAAGCTTTAGTGTTCAGAGGTCAGCTCCCCTGTGAAATGCAGTAATTCCGTCAGAAGCTTTTCCCATAATGTCTTGTCAAAATGCAAAGCAAGGATTATAAGACCTGTGTCGAACTATTTGTGCCAAAATAGTAACAATTGCAAAATTCTATTTTTTGTATTTAAAGAGTGCTTGCAGAAACTTTCTCTAGATACCTGTAATCGCTATAATTCTATATTGGTAACTATGGTTATAGTTATAAAAAGTGTTGTCAAATATTCTGACCTCGCCAGAGGTGAGATTTTTATTTTCTGTGTGTGTGTATGTGTGTTGCCATGGGAGAATTCCCTTGTCTCTATTAGTGCAGACTTAGTGAATAGAATTTAGCCCGATTACTTAGTTTGGGGAACATTATATACCTTTTCAAAAGGTTTGGCAGTCTATTTTTGTGTAAGTAAATGTGTAGAGCTGATGGACATATTTTCTGTAAGCCATTGTCTAAGCTTCCAGAATGCTTTACTCTGGCATAGGCTTTTCAGATGAAAAAAAGAAAAAAAACCACAATAAAATCTAATTTTATTGTGCTTAAATATTCCTAAATAAACCAATGACAGGTATCTCTATTGTTCATTTGACAATTAACTTAGACTGAAAGAGAACACCAGTGATACAAGTCAGAGATTTGGATCACTTTTATCAAAGAGTTGCCTCATCCTTTTAGAACTGAAAAATGAGTGATCCTGTGTTATGAGTTGTCTTTTCAGTCCAGAGATTTGATCGAGGAATGAGCTTTTACCTGCCATATTTAATGGAAGTTTTCAGTCAGAAAATGTTATACTAGGTCTTTTTATGAACTATTATGTTCTAGAACAAAGAGTAGATGAAAGGGTGTATAAAAAAAAAAAAAAGAAAATCCAAGCGAATTTTAAGATGGAGCTTGAAAATTTCATGAGAAATGGCAACCGATGTTTGTTTTTACTAATAAATACTGTAATGATCTATAGACAAGTTCTTCTGGACAGGTGATGACTGATAGAAGAAAGAAAGACTAGATTAATCCATTTTGTTTAAAAGAATTTTTTTCAAAGAAAATAACATAGTACCTTCCTTTTAAAATGTCCTGAGAAAGAGGGCACTTGGTGCATGAAATCTCTCCAGACTTCGGCCTTTCTTCAGCTATCGTTTCTGGACCTTAAAATCTGTGAGAAAGCAATGTCTTTGCATTTGCTTTCAGCCTTAGAGGAGGGAGTTCGGGCCATCGTTCTAGTGGCAACAAAGCAGGTGAACTGAAAACATACAGAACCCAAATACTGTTACTATAGAGCTATAACTTATAATTTGGTTGTCTGGTAAGCAGTTCCCAGGGCATTTACATGATACATCCAGAAAAGTTGACATAACATGACATTGAGTTCTTCAACAAATTTATTCAACAAGTTAAAGATGTGTTTGCCATCTTCTGATGCCCAAAAGCTGTCACCTGTTGTGTCCAAACTACAAATTCCACAATTCGTGCACAAAATTACTGAATAAAGTTATGAAACAGCATAGATTGTGCTGTACCTTGGGATAAAACTGAACTATCTTGTTATTTAAGTTTGGTACTGTAATTCCATAGTTAGCCAGTGTCTTATGAGATATATGGTCAACCTGAAAACTTGAAGGATGCAGAATATCATATAGGGAAAAATAAGTGCCGTGTCTGTTTCCTTGGTTTTATTATTATTGCTAACAAAAAATTTTCAACAGTAAAAGTATATTGTCATCATATTCCTATGGAAAATAGATACATTTGGGAGTAAGGCAACTGAGATGCTTTAAAGCAGGAGATAAGTAAAAGCTATGGATGTAATCACTATAACAAGAACATCCCTTAAAATACTCAAAAGACTTAGTTCTCCTGAAATATACCTATTACAAATGGTAAACCTGGACCAAGGGAAGCAAAGCAAAGGACTTTCTAGCTTTTCCTCCCATAATACCGCATTCACAAGACTTGCATCCTCACATCATACAGTGCATTTAAAGCGGCCCATCTGAATTTGGAGCCTATCCAAGAACAGAAATACTTTCCCAGATATATATATACACACACACACACACATAAAAGTATATGTCCTCCTTTTTCAGCTAACTTGTCTTGCTCCCTCCTCAACAAATCATACTGAATTCCACTTAGCTTCTCTACAACAGAAAGGCCAACTGATGATTAATGCACAAAGACTGTCTTCATCTCTTCCCCAAATGCATGTGAGATTTTCTTTTACCACATGCAGTTTGTATTACTGTAATTCCTGTAATATCAGGTTGACTTGGAAGGAAGGTTGAAGCATTCTATTTTGCTGGATGTGACCACTGGCTTTGTAAATAGTTTGGCTGATGGTATATAGTCATCCTCTGTGTTCTGATCCTCTGTGTTCTACTGGATTCAAGATTTCTGCTGTTGCCGACTTACTGTTATGTTTTCAGTTTTCCAAGATTTTTGCAACTCTCAAAATAACAGCAACATATAGAAAATGTTCTTTCTCTTTATGATGTCATTCTATCTCTATGTCTGTTAGTATGTAGGTCTCTGTTTACAAACTATTCTTTCAGGACCATTTCAGAAGCTAAGTGCTCCAGTCTAATCTAGGCTCTGTGTTTTTCCTCCTTCAGGCTCCTTTTCTCTTATAGCCCAGATGGTACCTCTTCTTTTAGCCAGATTTCTATTTCTGTAGTACAAACAGAATTTATGTTTCTGTATGTGTTTTAGCCCTTTTATATTCCCTGAAACTCTTTCTGTCTCCTTATTCTTGTAATACAATTTCAATATTTTTTAGTCTTTCCTTTCTACTTTAAGATCCTATGACCAGGCATTTAAAAGAGGAGATGTGTGAAAGCCATGTATGAAATCACTATAAGAACATCACTAAAGTAAACAGGAGATTTGGTTTTCATTAACTATATGTAATACAAACTGTACTGCACTCTTCTTGTTTATTTCTAATAACATGCTAATGGTACTAGGCATCTGATAAAAAGGTACTTATACTAAGATTAAAAAAGACCTTTGGGTAGACAAAAATCAAAGTGCATTAACTTGGTATGCTACAGTAGACATCTGGAAGTACTAGCATCAACCATGAATAATAAGTCTTGTCATGAGCATGGATTTCAAAACTATGAAATTAATCAACTGCTTCTGGATATTTTCAATCACACTCACTTCGAATGTAAGTTCTTCCAAATGGTTTTCTGTGCTTGACGCTGTCACCCCTATTCGGCTCAGATTCAATCCACTGTTTTTATCTATTAGCTATTTCATGTATAAACTATAAGGCACCACAGTAGAATGCATATTCAAAAGGTAAGTGCAACTGTGTATCATCTGCAAACTTCCTTCCAATAGGGACTGTTTTCTTCATTAATTACCAAGAAATTCTTCTCTCTGCTGTCGCTGATCTTGGCTGTGACTTGAAACGAAGTTCCTAAATTTTCCTTTATCATTCTCATCCTCAAAAATTCATCATTCTTGTTACTACAATCCTGTGCACTTCTAATCTAAAGTTATCTTCAACTTAAAAATATATGAAATTGTAAGAGAAGGAAAAATAGAGCTGTTATAAGTGTTTGTCAATTTACCATTACTATCCTTTTCATATGGCTGTCCTTGTCTTTGTGGGAGGAATGTTCAGAAAGGAGGACTCAGCTATTTAAATAGATTCCTTTCTCATTTCAGTCTATTAGCATCTTTGTCAATGACATCAAGTTGAAAGTTCTTGTCTTCTAGTCCTCGTGTAGCTCCACTCTCAATAGATCTTCTCTAGTGGACTCTCATTTATTACTGCATTTTCTCCATCTACTTTGCTCTTTATCCCAAAGCAGCCTTTTCTTTTAGCAAATATGTGCATTTGTGTGAAAATGCGTGAGTCTGACCATGATATTTCTATACTTGAGCAAGTGCCCATTTCAGATAGAGCTGTTCTGAAAAGAATAAAGCCTCAATGTAAGAGCAGAAGAGATTTAAGTATTTAATAAAGTTGATCACTGAGGGCATCCATAAATAGGTGTTGCTTTGTTATAATGTCTGTACTGATGAACTATTATCAATTGTCAGCTGTGTGAAATGGGAAGTAGAATCAACAGTTTGCATACTTGGGTGTAGTTAGATGCTCCCCCAAATACATAGATATGGGCAAACTGACACCTGTGTGGTTGTTATGAACTTAGTGTGGTATTTTAGTGTTGTGATAAACTGAGGCCATTCCATTTGGGTGAATATCTCCAAGGTGCATAATGTTTGGATAGTGACTTTTTCAAGCCCACACATTCTCAAAATGAAAATTGCATGACCAAATAAAAATAACTCAAGTACATTTTGTCTAGTGAAGAAATATGCTGTCTGAAAAGTTTTATACTCACAGTATAGTGAGTGTGTTCTATCTTAATTTTGTGTACACATTCATTCATAAATGCATAATCCATTAAAACTGCCATGAAATTTAAACAGAGAAGGTATGAAAACTCTCGCCTCTCCTTTCTTTCTCCTATTAATTCCATTTTGAGTGACTATCATTCCAAAATTTGAATAATTTTTCATCAATTACTAGTTTCTTTTCACAAATATTTTGTAAAAAGTTTTTTTCTTTTTTCTTAGATGCAAATTTGGTGTATGCTTCTTAGTCTCCAGAGTAGTATCAGATCGTGTTTAAGTCAAAGATCATTTTTATGTTAATTTTCTCTCTGGGTATGAGAATGGAAATTATACTCTTGGAAAGAAGGAAGAAGACTTTGCCAGATTCCCTGTGGAACAAAATATTTGCTTTCAGATTCATTAGTTCTCACATATATAAAACTAAATCTAAGTATTATTAAGTGCCTTTTTTTTTTTTTTTAAGTTGTATCTTTTTAAAAATGTTTTTGCTATGACTGTACTTTTCCTTTCAGGTCTGTAGAGCTTCAGTTTTCCTTACATGAGCTCTGACAGGTTTGAGTATGCACTGCAACGTGGTACTCTCAGCTGGGGACTGAGATATATGTAATGAAAAATAATGATCACATCATAAAATTAGGGAGTCATGGAGGAGAGGCATAAAGATCTTTAAATATCAACAGTAGCATTTTAAGCTTTGTGCTTGTCAGTGACAAATGTACAGTAGATGAACAAATATAAAATGTCACAAGATTTGAAGGGGCAGTGGAAAACTAATCAAAACACCATAATTTTTGATTTTGTGAAAGGCTCCTAAGAGCAACAGACATGTCCACTCGTGTCTTTATAGAGAAAAGTAAAGTAATTCCTCGGTCCTGATCATTTATTCTGGGTCATGTTAAATGTTATGTAATTGAAAGATTAGAGGATGTGAACTGACAAAAAGAAAAAAAAAAAAAAAAAAGAGTTCAACATAAAGAATAACTATAACTATAATCACAGTAACTTTGATTTGCCTAGAGAATAACTGACTCAGAAAGTCAAAAGATAGTTCATTTAATTTGTGTTAAAGTATAAAATGATCAAGTTCCAAAGTTCAGCATTAGACATTAAAGAAAGCCTGATTTTAACGAGAGATTTTTTTTTTAATTATAGCTGTTATAAATCATATTACAGTTAAATTTTTAGAGTTGAACACAGAGAGGATGAACTAGAAGTCTGAACTAGTCAGTTTGAGGCCTGAAAAAGATGTGCCTCTTACCATAGTTTTCTTTTTTTAATTT
Source organism: Eudromia elegans (assembly GCA_003342815.1). Classification (NCBI taxonomy): domain Eukaryota; kingdom Metazoa; phylum Chordata; class Aves; order Tinamiformes; family Tinamidae; genus Eudromia; species Eudromia elegans. The sequence goes on along the minus strand of PTEX01000056.1, from coordinate 875,717 downwards.
TATACTGATATCTGTTTTGCATTATATAAACTTTACTTTGCTTGGTGAGATTGTGAATATCATGAGGAGGAACTTGGCTGCATCTCCTTTTTAATTTTGTAGGGCAGCCAAGTAGCTTACTTTCCCATATGTTCCAGGTTCCAAATCAGTTTTAATAATAAAAAACAAATGTACAAAAATTGAGATTCAGTTTTGCTAAATAATTATTTGTAGTGTGTACAATTTGGATAGGAATCAACAATACACTGAAGAAAGATTGTTCTGGTTGATGAGTTAAATATTGATCTTGAAAAATATTTGAAAGACATAAAGTTTGAAGTGTAATTCCCAAATTGCTAAGGGCTGTGTTTCAGAAAATGCTCTTAAAATGACTGCTGATGGGAAAGATATTTCCACTTTTCATCTCGTAAAGTCAAAAGAATTCGTGCATTAGCAGCTGTTGATGACATTCCAGTTTGCATTCTGCATAGGATCAAGCAACATTCAGTTTCTAGTTGGAACTCTGAAATAAAATTTCTATTAAAAATTATTATTGTACATATCTATTTTTAGAGAGATCCTTTCCTCAGTGCCTTTAATAACAAGAGAAATTCTCTTTCTTTTAATTAATATATGTAAACTGTTATTTGCTTCTGCTGCAGTCCATACAGTAATTTAATTGTATTTCATTGTTCCCAAACCTAATTTGTTGGAAGTTAATTTTAATGATATTAGAGCAAGAAGCTGATTCAGTGTTCACAGGAGAGATTTTGGCAAAATGCACTTTTATACATAATAAATCCACAAGCTGCTTTTTCCTTATGTCTCTAAGAATATCTAATTTATCTAAAGAACGAGTTGGTAGTTAAGACATAAACACTACGTCTAATAAAAGAACTATATCTTTTTTTGAGAGGACTTTAATTTCTATGTATAGCAAGTAATGACAGATTCAAATTCCATGTTTCACAGAGTGGTTTTTAAGATGGAGCTACTTATTAGGAAATGTCTAACTGACCCATTCGAAGGCACACCAAATAGCTTTAGCTGCCCCAACATGGTGTAAGAAGCTGAAAAATGTTCCATCCTGAAAGAGTGGGACCTCTTGAAATACCTTGGAAGTAATTAGAATGGTAGCTACCATTAGCTGCCAGCTAACTCTGCTTATCTGAGTTCTGTCCTAGATTTGTCCTGGATTCTATCCCTGAATCCATTCCTTGCACCTTTCCCGCTGTCTCTAAGATAGTTAGCTAATTGTTCTGTGTGTCTTGTATAGGTGAGCAACTTGACATGGGCAAGCCTAAAATGAGTGGGGCTCATTCAAAACTAGTATCTGAGACAAAGTCTATAATCAATATTTTTTTAAAAGTATTTTGAGGGGTATAGCTTGGGTATTGTGGCTGATCAGAACAAAATTGAAGTGTGCAGGGATAACCTCCTAACTTTGTAAAAAGAAACAAGAATATTCCTGTTATTCATTGCTCATGTTCCCCAAAGAGACTGGCTGAAATAGGTTTTCATTTTTATATTGGATTTGTAGGGAGACAGGGGCTTTGCATCTGAAGTGAAGGACACATTCAAATCAGTTGATTACAGACAGAAAGGGAGTACCCATCTCCTCGTTTGTAGTGGCCTAAGACTATAGACCTCAAGCAAACTAAAGAACTTGTCTGTTTGACGTGCTGGATTTTTTTTTAATGGATATCCAGTTCTGATTAGAAATAATTGAAAAATCTCACCTTTTTGAATAGTCTGATTTGGTGATTGTTAAAGGGCAAGAGTTAGCAACAGCTTGAATTTTGTATAATTCATTCTACCATCATTGCGACTAATAAAATTCACAGACAGCAGGCAAACCCTCTTATCAAAAAAGGATAGTATCCCAGTGTGTGAGGGTTAGATGGTGGCAGCATGGCTTTCCCTATGTAGTTATCATATCAAAGCCCCAATTCCTCCCACGTGTTGGTGACTCAGAGAGGGATGTTATAAATGTAGTAAATATCTTAAAGACATTCTGTTTGATTTTAATGCTTTTTTAACATACTGACTGATTTAGGCGAGAAGACAATGAGTAGGATGATGCAATATTGCTTTCAGGAAGCTTGATAATATTTCACGTGCCACTATTAAGAAGTGATCAGCAAAGGAAGAAGGGGAAAAAAGAAACAAAAAAGACACACAAAAAAAACCCAGAATCTTTTTTACCACAGGAAATAGAGCTCCTAAATCTAAAGACAAGCTAACGTATCCCTTCTAGTGCTAGTCAAATCCTTCAAACGACAGAATCTACTAACAGTTCATCAGAGTGCTTTTCTTCCTGCTATTCTTCTCTTGTACCTCTGGTACAATGAATCATAATTTAATTTATGCCTGTTAAGTTATGCTGCTCTTGAGGAGACGAAAAAAAATAACAGAAGGAAGAATCTTACTAAGGTGGAATAAGGTGGGGAAAGGTTGGAAATGGCATCAAAATATATTGGAGGAATAATCTTTTGTAGATGTCTCTTTCTATCTTCATGATCCAGGCAGTCTTTTTGCTAGAAAGATTCATTGGGTTGATGAGCTTCTCTTCAAGCTTAGATCAGGAGAGAGACAGTCTTCAATTTCTCTGTTGGTTCTTCTGTTGGAAAAAAAAAACAGAGGAATAAAAATCAAAATGTTCTTATGTAGCCACTGAAGCTGGAGAGTTCATGTGTATGACTCTCCTGTTTTCTTAAAATGTTCAATTCCCATTTTCTTCCAGCATCATCTTGAAGATGACAGGGTTTGAGTAATAAAGGGATCTAAATTATTATAAGCCTAGAATGTCATTCCCTCTCCCAACCCCACTTCTGAATATGCATATATACTTTTGTATATAGTATTTTATATAAGGTCTTTTTTCTGAAAACTTCCTAAATTGTTGAAGAAAGTGTTATTTTTAAGAGATTCATATATATTTACTTTTTTTACTGGGGAACAGTCACATTTCAATTGAAAGTATCAAAATATCAACTTCCATTAGAGGAACAATGCCCAGTCCTTTTTACTCCTCAATACAACTAACCCTTTTCAATTCGCTTTAGAACTATGAAATCCCATAGCATTGAATATATATGCAATAACTCTCCTGTGATTTCTTGTTGCATTGAATGTATAGGGCTTGAGGGGAGGGAACCTGACCATATGGAAATGGCTTTCTGATCCAAGTGGAAGCAGTTTGTCTGCTGTCAGGCAGGTTCCTTAAACATAGTGCAGTAGAGCAACTCATGCAGCCATACTTTAACAGCCATTAAAATTGCCTCAGCAGTGCATTCAGAGCTAGGGTACAGCGCATACTGATGTTTGTATTATGAATGGAAGATGAATGTCTGCTGAGTAAAAGCAAATCTAATGTTAATTAAACTTTTCCAGGGGTTGGGTGGATAATTCTGCTTTTGTGGTGTTAAATCTCTTTTGATTTTAATTGCATGAGAAAAAATTGACTGTAATGGTAATGCTAGCAAATGTTCGTATTGATTACAAGCTTCTGTGTATACTAAGTCAAAGAATTAAATGCATTTAATTGGGGTACTTTTTCTTTCCTTTTCTTTCTTTCTTTGTTTTTTTTTTTCTTTTTTTCCAGGCCAGCCACATTGATAACAAAGCTTGTACTGTCATTATGTTGAAGGTCATTCTTATAATCTGTGCAGTGAAAACTGCTCTCCTTTAGGTGAAAAGAAAAATCAACTGAGCATACCTAAAAATGTCTAGGAAATCGCTTTACACTTAACTGAGTTCCAGTTATATATTTCAGTTTCACATGGAATTCAGTGAACTTTCAGATCAAATATGAAAAATTGTAATAAGTTTTCAATGATATGCAGTTTTCTCCCTGCTTTGTGTCTGACTGAGAGGAAAAAAAGCACATTCTTCTCAGTGATGGCAAAGGACAAATTGAAATGATTATCATTAAAACTTACCTAATATTCTGATATGTTTTAGTTGTGAAAACAAAGGTAGGATATGTCTTATCCATCTGCCTTGCCTTCCTGTGCATCTGTCTGTCTCTCTAGAGCCAGTCAATAAAAATGATTAGAGTTGGCACCTCACAAATGTACACCCTTAAACCATGAAGCAATAATACTTTGAAGGAAATTTTTTTCTGACCTTTTCAAATTACATCCAAATGTCTAGGGAATTTCTCAGTGACTAGAGGTAATAAGGTTCAATCCGTTTTGCTGGTTGGCTTCAAATTTAGCTCCTCAGAAGCCCTAACTTATCTATTCTTTCTATCTTGGCCTTGGCATCTATTCAGTACAGTAATCCGTGCATCTAATTTTTTTTTTTTTCCTCTCTCCCCTCTCAGGTTTAGCTGGTGGATCACATTGTGAAACCTGCAGCCATGAAAGGCCTTCCATTTATTGCATCCTTCAAAACGAAATATTAGCATGGGAGGCTAAGCTGGTATGTTGCCTTTGAGAGGCTCCTGTTGAATTTAATTAGCTTTTACATTTCATCTCCATCTCGCATCTCAGCTTTCACTATTGTATGTGATTTAAGCTTCAGTTACTTTCATTATTTAAAACTTTTCCAACTTGGCTGTGCCACTTTTGCTCTGTAGAATATTGAAAGGGAAAGTGAAGTTAAAAGTTCATTGTCTTAAACTGATTTTTGTTATTATGATGTAAGCTCAGAAACAATAGAAACAGCCTCCCAGTATGTCAAACCATTCAAGTGAGAAAGACAAACAGGCTTTTGTGCCTGGCTTGCTTTTCATTGCGTTCCATGGAGTAGAGTTGGAAACAGGTAAAGAATATTTAAAAAAAAAAAAAAAATCTTAGAAGAGTATTTTGATCTTGGGGAAAAAATGCTTTCTTTTTAACTCGTATGTCATATGATATATTATGGTAAAGGGTCATGTACAGTAACATTGCTTTGAATACCTGAAGTTTCATTTTTTGACTTACACAGGGAATTATGGAGTAGTGGCTTTCAGCCCTGGTTCCCAAATGACTCCAGGACACTAAAAGAAGAACTGTCAATAAGAAATGGTAAGCTCATGGCCGTTAGTTGTCTTGCTCCCTATATGACTAGGACTTAGTTTCTTTTGTTTCAGTCAGGGAAAACTAGGGGAAAAAATGGTCCTTACTGCAGTCACTTCTCCAGGGTGCTCTATCGGTGTTAGGTGTATTGGAATAGCATACCAAAATAACATCACTTGTTTTTAATCACGTAAGAAATATTTGGGAAGAGATGCAGTTAACTTGCACATAGATTGAAGGCAAAGCAGTGGCTATGATGATGTTTTGTAAAATTATGCAGTGATTTTTTTGTTGTTGTTGTTTGTTTGAAGTCATCCTGTTAATTTGATTTTTCTCAAGCAAAGTAAAACTGCATAATGCACGGAATTGCAAGTTTATGGGTCTTGTCCTTGTATGTGAATGGGCCTTCTACAGTTGCACAGTTATCATTTTGCACCATTATCTTTGCTACTGTGATACTCTCAGCTGATACTTGGCATAAAGCATGGAGTATAAGCTCACTATTTCATCATCTTAGTGTGTTGTATCACTAAGGGGACAGAGGACAGGGGACAGATACATGTTTAAGTTAACAGAAATTAATAGTTCTGAATAGGAATTATTCAGAATATTGAATTATTCTGTATTATCTGAGTACGAAGCATAACTTGCTGGCATTTGCCCTATGGTAGATGTGCACTTGTTTCACAGATAATATGAAAGCACATAATTTAGGTAGAAACATACAATCTGTACTAAAATATAGCTCCTTTTAAAACAGTGTAGTAAGTGGTCTGCTTTAAAATTATACCTAGAGAGAGTAGTCGGTTAAATGACTGTTTGGTTTTATTTATTTGTTTACTCACACATCTTGGAAGCTCCACTAATAAATTTACAGTTCTCTTGTCAGAGAACAGCCTTTGCTGGTCTTTGACAAAAAAACCCAAATTTCAACAAATTAGGCTTTTCTTGGCTAGGAAGCCCTGGCTAGGTTGGCCCCAGATACTGAAACCAGCAACCTAAAAGGATCCATTGTTTGGGAGGGATATGGGAGGGCTGAAAAATGCCCCCTGGCCATAGCAAGCTTTAAACCTTCAAAGCAGTGTCACTGTTGTTGGCTGTGTGCGTGTATCTTCTTACAGGAGGTGCTTTGAGAGAAATGTATTAGAACTAACCCTTCTTGTTGCATTTCTGTCAGAAATACATAGGAATGGGATTATTTTGAAAGCAAGGAAGATATTAAGATGGTAGCAGTAGAAATTTCCTTATAGTGCACATGTTTGTGTTTTCAGGATTTTTTTTTCATAATTCTGAATGTTGTATGGAAGGGATTCTGTTGAAGCTGCAGATCTTTCTGGTGTTCCAATAGTTTTCAATTCAAAAGTATTGAAAGTAAATTCAGACTAATAAGTATATTTTATTTATTTATTTTTTCCCTGAAGTTCATCAGAGTGTATGCTGCATAAAGCAAAACTTGTGGTGAAATCTAAATGTTTCATTTGTTGGAGTGTTTGTGTACCAGTGGCTATAAGCTGCTGACAATGGTTGAGCAAAATGTGTTTTTATGCACTTAAATGAAGCTGGATAGTGTTTTCTTTGTCAAAGACAAATATTTAGGAATTTTTAGGATTTTTAGGAATTGACAACAACAATTATTACAATTATTGCAGTTATTAGCAACATTTAGCAACACAAAATGAGGGTCAGGCATGGGTATGGGAAAAATACAGCCTTTGAGCTTTGCGATTTTTCCTCAGTTACTAGAAAATATCTAATACGACAGATCTTTCTAAGAAAATTCTGCAGGTCACGTCAAAGTAACTCACATCCATACATCAGTGGTGTTAAAATGGGACATCAAAGGAATTGTGTGAATGTTATTGATACACCATTCTTTATTGTTCTGTGTTATTTATATTTTCATCATTCGCCTATAAAGTCTCCATAATTAGCTCTCTAATTTTGCAGGAAAAAAAACATTAATTTATTGAACTGGATGAGGCAAGAAGTAGCTGATCAATCTAGCATTGTAGGTTAATAGCATAGAACAAAGCATGGTCATAATTAGTTGAGAAAAGGACTTTTCTTGTTCATTCCAGTTATAATAAAAAGTCCCTCAACAAAGTGACTTAGAAAATAATGCATTCAGACTGAGTAGAATTACTGCCTAGCAGATTCTATTTATCTGTAGCTTAAAAAGCAGCTGCGTTTTTGTAAAAAGCAATGAATGTGGCAGTCCTACTTAAAGGTAGAAGAAAAAGAACACCCCTTGTTTTGTAATAAGGGGATTTTCAATTTAAAAGAGAGAGAGAGCCTGTTGTGTGAAGTATGGTTATTACATTCACTGTATTCTATCTCACCCACCAGGAGGCTAATAACGAAGGAGTCAGTGAAGGAGACCAATGCCATGAGGGTTATCTCGCAGCCCCAGATGCTGGATAAGTTGAAGGAGGCAGACTTGCTTTTGGATGACATTCAGGAAGGCCTTGAATGATTATTTGGCGAAGAAAAGACTATTCTTTCCAAGGTAAACAGTCCGTTTCATTTGTCTGCTGTAGGTGTTGGTTTAAAATGTGTTTATATAAATACCTATAAATTTCATCTTTTTTCTTTTTTGATCTTTTTTAGGTTTTTCTCTTGATGCAACAAAGATCACTCAGGAATCCATTTTTGACACAAAGGATCCACTCCATGTCCAACCACACCTAAAGAAATGCTTTGAAGGAATTGCCAAGCTCACTTTTAATCATGAGAAAGAAATTACCCACATGGAGTCAGCAGAAAATGAAAAAGTAGAGCTCGTGCTGCGAATAATTCCAGCGAGTGCCAAGGGGCTAGTTGAGAAATGGCTTCATGAGGTGAATATCTTTAGCTCTTACTTAGGGTTTAGTTACTGTATAATCATTTTCTCTTTTAGGAGCAATGAATATCATACGCATATTTTTTAACTAAATGGCTCTCTGAATATTTGTCAAGATGCTGACAGATCTCGGTGTTATTGTTGTTATTTATTGCAACTAATTTAGCATCTGCAAACATGCAAAAATTAATAAAAAGCTCTGAGAGTCAGGCTGTTAGCAGAAGTGAACCTCTGTATGAAAGCATATATGTGAATATATGTTTGTGTCTACATGTATGTGTTTTTGTGCTTTCATGGTGTAATGTCTGCAGCTTAGGAAGATGACACTTAAAATAAAATCAGAGAAACACAAGGTGCTCCCCACCCTGCAGCAAGTGTGCTCCATTGTGTTGAAGGGGATTTAATTTCCAAGGTGCTTGAACAAAAGGAAAGAGAAATTATTTCCTTGATAACATCCTAACCTTTCCCCTTTTGGCCTCTCATCCAAATTCATTGGCTTCAGTATGAAATTAGTTTGGCGACCTTTTTTTGTTTGCTTTGTTTAACCTTCGCCTAACATGGGATAAGGATGAGCCCTTCCCTTGGCTTTTGTTTCTGGGCCGAAATCCGTTTTTCCTTTCTCTGTGCCTGCCTTTCTTTTCAGGCAGGGTCAGCCCCAGGTACACAGCTTCCCTTTCAGGCGCTGCTTTCTCCCCCATTGTGCTCTCCCTTGGTCCCTCTTGTGCCTCTCATCAGGCTGTCAGCCAGCTCGCGTGTGCCACTGGGACCAGCAATAGGCTGTGCCATGAAAGAAGAGGGAAAGCCAGGGCTGGGGGAAAACCTTATTTTCATCTCAAGCTAATTCTGTCAAAGGTAGGGGCAGTTTCCCAGGCAGAGAATAGGCAGAGGATCCCAGAGCAGCCCTGGGTTGAGAGGTTTTCTTCTGTTTCATGTTGAGTTTCTGCTAGCGGGGTGGGCAAAGCAAAACAGCTCAAGCCCTTTCATGAGTCCAGGTGTCCCACAGAACCAAGCCACGCAGCATCAGTGCGACGCGCCAGTTTGGAGTGAATCTTTATTTTTCTGTATAGAAAGACTGCCTACCATTTAAATTGGTCTATTAAGAGAATTTGGGGGTTTGGCAGAAGGAAGGGAAATAGGGCAGAATTTAGGTAAGTGCAAATATTCCCCTCCCTCTTTTCCACATTAAATGACTAATTTGATTTTGGGGACAGTTTCCAAATCACAATTACTTTCATAGAGAAAACAAGATGCAAGTGAGGAAATCCTGCAGCAGTCATGAACCCAGGAAAATTCTAAATTTTTAGTGCATCAAACCTGCAATTTTTGTTTAGTTTTCACTTTCTCCCACAAATGAAAGGGGAGGTGAGAAGCTGTGTTTATTTTAATACATCTCATTTAACCCTCACCTAAAAACAAATTGGAAGGTTTGGGAGTGCATTAATCTGGACCCAATTAGTGTGTCTCCCTTCGTCAAAAGTGCAACCGGAGATTAATGAATATAAACTAGAGTTTCATATGCAGTCTTTAAATCATTTGCATGTTTTATGCATGATAATTGAATTTATTTATGCACTTCCTTTCATTTAATGATTTCTTGCTCTTTTCTATGCTATCAACATTATATTATGGGAGAAATAGGATTTGGTGGGTAACAAAGGATAGCGGTACATAAATCCAACTTGAGTTAATTTTTAGTTCTAATATCAAAAGTATATCAGAATCAACATCGTTATGATGCCAGTGGACTAGATTGATGGGTAAAACTAAAATATTTATGGTAAAGCAGAGGTTTTTAGCTTACCAAGGCATTTCTGATGCAGTTTAGTTTGTGTGCTAGTGTACAAGCAAAATTATTTTCAAATGGCAGTTAAATTATTGTATTGACTTTTCAATGACCCTAGAGACTGATGTTTCAACTTGGCCAATTAGCAGTAATAAGAAGATGAATAGTAATTACATTAATAAATAACTGTATTCAAACCAGGACCTTAGAGTCATAGTCTGGCTTACAAAACAAGGGTACATTATAATTTGTCTCATTTGGTCTTTGATCAGGAGAAATATGGACTTTGGAACTATAGTAAATTCATCATAGCCAAGAATATATAAGTCCTGGAGAAGAGTGAGGCATACTAGCTAGCAGCTCTGTGGTAGGAACTGTTTCTGGGCTAGAAGTAGGGAACTTTGCTTTGTTTCTCTGATTAAGTTCAGATGTCTTAAAGATTCCATAGTGATGGTGTCTGCATTTTTTTATAATGTGTGCCAGGAAGTTTCTATGGAAAAAAGTTTTATTAAGATGCTGGTAGTGGCTCTTCCATAGCTTTAATCTCTGCTAGTTTCTTTTTGTCTCTTGTCTTACTCTATGTGTTGAAAGTTGTATGTGGAAGTGATATTTCTCTGTGGTGTCCTGTCTCTTATCAGTGATTTAAATGGTTGTGTGTTGTGATTGTTTCCTGATTCTTGTAGGTAGGAATGTGTTTAAAGGCTGAAGCTCTGTTAATTTGTGATGTAACCATTTCAGTGTGTTTCTTGTCATTGAAATGTAGTTTAAAATGTTCAGTAATGTGGCATGAAATTATTGGTTAGTTTTGGAATGGTGGTGAAATCATGTGAAGAAAATAAGTATTGCATCTGATCAAGATAAATTCACTCTAGTGTTTTATGGCTTTTTATTCCTATGTGATAGTAATAAAGTCTCATGTAGGGATGGAAGCCATGAAATACATTGTGAAAAGTCATCAACTCAGATGGGGCCATCAGGATAGCATGCTCTAGTTGTAGAGTTATTGAGAATGATTGGAAGATGATTTAGTGTGTTACCATGTTGACTATCATGCTTTTGAGTTTTGGTTCTTCATGGCTCATCCTTATAGTTTTGATGAGAGGAATTCAGTTTGTAACAAGCTGATCCATCTTTGCATCAGTGTTCAGAACAAATTGTTCATACATCTTTCATTTGCTGCTAAAGATAACACTGTATATGAAACACTAAGCTAAGAATTGAAGAATATATTTGACAAACTTATACTGAAATGAATGCAAAGCAAAGCCAATGAATTTCTAAAAGCAGGAAACATAAGACTGAAATAAAGCAAGGTCCTGGTAGGAAGTGGTGCAGCTTCATAGTTTCTGTATTCAAGAACCTGTCACTCTTGAGAGACTAAGAAAACAGTTCTTTTTCCTGTCTTATTTAGTGCATGATCTTTTCTCTTTCTGGAACCAAGATATAGGTTGATAGTGTTAGGGGCAAAAGAAATCTCTGACAATATTCCCTAAAGTGCTACCATCTCATATATTGCTTTACTTCTCCACTTGCTTCACTCTTGGGTATCACTCTCCTATGGGAATATTTTGGGGAATGTTACATATTCTGCTACAACTATTTACAATTTTCGTTCTGTATACTTTCTTTGAGGCATGCATTAATAAAAATATATTGATTTGGGGGATTTCGACTCCTTTATTGTTTCTCTCGGGTGTGACTTTTTTATCTGTTAAAAACATTATTTTTCATTATTGTAAATAAGAATATGTTCTTGTGAAAAGCCCCAGGAATAATTAGGCAGGAGGCTTATTTCCCACTTTGATTCAATATCTAGCCTCCCTATATTATAAATTTATATTGCCTGTTTAAATAAAACAGCACACAGAGGATTTAACCTTGAAATGTGTGGGAATTATTTCAGTGTTTCTTTGGTTTACAAAGATGTTGGATACCTGTTTCACCAATATTGCCACCAGAAGCAAAATTTATAAAACCCTTCAAAACAAGTTACCTTCAGACCTCTATCAAAACACAAGGTATCTTCTTCTTTATGTCTTAACAAAATTGCTTCCAAGAGTACCCAGGATGTACTGCCAAGAGAATAAACTGAGCTTATTTTTTCAACTTTCCATTTGGTTGTGATAAAAATTGTTTTCGTCATTTGCCCCCGAAAGTTTTCAGTATTTACTTTGGATATGGTAACTACTTTTCAGAAACCTGGGACAGAGTTATTTAAACAGCTTCAAAAGGGCCCCTGTGCTTTTATTTTTCCCTCTTCTCAGCTTAGGGATAAATTGCAGTTCAAGTTATTGTTGTCATCCTAAATAATATGCAGTTCATCTTTACTGCAAACCAAACTTTGAAAAGTGCTCTGCACGTGAAACTGTGGGAGCCTGTGTTTGTTCTCCAAATTATTTCCAAAGTTGAAGGTTCTTCATGTTGAAGTACTGTTGCCAATCCAATTGGTTGAGTGTGGACTCTTAAACCCTGTAAGCCGACACCAATTTGGAGGGGCTTTACTGACCAAAAATTATGTCTTTGGTTTCAACGCTACCAGCCCACCATTCTTTACAAATTGCAATGCCGTTGCCTTTAATGTATGTACACAGGTGTGACTGGAACCTGGTAAATCATTTATGGTCAGTGGTTGAGCTGACTCCAATTCGTTCCTCAGGGTAATTTTGATCCTGCAGGGGCCAAAGGAAGCAAACAAGTACTGTACATTTAAGAAAAACTGTTCTGAAAAAGCAGTTGCTTCTTGGAAGCTGCCTAAATAAAAACAAAATGGAAGGTGTGCAGCTGTTCAAGGAAATAAATGGATAATTTTGGATAATTAATAATTTTGTTTGGATAATTAGTAATTTTGTTACTGTTTCTTTCTTCTTAGAAGTTCAGGTACAGGGAGTGTAGATTTCTCTTTTAGTGACTTCTTTTGAGAGGAAAAAAAAAAGAAAAAATTAATTCTTCTCTAATTATTTCTCCTTCTGCCTGCAGGATGGAGCTGATTTGTTTATTGCTTTTTTTTTCCCTTCCTTTATTTTTCCTTTTCTGAACAAGAGAAATGCTTTCTCATGAACTGTGCAGCATGACATCAGAAACCTCTCTTTGAATTAGGGGTTATAAGAACTTGACAATCAAGTCCTAAGTGACACTTTTCCTTGATAGCAAAGAGAGTATTTTTCTTGTCAGTGTCAATTTGAGTAAAAAATGTGTGCCTGCGTGCGTCTAAAAATGTAGTCTCTTGTCAGGAAAAAAGCACGGTCTTGTCGCAGCGATGAAATGTTAAAGGTACTATTTTGTGTAATATTTTGTAAATGCCCAGAGTGCATACATTCTTTATTAACAGCCTAAGCCAAGAGCAAGGCAGCATGCTATTTATGCCTGGCACTCTTCAAAACACTGACTTAGGCAGCAGAGTGGCCTTTGTGAGAGGCAGCCTCACGGGAGCCTGGGATGCAAGCAGGCTTTTTTCAGTCTTTCTAGGACAACGCAAACAGTTTGAGTGTCACCTCTGAAAGGGTGTGGGTGGCTGAAAACAAGTGCAATGTGTTTTCCAAGGCCAGAAAAAAAGAAGATCAAGGACAGTTGTTTTCTGCTCTCGGCAGTGCTTTAACACAGACTTCAAGGGTAGATTCACGGAGAATAAATTACAGCAATTTAATCTGGATGTAAGAAGGGCTTTGTTAACTGTTGGGAGGGACGTGCCGCTGGAGGAGAAGGTGAGGCTGGAACAGGCGCGTAAACACAAAATGGAAGAGGCTGTTTCTGGACACCGACACTTAGCTATTCTCCCAGCATCAGCGGTGCCTTGCTGAGAGGTCAGCTGACTGTTCATCCACAGCACCATGTTGTCTTTTTTCAAAAACAGGCACTGTATTATATATATTATTGTATTTAATAACTAGGATTAGTTTGAAAGGTATCTCATCAACCTGGTGTTTTACACCCCTTTGCAATGCTGAGCATTTATTTATTTTTCCTTGATATTTTTCCTTCTAAAATGTACACAGTGATTTCTATTCCATCTCTCTCCCGCTCTCTCTTTTTAATTACACACTCTCACGTGTAGCATGACCATATAGCAAGCACTATTTCTGGCATTTCTCTCCACCTTGTCGACATGGGTGGCCTTTGTTTGCTGCTTGCTTGTTAATTTGCTGTTCTTCAGTACTCGTTGCTAGCGTAACATTAGGGGTTTTTTTTCCCCATGCAAAGAGGCACAACAGGACCAGAAGCTTGCCCATTTTTCCAGTTCTATCATATTTTTAAAAAATAGTACATAACCTTACAGAGTTAATTCTCACAATAGCATTATTTTTCATGAATGATTCCAGGTTCCTAATTTTTCCTTGGGGAGCTGAACAGTTTTGGGGCATTTTTTCCCCAGCTTTTATTCTTGCAATAAAAACACTTTAATTGGACTTAATTTTTTTATTATTATTTATTGATTATATCAACCCATAATGGCATTTTTAAAGAGTAAACTTGGATACTTTGGGAACTTTAGCAAGTCATGAAATTAGATGAATGACGACAGAAAAACATTTAATCAGGTAAAGCTACTTAAGATCAAGTAATTTTGTTATTTGTATACCACTGATGCCTCATTCTCTTTATATTAATGTCCTTCCACCACCATACACACACAAAAAAGCCCACACCAACCCAGAATGGTGTCTTATTCTTCAGCCTTGCAGGCACTTGTTCTCCTGAAAGAGGCTGTTGTGAGTTGTGAAAAGATATCTTGGTCTGATAAAATCCAGAAATAGCAGTAGTCAGATTTGCTAATATATGTTACTTACTTTTGGGCCAAATTCTTCAATTTTTGAAGAAGTGGGAGTCCCAGTCCCCCTGAGGAGGTCTCACCCTATGGCCAGCCCATTTCAATTTGTTTCTGCGGGGTACTTTTGCTATTCTCATTTTACTCTTTGTCCATAGGAAATGAGACTAGTCCAGAAAACATGAGGCGAGGGAGCGGGGAGAGGTAGATTAGCTGTGGAGTTACAGAGCAGAAGAAAAGACCCGTGAGTTAGGGAAAGCTGCATGACTCTGGATTCATTCCAGCCCTCCGCTGCACAGCAGCTTTTGTGCAGCTCGCTAGGGCTTCTGAAAGGAAGGTCCCTATTAATCTGGCCACTGAAGGAGATCATGCTAATAGGCTGCAGGATCACAAAGACAGTGACCACCTGCTGCGATGAACGCAGGTCAGGCTTTGTTTGGTGTGCTGAATGCTTTTTTTTTTTTTTCCCCCTTTGAAAAGCCCCGTGTAAGTATACAGTTGGCAAAGCTCTTCCCTGTCGACTTTTCTGTTTCATTTTTGCTGTATTTTTTTTTTTTTTTTTWAGATGAGGAGAAAAGACAGATATCTGTATTGTTATAAGTAGACATAGTCTGCATGTATTGTTACTAATACCAGGAAGCACTGGAAATTTCTAGACATATATGTAATTAATAGAAACAAGTATAAATTAGTCTGATTTAAAATTAAGACTTAGAAATATTAAGCTGACTATTGTAACTTATGTAATAGCAGTGAATTATTTTAGTGGAAAATATATTTGAAGAGATAGTTCCACTATTCCTGTCAGAGGCATTTAATGAGTCTGGTATGTGAATCAGAGAGTGCCTTCCTTTCCTTATATGATCTTGCAAAGGTACATTTTAAGAAACCAATTTCATAGTGTATTGAGATAATAGCAACTTTTTGAAGGATGTAGTGTGATAAAAATTAAATTAGAGCAGTGGTTGAAACGACAAATGTAAACATCTCCTGAAGTATTGCATGCTGTATCCCAATAAGAGCACAGCTGCAAATAATTTGAAAACTAAATTGTATTTTTACATCAACATGGTTAGACAGAAATGACTTATTAAGTAATTGCTATTGTGACATAAGCCTTATGCAGTAGCTGAATTACTTGGCACAGCTAAAACCTCAAACTACCTTGGGAATTTACTACATTCTTTAATTTTCTGATTGATTAAATGGATTATTTGACATTTTGGCGGAGCTTTGAAATCAGAGCATAACAAAGACTTCTTTCATTGCTCATTATTTGCTCTCTTCAGGCTTAGCACAGATTCTTTGAAATGAAAGGTTTAAGGTGCTTCTTTCGTGGGTAATATTTTCCAGTGCACATTTTTACTAGCAGTGTCAGATTTCCCACTTAAATTCCCCTACTGTGTAAATGCAGTTCTTTATAATGACAGCATAACCTATGGAGATATGTAATCTTGAAGAACACTCTTATATATCTCACAACAGTAGGACTGAAGAATTCATTGTGACCACTTTGCTATCAGAGAGATCCTTAACCCTTACATATCTGGTGTTTTCTAGACTGTGGAGTGGAAGAAGCTGAGCTGAACAGTGGGTGTCTATGCAGATTTTGTTCAGTTTGTGGCAGTTTTCACTTTGCTGCTCCCCCAGGTGGAAGTTGGCAATGTAATGCAGCAGTGTTGGGTATAGCTCAGATAGAGCCAGGTGAATCATAGGTCATTTGCCTTTTACTAGCTTGACACCAGTGAGCAAATGTATTATCTAAGAGCATTTAATGGCAAGTAATGAGCAGTAGCTGGATAACACAATCCTTCTCTCAACATAGTCATCTCCATGGAAAAGCAGCACATGAGGATGTCCAAAACATTTTCGGCTTACCTGCTTTACACTGCTTCCCATCCCAAGTTTTGGAAAGCTGGCTAGGTAGCATGTCCATTGAAGAACTGAGACTATCAATATCTCATAAGCAGCCATTTTAATAACAGTCTTCAGCAGTAGTAGATAGGAGACTCTTGATTTCAAGTTTGTGTATTTTCTAGTAGTATGAGTACAATTTAGTCAAATTGCTTTAAGAGTTGCCCTGAGTGGGGTTTGTGTGTCCTTTACAGGTGTGGGCAGCAGTCTGGAGTTATACAGATGGGAAGACTTGGTTCCAATGATCCTGTCACCACAACCAGATTTCTATTTTAAGATAGCAGCTCCATGTGCCTGTACGACAATGAGGGGCAGCTCTCCAGGCTGCCGCTAGCATGGAGTAAAATAATGATGTTGATTTCAGGGAGGTCTAGACTGGGTTTCTGAAATGAGGTAGATGCCCACAACTGGGACCATACAGACACCTGAAATAAAACTTTCCTTGAAAATCACCATATGTGCTCCACCTCCATCTCCAGTGCTTTTCAAGTCATTAAGTATCTCTGAGTAGGGAAGACTGTGTGTCAAAACCTCACAAAGGTGAAGACCTCATTCCTTTCATTTCCCAAACCCAAACAGAATAGGGAAGAGAGAAGCCTTCAGCCTCCCAGCACGTACAAACACACCTCAAGGAATGAAGTTCTGCTTATGTGCATAGGAATCCCAGTTTGTCACGAGTTCACAAGCACTGGTTCAAAGCTCATGCTATCATCTGTCATACTTAGTTCCTGAGAGTGAGGAGCACTATCACAGTCATCAGTACTATCACAGTCACCACAGCCTGTCTGAGGCTTGATTATTTGATTGAAAGTTTTATCAGCTACATCTGTCCTGAATTTAGCAATTTCTCCAGCTGAGATTGAGCTAGAAAAGTGCTTTCATGGTTCTCTGTTATAAGGTGATCGGAACTCCCAAAATGAAAAATACAATGTAAGTCTAGATATGATTATAATTGTATTTATTTGAAGCAGTGATTCTTGGAGTCAAGGTTGTACAGTAATTTATATTGCAAGATGTTTCTTTCAATTGCTGATAAGTTGTTCAGCCTGCATTTTTCCATGCCTGGAGCCTCCTTAATGTTGATTTTAGAACCTCCAAAATAAAAACATAAAACTTACAACCCAATTTGAGAGGGGAAAAATAAAGTTTCAATATTGCTATGATAGTTTAAGAGGTAGGGACATATGCACACGTACCACCTTTCCAACACTATTACTGAATGTTGCATGATTCTTATAGTGGGGAAAAAGAATCTGAATAGATGATGTACACAAGTGAAAAAGAAAACAAAGGTGCCCAGTTCTGTGATCAAAGAATGTAAAACAAACAAATAAAACTACATATTTCAAAAGAAGGGAAGGCTGTATTTTACATGTATTTTGCCAGAGTCTTCAGTTACACACCAACTATGTGTCCCAGTTTTCATAAAAAATATACAGTGAGGACTAGCAGGTATATCTTAACCTCTCCCATGGTTAAAAGGACAAGTTAAATAGAGGAACTGAAGTGGAACAACTTGGAAAGACTGAGGTAGTCCCACCTCAGATATCTATTGTGAAAGAGGTGATGGCAGAAGCGCTTTGGCAAAGTCCTTGAACACCTAAGTAGCTCATCACCTGGATTGAAAACAACCTGATGACCACTGCTACCTCTGGGTTTTGGTGCTGTGGTGAGAGGAACTGGCACATTCTAAGTGTTTTTACAGTTTGTGCTGCTGAACTTGGAACACCTCAAAGGGCAAAAGTTAGTTTGTAAAAAAAGTTAGTTTGTAAATACCAAGAAAGTTAAGAAAAAGGCAGGCTCCCAGTCCAGAAAAAGTAAGGCATTTCTGTGCCTGATTCCTAAGGTCCACCTAAACAGGAGTGAGAAAAATTCCCCTCTGGAAAAAAAAAAAAAAAAAAAAAAAAAAGAGGCTCACCTTGTAAATGTAATCCTGAGGATCAGGCACAGGTTTTCCCTGATGGTGCAATAGCATAGGATGTTTTCACAGGTGTGCTTGAATTATGCCTGAGCCCGCTGCACAGATGACCGTGGTCATGTTGTAGCTGTCCACACGCATGCTTTTAGTTGGCTGCAAATGGAAGGAAATACGACTTGGCACTTACACCCCAGCTCAATCATTTCAGTTGGCATCTGCTGCGGACTGGCAGCAGCTACGGTAGTTCAGCCGATGTGTGGCAGCTTGACCGCGGGGCTGAACCTGGGGTCATAGTTGGAATATCAAGCGTGCGTCTGAACCCTACATATGCAATGTGTTCTAGCTGTGACAAAATTACTACTGGCTTAGTTTAAAACAACAGTCCCCCAAAGCTTTTACATTTTACCTATAACGAGATCATACAGATGTTTTGTGTCAGACTTATTTAAGCCACACTCATAGATTTTTTTTCTCCAAAGCTGGTGAATGGAAATGAAAAATATTTCTCACAGCATAACTGCCTCTCTAGAGCTAAATTCATTCTCTTTTGATAACTGGTCATATATTTGTGTTCTTAGCTCTGGAAAGAGTAAGACTCTCATATTTCATTGCCCACAAAGCATTGACATGAATAGGGGAGCCAAATGTAATACTCAAAAAGCCCTTGCTTAAGGGTCAGTGCTAGCCCTTTGGGCAATGCTACCTTGTTGTCAGTTTTGATTCCTGCTTAATTCTACCATCTCGATATTAACATAAAACTTACTACTGCCATGAAGACAGCTTATATTAGGCTGTAAAGTTGATGAGGGAAAAAAAAAGGCTGTGGTTTTAAAATAAAAGAGCCATGTTAGTATGAAAGCTAGCCTGAATGTTTCACAGAGCAGTTCTCTTCAATTCCAACTCTATGTACTACCCCTGAGATTCACTTTGGCTGGTTACACTTCAGTAAAAATTCCTGTTCTTTTCCTAAGTAAGTTTTACATTGAGATGCCTATCTCTAGCTAACTAAGAAATGCACCCTATGTAACAAAAATACAGCCTTAGACCTAACTAATCCCAGTATATACTTTGGGTTTTATTTTAAAATGGCAGTATCATTTGCATTGTACATAGCACTGCACTGTGGATATATTTAATTATGAGAGCTCAAGGGGTTAGTTCCATCCAGTGTAAGTGGTGGTGAATGAAACCCTTTATTTGTGAAGTTTAGATAATTACCTTAGTAATTTTACAGACAAATAATTCAGTAATTTGAAATGATTTATTATGTGTATAATGATACTTTATTCACTTTAAGTACAGCTTAACATGTTAATTACAGACATTCAAAGGATTTGCAAAAAGTTATATTAATGATCATATGTTATTAATTCTCCAGGATACTGCTTTTTTGGAGCAGCACCTGCAGAGACCTTCAAATGTCAAGCCAATATGCAATATTTGCATTTAAGGATTAAAAAAATAAAAACTTTCATAGTGATTTTAGTATTGCTAGGTTGAGGCCAGTTTGGTTCTCTTCATAATGAGACTCTACCTGATATCCAGGAAGATGATGAGTATCACTCAAGAGCACTGTCAGGATATACTGTCAGGAAAGACAGAAAAGGACACAATGTCACTGGATCCTATTGTCTCCTGTACCAGTCCTAATAAGCAGCTATTCTTCAGGTTCTTCTAGCTATGTCTACCTACCAAAGATAAAAGATGTTGATTTTGCAGGTCAGTAACATTTACATGTGCTGCTGCTTTGGCCTCTGATAGCATCTTTTCCATTCATGCCTCAGTGATGTATTTTGCAATTGCCCAATACCGCAGCCCTGCAAGTACCAGGATCACCATGCAGCTGATCCTGGGGTAGGTGCAAGAGCATAGACCTCTCTTCACTGTTTGAAGCCAAGACCAACTGACTTTGGCACTGCTGCTGTCTAACAATATTTTGGCACGTATGTTTATTAGACTGAAGAGGTTTGAGGGGGCCTTTGGGGATTTGTTGTTGAAATTTATGATTTATCAAAGGCAGAGGTTTTTGAGAATTATGATTTATTCCTGATGCAGAAGATGCCACAACTTTCAGGTTGGCCACCTCTGGGGAGCCCAGCTGTGCTGGAGCTTTTAGGGTGCTTGCACTGAGGCAACAGGCGTGCATCAGCTTCCGGACAGGCAGCCCCAACATTTCAGGACTCCCTGCTTTTTACGTGCCGCAGGGAGCTGGGCTGGCTGGACAGCTCTGCTGTAGGCACATGTGAGATCAAAGCCACCAAGGAGATGTCAGTGAGTGCCCCATTTCTAACCGGGAGCTGGTGGTGGGCAGGGAGAAGTACGTCTTGAGGTGTGTGTGAGTTAATACTCTTAGCTGAGGTTTTATTTCACATAATTCTAAAACTGAATGGCAAATCAATCATTTCTTTTATCATCTGGGCAACCTGTGTTTCAGACACTTCTCCTGAG
The DNA here is from genome assembly GCA_003342815.1 of Eudromia elegans. Classification (NCBI taxonomy): domain Eukaryota; kingdom Metazoa; phylum Chordata; class Aves; order Tinamiformes; family Tinamidae; genus Eudromia; species Eudromia elegans. The sequence goes on along the minus strand of PTEX01000056.1, from coordinate 855,071 downwards.
TTATATGGCAACAGTGGTATGTCCTGCTATGTTAGATTCCACGTGTGGAAACTGTGCAAATAATTTGGAATGAAGATAAAGGGATAGAATGTTGCAAGGGACTTCCTAGCAAGAGAGATGGAAGGTGTAGTCATTCACAGCAGAAGTTCAGCCAGGAAACTGTCAGCTTAAGTCTATCATACCTGCAGATTCCACTGATCTCTCTTTATACCAAGTTATGGATAGTTCTTAATTTGTCTCAGTAGTTTAAATTGCTTTATACACCCACCTCTCCATAAATCTAATAGCCGAGTAGACACTTTTGAGTTGAATAGGTACTTTCTTTCTTTCTTTCACACACAAATTCTCCTTCATATTTAGACCTAAGATGCCGAAGACACTCATATGCAGAGGCATTCATCCCATGTGTGGGTTTCCTTTTTCCTTTGCTGTATTCACATAGAATGGGATCCTCTCTTTCCACTTTAATAAAAATTCAAGCTCCTAATGATTATAATAGGCAATTCTCATAAACAGTGTATATTTTAAAACTTTCTAAAGTCTGTATTTTTCTCAATACACAATCTTAAATTTAAAAAAAATAGTGTATCGAAGATTATGAGATTTCAGATAGTGCAGAGGAGACAGTGACATCAGAAGACAGAGTCATGGATGCGGCAAGAAAAATGAAGTACCACAAAGAAGCAGCATGAGGAACATCACATATAATTTATTCCGTAAATACATAGATCACCACTCAGTAGCTTTCAGAATGTGCTAAACTAAGAATGAATACTGTACTTATGTTATTAGAAAACTTCAGTAAGTTTGTGTGTAATGGTTCATTTGGGATTATCTCTGGCATATGGATATTTATCATGGTATTCCTATGTCTGTGGCTAATACACTAAAGAGATGTATATCTGATTAAGCTAGCACAAAATATAATAGCTGATGCTTTATCTTTAGGACAATAAATCAAATGAGCCTCTCTAGCCAAGCATCATTCAGACATTATATGTTCAGACATTAATAGCATGTACAAAAGTAATATTGATCTTGCAGACTGATGGAAGATCTAGAGAAAAGCAGGAAATTCCCAAAGAGATAGAAACTAAGACAGATTTCCAAATTCCTGCCTAGAGGTATTCCCCAGGTCTGTTGGTTACAGCAGGTAAAGACAGTGGAAATAATATATTATGTGATGTTAGTTAGCAGATCTTGAATTCCCAAATCCATGTCCACCAGCGTTTAGTTGGTCTGCCCAAAACTGAGTGAAGAAGCAAAATACTATTTCTATTTTTTTTTCTCCACACAAAATTGCTGATTGGAATATAGTGAGAACAACCAAAGCTGGAGTGAGCAGGTCAGGCTGTCCAGAGGACATCCTGCTCCTAGACTCTGTCTGCTCAGCGACACTCGGTGGCTCATTTGCAGTTTTTCCCCTGTTTCTTTGGAGAGTTCAAGGGGATGCCCTCAGAGGTGGAAGCTGAATACAGAATGATGAAATAAAGAATAGTGATCACTGATGGCACTGCAGATTACAACACAAACATTGAAAATAATTCAAGAGCTGCAATATAGAAGTACAAAGAAAAGACCAAAAAACAAGCTGGAATGCAAAATAACCAGCTTCTTCTAAGACAATAACTATGTTTGCAACAATATAGGATTATGTATTTTGGCACTTTGCATAATAGTAAATTGCACTAGTGGACAGTGATAGTTTCTCATGAATCTCTTAGGCAATAGCAATGCAGGCTGTATTAGAAAAACAACAAATTCTGTTTTCCCTTTCAGGCACTTTTCATCTCAAGGCCTCACTTTCCCATTTTTCAGTCTCCTTTTCCTTTGTGATTGCTTTCAAATCAAGGATGACTTGAAGGAGCCTGCTGAAAGCAGTAAAAGTACATAGCCAAATGAACACTCTAAGAAGTGTGTTGTTTAGGAATATTGTTATTCTCATTGAAAACCTCTCAGGAAGCAATATTAGATTTATTTAAAAAACATTTTTAAACAACAACAAAAATTCTCCTGTGGCTGACAAGTTACCTCCAGGACATTTAACAAAAAAAATTCACTGAAAGTCAGGAGGAAAACAGATAGGTGGCAAATTTACCCATAGAGCCAGCAGTTTTTCTGACCTTGGAGAAGAAAATTGGAAACAAAAGTATGATGGTTGAGAACTATTTGAATTTCAGTGCATGGAAACTTCATTTGATTCATATTATGAAAATTTATACTCAGCCAAACCTTTCAGCCAAGTGTCTTACTGAGCATTACATGTGCATTAAAATATTTTGAAAGGTGATTTTGAAGCGATAGGAAGTTGTTCTTCTGATATGTAACTGCAGCAGCAATCCTTGTCTGCATTGCATGAGACAGAGAAATGTCCTTACTATTCCAAGAGCTATAAAACAGATTCTTACAGAGCACTTCCTCTGCATCATTCCAATAAGAATTTCTGATATGGCAACCTATTTTTCTATTTTACAGCCAAATATTTGTGCGGTGAATGTTATTTTTCCAACCAACTACATACTAGCCTTACATTTTTAGTGCAGAGTGGACAGAAAGGTTACTGGTTTAGTTGGTGAACACTTTCTGTAAATATTACTATCGAACTTGTACATAATTCAAAGCCTTTTTTTTTTTTTCCTGTGCAGAAGAATGTCTTTTTTGCTAAAGGATACATTAATATCCTGGCAAAAGGTTAATGTAAACTAAATAGGTTTGCTATAGTTTAAAACAAACAAACAAACAAACAAACACTGTCCTGCTCTGTCTTTAAACCAGTCTTTCGCACATCTCCTGGGTAAAATCTGCACATGAAGAGGACCATGCTGACACTCTGGTGAATCCTGTTTGCACTGAACTTGCCCCTGCCTGAATGACCCTACACGTTCTACACGGCCCATGTGCTACCCTGCCACCTGAGCCTAAATAGAATAGCAGAAAAAATGCACACACAGGGAGTTGGCTTCCTGTCTCTTTGCTCCTGTTTTGTCTACAAGTTGCTGAGAAATCCCAGATGTTGGTTTCCTTTACTGTATGGTCTGATGTTGCTTCTTTGCATTTCATCGATGTTATCTTGCTGCTCTGTTTAGGCTATCAGAATAAATTGATCCAGAGACTATTCAGCATTGTTTTGATAAAACTAGAGGTAGTACTTCTAGGTTCTAGTGTGGGAGGTTTCAGCTAACTATCCTTTCCAAAACATAGAATCAAATATATGTGCTTATGTCCTTTGCATGTAGTCACTAGACAGCAGGCTTTTCTGTGGAGGTCTTTGGTTCCCAGCTCATCAACAAAATGACAAATAAGGCCCATTCTATGGAGCACCTTCTAAGACAGTGGCCTGGGCACAGAGGCAGGGTACTGCTGAGTTCAGCTGCACAGCTAAGTGCAGCTGCAGCTGCAGTCAGTGTGTGCTTCCACCCTCCAGGTTAGAGGTGGAAGGATGGGCCCTGACAGACATCAGTGGTCTGGATGGAAGAATCACACTCCAGGACACTCAAGGGGCATGAGACCCCTGCTTCTATAAGCTTCTTTTATGCTAGTAGAGAAGGCAGTAACGGCAAGAACAGAAACCAAACACTAGAGTAACACATCTTGCAGTGGTTTCTAGACTAAGATCTGCCATGTACTCTGGAGCAAAGCTCCCATCTGAGTTCTCCTTTTCAAGACAAGGCAGGCAGGGGAAGTCTGGGAGAAAGACTATGCTGGCCAGAGGGGCAGGTTGAGACAATCTTGCAGCCTCCATCACACCTTGGATCACTTGGGCTATTCAGGCTCCAAAAGGCTTCAGACTCCTGAATGAAACTCAATTTAAGATGCCCCTCCCACGGCATAATCTGGACCAGGATCCGTTTCTGGGCAGGCAGTTCTCAGGCTGCATGACTTTGCATCTCACCTGAGGGGCTGTGGTCATTGCTTGGAGACACATTGTGAAACTGCTGGGTTAACAACACAGCTGTCCCAAAGAAGAAAGGCTAATGCATATATATATTTAATGCGGTGCCCAACAGTGTTCTAGAGGAAAGGTAACCTCTCACTCATGCCCTTGGGCAGTGTTGTGAGGAAGGACTGGTCCACATTTGTGGTAGAGCTTTTGGTGAAGGAAACTAAGCTCTTCCTACATGTAAGTAAATCATCATCTTTTCTGCCTCACTGGTGAAATATATTTTGATTAAGATATCCCAGTGACTTGCTAACTGAATAACCCCAGCATGTCCTCCTCACTAGCCTGCCTTGCTTATCTTGGCCAACAAACTCATAATTTTCTCAATCTGGGAAAGAGACAGAGATAGATATGGGGGTTAAGATGGAGAAAAAACAGAAGGAGATACAAAGAACATCTAGTTGTGATTCAGAGACTGATCCTTCTGAGTGAGGCAATAAGTGGGTGTGATGAAAATGCTGCTGATGAAAATTCTGTAAAAAATCCCAACAGATAGATTACCTGAACACAAAAATCTCTGACAAATTGAAAATGTTCTTCCAGGGGAAGGTAAATGGCAATGGTCTTGTGAAAATACCTTAAAAATATTTTAATGAAGAGGAATTTTACCTGAAGAAGACTGAAATGTTGGGCATCATATTCTTTTCACTTTCTGCTGCAGAAATCTACATGAGATTTAAAAACCACAATAATTTATGAGCTGTACTTAAAATGCATATAGAAATATCTCAGATTCAGAATTGTTTCACTCCTGATGTGATTTAGAAGATTAAACTGTCATATTTTAGCACAGATAGATGGCCATCATTTCTATAATTAATCATGTACAATAAATTCTTTTATTTAGAAGCTACTTCATAGAAAAGTTGAAAATATTTGTAATATAATGCAAAATTAAGTAGATTAGTTAAGCTTTATAATTACATTTTCTAGATATATGTTGATTTATTTCATATGCAGAGGCTATTTACTTTACAAAATAGCCCAATATGCTGAATGCATACCACAAAACAATATAGTAATGGAGTGTTTGCTAATGACTTCCATTTAAAAAGAGCCTGTCTAATAGCTGAGATAAGATGTTGTTAAAACTGTGTGCTAATGATTTGAAAATTGCCACAAAAACTGTGTTCAGTCTATGAATGGTTGCAGACTTAATTGTGCTAATAAATATCCATGTCAGCCCTGATTTTCAAGCTCATATCATGACTGCTATGAGTTTTAAAAATCAAGAGAGGGCTAAATCATTTTGCTGCACTCACATGACTAGTGTCTTTGGTGGTACAGCTCATTTCAGTAAAGGCAGCAAGGACACCTTGCTCTAGACATAGCAGACAGGAAAGCATTAAACATTCATAACTGACTGGTCAAAATTGCTTAAGTATGCAGGTTCCTGAAAATCCTTTCTCCTCAAATCCTGCCTGTATAATATCATGAATTTAAATTTATATGTGTATATATAAAATTATACATAATATACAACATATACAATTTTAAAATATGTCCTAACTGAAATTCCATGCCTATGTATAAAAACTTATTACACATTGTGTAGATACTGATGCTATTGGCACCTTTTCGTACATTCTTTCAGTGTTCAGTGTGCTCCTCTAGGACAACGGAGAGCTGAGATCAGTTTTCTTCTCTGCTTGCAGGGAGCTGAATCTGTTTATTCCAGCTCCTAAGAAAATTCTCTGGAAGGACAATTTTAGTTTGTCATGGGAGGGTGCATGTGTCAGTTTGGTCAAAGCTTTGGAGAGCCTGCTTGGTTTCTAGTCTCTGCCAGAGAGATGCTATAGAGATCCCAAATCAGAATTTGGGATTTTATGCAAGAATTTCTATGCCCAAAGCTTTTGCATAAACGTACATTCCAGCTCTCCCTTCTGCTCCCTGCTACAACAAGAGGCAATGTAGCAGCTAGCATTGCACAGGATCAACTGAGGAGCCCCCTTTCTGCAATGTGATTACTGGAGTGCTCTCCTAGGGTGTCCTGCTTGGGACAAAAGTGTTAGGACCGTGTTGAAGTGGTATGCACTGGCCTGTGGAAGAGGTTAGGAAGGCAGATGTGGAGGAGAGGAGCAAGGAGTACAGGGCAGCACCTGAACGTGTTTTGGCAACACAGCCTCCCTGCTACAAGAAAGATCCTGGCATCCTGTGCAGCTGCAAGCTGTGAGGAACAGTGACAAAAGGTGGTATTCAGCTGTAGGTCAAAGCAAGAAAGAGAAACAGGCAAAGCAATGCACTTAGGAGGCTTAGTTCACTTGGTTCTGTCCTTCTGTCTACTTCAGGTTATTTACCAGGTCTGAATCCTTTCTCTTTTCATCATTGTTGACTGTCCTAAACTTTCTTTGGAAAGGACTGAAAGGAGCTAAGCGTCAATTATGTGTCTGGGAACTTCTGAATGTCCTGTGTGGTAGATGCCTGCAACCCATACTGCTCACATCTGATGAGGCCATACAGCTTTAACTTCTGATCTAAGACATGCCCACTGAATGGCTCCAAAGATAAAAAACAAAACAAAACAAAACAAAAAAACAACAAAAGGCAAGCATGAAAAGAAATGTCTATAGGGGTTTACAAAGGGTTTGCAGGATGTCTGCAGCTACTGTTTTGTTAGCTTGTCCTCCCTGCTTGCTCTTGGCCTGTCCTGTGTAGATAGCACACTCTCCTGGGCAGGGACTGTTGTTGATGGGTCTTATTCAGCTATACTTAACATGGAAGGACCATCATCAGATGGCTTCAGGGTGTTGGCAAGGTAAATGTAACAAGCAGTGAGTAAAATGCTGGGCTGAAGTGATGGCATAGCATGGGAGCTCCAGTTAGAGCTCATAGTGTTGGACTCTGATCACTACCTGTTTATTTTGCAGCTTACTGTACTTTGCTTCTGCTCACATATGCTTGTGCTAGCTCGTGGTGGGTTACTAGCGTATAGTTTACAGCATCATTTACCTCACCTCTGATTCTAGTCCTCAGTTTCTAGGATTTAGCCTAGAGAGTTCAGGTTGCTGTTCACCTCCTCTGACTCTCTCTGCCTTGTATCTTAGTTAATTATCTGTAGACAAAGCCACACTTGATGCCTTATCAACTAGAAAGACTGAATTAATCAGCTTTGTTAGGCAAAGGTTATAGCAAGAGGGTGACCATCCTATCCATCTGTTCACTCGTATCCTGCAGAGTAACCATAACAGAACTTTTAAAAATCCTATTAATGGATTATAGGTCAATAGCCTAGACACTCTGATAACACTGCAAGGAACTATGGACAAAATGTCTGGCATTAATGGATTTTCTGAAGACTTTTACGAAGTCTTTTATAGATATTTTCCTCTCAAATGCTAATATGATCCACAAGCAAAAAGAAAATGTTTTTGTACCACTGTATTCCCTTAATCGGGCTAGGCAGAGCAAGGAGGTACCTTAAACTATGTAAAATGCATTGGCTTGATCAATTCATATATAAAGTTCAAGGAGAAAACTTTGGCCTTTTGGCTTTAGGAGTGATCATTCAAGTGGCAGAATTATCTCATCTTGATGCATGAGGAGTCTCGCATTGAAAATCAAAAGTTCACCCAATTTACTACTGGTGATCATATTGGCAAAATGTAGTGGGGGTGAGGGTGTGGTAGGGAGGGAAGCACCAGGCAGTACAGGGTGCAGTATAGCTGGTTGAGGCAAATCCCAGCTTCCTCAAATTATACCTTCTTAGGAAAGTGTTACACAAGTAGGCTAAGCATTTCTATCATCTTCTTTATTCTTTAATTATGGAAACTTTCATTCGCCAGTGTAATGTAACCTATTCAAATGTTAGGGCTCTGAATACCATGTTTGTGTTTCATTTGCAGAACGAAGAGCTTTGCGACAGGGTGACCATTTATCTCTGTTCTTTTTTCCCTTGACAGCTAGACTTGACATCTTGAATTGCTGCAGCATTCACTCACATCCCGAACAGGGCACAAAGGGCGCAGAACTGTTTATCAAATCTTTTGTCCCTCACATCTGTTAACGCGTAGCGATGAAGAAAATTAAATGGTTAAATGTGGGAAATTGAAGATTTATGCCACTTACTAGAAATTTGCTGCTATTATCCCCAGTGCTAAAATATCACTTAAGGTTCATATGCTTCTCCATTATTATTCTGTAAGAAAAGAAAGGATCTGCAAAGTCTGAGGATGACTGAGACCTGCTTCCCAATAAATACACAATTCACATCTTTTCACAGGGAAGAATTACTGATCACAGATGTTTAAATCATTATTGGAATTATTGGAAATAATTATTATGGAAATAATAAAGCTTTTTTTTTTCAATCTGATTTTTTTTTTTTTTGAGGTATCAAGATTTCTGATTTTAAGCAGAGTGAATGTGGCAGTTGGCAGTTCCCAAACCTGCCCATTTCCTGGGACCTCTGTCTACTTCTTCCACCTCTTCCAGGTGCCCAGAAAATGATCTGGCATTGCCAGGGTCTTTAGTGTCTCAGGATGAAGGTTTGGGCTCTTGGAAAGAAGTTCTTCCTTCTTGCTGAGCTATACTCCAGATCCTCTCCTCTCATAGGGATCTGTCATAATCCATCGCAAACAACCCTGGCTGATGAGGTTTCTTCAGTTTCTCCTGAAAAAAAAAGCAGTTAACAACCTTCTTCCCTCAAAAGCAGAGAATTAGAGGAAAGCACAGGAAGGGAGCTCTTCTCCTCACTCTCTGTAAAAGGATGCTGCACTAGTGGAGAGCTCTGAAAAAGGATACTGGACTAGTGGAAAGCCCTGAAGGCAGAGTCAGAAAACACATTTTTCATTTTCAATAGCAACCCTAAAAAAAATGCCAAAGGAAGTTGGAGCCAGGCTGGGTAAATGGGAACTCCTGTAAGAAGCAGGCAAAGGTCCTTTGGAAAGGACCTTTCAATGTCAGCAGTTCCTGGCCAGGGTAAAAATCGTCTCTCAGCACCACTCTCCCAATGAGTTTTTGAGGGCACCTGACCTAGAAGTTGTCCAAGACTGCTGGGATTTAGCTTCCTCCATGTGTGAAAAGCTCTCGGCATGAGCTCGCCAGGCTGCACATCAAGCAAGGTTCCAATAGTGACCCATGCATCACAGGCAGCTTGTGCTTATGCATTGCCTGAGCTTCAGTGATCTGCCTGACGAGATCTCTCTTTTCTTTCTCACTTATCTCTCTTTCTGCCACATGTTACTTGAATTTAAAAAAAAAAAAAAGCAAACTTTTGGACATTTTTATGGAGGTCAGAATTTGCACATGGATTGTCTCAGAATATCACAGATTCTTTCCTGCCGTTTCATTTCTGGGAAACAGATGTAAATCCTAAGGGATGAACAATACAGGTATTTTCTGAATAGCCCTGCATAAATCTTCCTTGACCAATTCCCTAAAAAATGTGTCAGCAAGATGCTTTGCTTTCTGTTTTGTTTTATTTTATTTTCACTCTGAACCCACAAATATGAACTGAGGTTTCCTTTCATTGCTTTCACATCTTTGCTGCTGTCTAGCACACATTTCATCTGGAAACGTATGAGTAACAGCTTGGCTGGAGAGTGGGACAAAGAGAGAAACCTGCTTGTAAAGAAAGATAATTGACACAGTAAGAGTTCAAGCCAAATCCCTTCCACAAACAGTCCCACTGTAGACAATGTGATTAGTTGTGTGAATAAGGCGAACAGAATTTGGCTCTTGCTGCAGTCCCTGCCACCTTTTATCATTGCAGAGAGAGAAAAACACCATAAAATTAAATAGGTATCATCCTCCTCACATTCCTAGTGTAACTATTTTAACCGGAATGGCTCATAAACAGATAAAGGCACTCCTGAGCTTTGGGATGATCATTTTTTAAATGACCATTTAGAGCTGGATTATGGTTTTACATTTTCACCTTGCAGCTTTTAAGGGCTATTTAGAACATTAAATCCTAACCTATCAAAGCCTAAACTGAAAGGCAAAGTTGCCCGTTGTCATATGGCCCGGTGAAATAATATGCTTTTGCTGCTGTTAATAGGTAAATACTTTCATTTGTGGAAGGAAAATGGTGATTCAAGAGTGTTTGATGCCCCTAAAGCTCTCGCAGCAGCTGGATATTTTACATTGGTTTCTATAATATTCTTATGATAACGTTCCCCTCCCGCAGGGTTCTGCTTGAATATCAGAGCACTCATCTTTTTTAAGTTTTGCATAATGTGAGATATTAAAATTAAGGCTGGTGTTTACTGTTCAGTTTTTACACACATATTCCCACATTCACAGCCAGATATTATTTCCCTTGGAAATGTTTTCTGTCCCTGCCAGCTACCGAATGCAATCAGATAGCTTTGCATGGGCCAGCATACCAATTAAGTACCATGCCTGGGTTACGTTCTGTTTCCTCCGTCAGAAACTCAATGGTTCATCGTCAAGTAAGCAGTGTCTATTGATAAGGAGAAAAACCGATTCCACAGTGCAAGCAGAATCTATTTCTTGAAAATGCTGTGAGCATGCACTTTGAGGCAGGGACGGGGTAGGTGGCATGTAAAATGGCTAGAGAAATGGAGCAGGAGGAAAGATTAATGGAAACAGGATCAGAAAAATATTCAATTAGAACTTGCAGGCCTGGTCATATTACTCTGTATTACTGTACATCTTGTCATTATCCAAATCTGTTGCTAAACTGTTGGCATTTGTCTTCATTATGCAGTAAAATGGTATAATGAATAGGTTACAAACATGATGGAGGAAATGCCCTGGAATTATCATGAAGCCCGAGAATGAAAAATGCCTTAATTTAAATTACTGGTGTGCAGCATCTGCCAAGTGCATAGACAGATGTGAAGAGGGGAACGTGATTTTGTTCTGATGCTGCCTTCAAAGTTTCTGTTCCACTTCAAAGGGGTTTTCAGGCTGAATCTTCCCTTGAATGTCAGGGATGCGCTACAACATCGAGCAGCATTTGACATATTTCTTAGCTGTAAGGAACGGTGCAGTCTCGTATCTTAGGTCCAGTTTTGAAGCCTTTTGCAAGCAGCTTTCTCAACATATTCCAGTTGGAGAGCTGGTTGTTGTATAGATTACAACTTTTAACAACTGAATGAAACAGAAGTTGGAGAAAAAGCTGCTATCATAGTCTAGTTAATTAGTTATAATTTAGTTTTCAAAAATTGCACTGATCCGTACAGGTATGTTAACTTTCAAGCTCAATTTTTACATTGACTCATTATTATGTGCTATAAAGACATTTTCAGGGTGTTTAAACCTAATGTTTGGCCTACTTTAAAACTGCAAAAGCCTGAAAATTAGTACTCCCACATAATAAAGAATTTTATATTAGTATCAGGATATGAATGAATATTTTACTAAAAGTTCAAATAAAATCTTAAGAAAATATTAAAATACTATTTTTGGAGTCGAATCTGAAGGTTAGCCCTCCCTTTCCTACATCTGTATTGACTTCAATAGAGCTTTCTAATAACTATAAAGACTGTCTACCCAGTCCAAGCTTCCAAATTCACTGGAAAGTACGTGTCCTAAAAATAATGTATACTACTTTTCCTTTCACAACGTATGATCTACCAGCAAGCATGCAAACCTGAAACTGCAGGAAATGTATCTCAGCTTGGCTGTCTCCTAGAGATTTTTTGTATGAACATAAGCAGGTCTTGGGAGGTGTCTGGGCTTCATTTCTCCCTTCAGGGGACAGGCAGGAGGAAGGAAAGAAGGAAACCTAAAAAATATATCCTTGCAGGAAGTGCCTAAGTTAAGGTTTGTTGGACACTCAGATATTACAGCAGTGAGACTGGTGAAAGCAATCTATCAAATTTTTTTCTTTCAATTTTTCAAGGCTATAACTCACCGCTGCGATTCATGTCACCACACCTAGATAATATGACACACAACATGATGCTTTCTACTTCATGTAGAAAAAGTACAGTACTCTGATGGAAGTTGGTATGGATATTCTCACTAACTTTTTTATCCTGTGTGGATTTATATGTGTCATTCTGACATTAAACCAAGTATTTAGAAGAATTTTCACTTACATTCAAAGATTATTCTACAGTCCACAAGCTTTAATGATGCATAGTTGTTTGCTTCATTGTGAACAGTAGCTATATTTTAAATGAATAGTATCCCAAAGCATGTTATAGAATAGTGACTATCTTGCAGTATCTATAGGATTGTATCTATCATTTAAATTGTAATTCTAACCTTAAACTTTACAAATGCTGTTAGATTTGTCTTGGTAATATTTTACTGTTAAATTGTACTTTTGGAACCAGATGGCTCAGAAAATTGATAAGATGATAGCAAATCTCTCACCTCTTAGTCATTATTGGGTTGAATCCAGCCCTGGTTCATAGTAACCAAAGTTGCTACTGTCTGACAGCTGTTTTGTGGCTTAAGTGTTTCCAAGCAGACAGGTGTCTGCAAAACAAAAAAATCACCTGCACAAAAGAAGGTTGTAGCAGGGGAGAGTTTATGGGCATGGAAAACAGAATAACTCTTCTGATCATTGGAGATGTGTGTTGCAAAATGGTGCCTACTCCTCTTTCAGGCCTTTTTCAGAGGCATGAAATCTCTAAATTCAGCTGCATCACTTCTGTGCGTCAGTGCCTTTCAAGTAAGCTCATGTAGTTTGTTTCATGAGTTATAAATTCACCTAAATGTGGATGAGATTAAATGCTACACTTTTTCCCTTCCCTTTGAAATAAGGCTCTGATCTTTACAGCTTGCAAGCTGGCTTGCTGATGAACAAAAAGTTCATTACAGAGCCTGTAAAACAGCAACAGCATAGAAAAATATTTATAATGATAGTGGGATACCAGGACTAAAGAAACAAGATGGTCTCCCAGTTTTTTTGATCATGAGTTCTTAGCATAGTGTAACAAGTACAAAGGGGGCAGAATGGTCTCCGTTCTGTGAATAGGTCCGGAGAAGATAGTCTATCATTGATAGCAATTAGATATATTTTTGCAGGGAAGATGTGCGGTATGTGATCTAAAACACTGACTCTGACCACCCATTGCTATTGCTGAGAGGAAATTTGAGGCAGTGATTCATGTTGTAGCCTAAAACATGGGAAGCCCATGTCCTTTTGCTGCTTTTACCTTTTGTGACTTTGAACAAGTCTCTGCACTTCATTTCCCTGAATGTAAAATAGAGAAGATAGCACTCCTTTTCCTAAATGCAATGGTGCCACTTTATACACATTAATCTATGTGACCCCTTAGGCGCTCCAGCTCAACAGAGAGTTCTTGTTAGGGAATAAGAGATTAAAGTGTCTGGATATGTTTGGTTTGGGTTAGTATTTTTATTTCTTTCTTCCTCACAAGCCACTGTTGATCCTACTCAGTGTGATGGTGGTATTCCTCACTTCCAGGCATGACTAATTGTATGTGGCATATACCGTGTTGCCCGGTGTGACCAGAAATGCTCCAGTCTGAGCTGGGTCTGCAACAGCCCTGCCCACCTTCGCCTTTAAGTCCCCTGGGAGAAGCTTTGGGCAGGCGTGTGCCTCCTTGGTGGATGGCATTGCCCCTTCACCTTTTGGAGCCATAAGTGCACAGCTGGCCGGTGTGACCAGGCTGATGAGGCGGAGCTGCTGAGACAAGGATGTGTTCAGGAATTTGTAGCTTGGTATTTTGATGGAGAACTGTGAAAATCATGCCTACCAATTTTTGTAATGGTAAGGGCTAATTTAAGGTGTAGGAAAGGTCTCTAAGTTCAACACAGTATCCCCATTCATAAGGGAGAGTGTGACTTTTATGTAGGTGCTATCAGTGGAGTGAGGATCAAAAGTAGTAAGTGTTACATGAAATAAAATTTGTACTCTTCCCAGCCATTTGTATATAATGATGTACCAATTAATTGAAGAAAATGGCGTTTGACACTGTCAGTGTTCCAAAGCATCACATATTAGATTCACCAAAATAAATGTGACACATACTCATTTGAATTAAAATGTTATCAAGAGGTGCTGTTGACCAAGAAGCCTATTAACAATAATCTACTTTAGTAACAAGTGGGAAAATGAATTCTAAATAGAAAACCCAGTAACAACAGCCCACTGAACAACTATTTGATCTTCCTGCTTTCTCTTGTTAGTAATGAAAGGCGTGCCCTGAATGCTGCTGATTTTTGTCTTCATCCTTACTTACCGTAAGTCTGTAAGTCGTGGTAACTGTCTCCATGGTGCAATCAGCATTTTCTCATCAAACTTGAAAGGGAGCTTTGTTAGAAGATCCAGCTTGAAAGAAAAACATTTATAGGGAGGTCAGTTGCCAGGTACCATTGTTTTCTGCCTCTTCTGTTAAATCTTTGTGCAGAACAAAACCTTTTTCTATGGAGATCTGACTATTTAACATGCAGAATCTAGTGCGTAAGATTTGGGGTTTGCAGCGTAGCCTACTTCCAACAAAAAATGTGATGGCCACGCAAATTCACTTTTTAAAGCTGTATTCATTATTCTACTGTATTTGATTGATCAATCTGTGCTAAGGAACATTAAACTCTCCAGAGATTTCTTGTGAAGAAATCTACCTTTATAGGCATAGAAGGTCTCAACTTGAGCGCAAAGTATGCAATGGCATCTTGGTTAATGCTTGAACCAGAAGCTCTAGGAGGTATGATGTGCTACGCTTTGCTTTGCTGGTACATTAGGAAGACCTGTTCTGGTCCTAACCTCTGCTGGGTCCATTCAGTGCAGCTGAATTAAGCTCCTTAGCATGGCCACTTTTTGCTCTGTTTGTGCAATGTTACTGATAACTGTTTAGCTCAAGAAAATTTTAAAAACTCTCTGGTTTTCTTTTTGCTGCTGGTTGGTGAAAAAGGCAGAGCCCTTTGCTACATGATGATAGACATGAAAAATGCCCCATCATTCCAGAAATGGACACATTACTTCAGAATAGATTAAAATTTATTTTAATTTAAATAAAGGTGAGATAAAACAAAGATTAAACAAATGAGATTTATTCCTCTTGGTAATTAGTCTAAACTACAGTAGTGCTGTGGTTAGTTTGGGTTTTTTTTTTGTTTTTGGGTTTTTTTTTTTTTTTTTTTTTTTTTTTTTTTGGTTTTTTTTTTTTTTTTTTTTTTCCCCCCCCCCCCCCCCCATGTTATTATTTTATTTATTTCATTATTTTTGGATTCTTCCTAAATCCAAGCAAGAAAAATACTTCTATTTTCTTGGCTATATGATGACATACCAGGTCAGGGGGCCCTCCAAATGTCTTTCAAGAAGCTCTTTTTCAACAGTTCTGATTCAAGAAGGAATTTTCATAGTGATTCTGCCAACTTCTGTTTGACAGAATGTTTTAGGTGGGAAAATTAATCCTGTCAAAAAAGCAGTGATGCCTTTTAAAATCCTACTGAGGACAATAGGCCTATCTGTCACTTACTGTTCAGGGGGGCATTCCACACTGAGCAAAAATGGAAAGTCAATGAGATTTACTGTACTCCGGTCATTCAAAACAATATCCAACGTGTACTGGTCCAAAAGTTCACCCATAAGTATATTTCGAGTAGAAATAAAAAGAGGTGCTACTGGAAGGGAAAACATCTGTACTAAAATTGATTTTCAGCTTTATAATTTTCTTGTTAAGTAGCTTAATATTCTTTTTAGAAATGTAAATCTTTTAGAAATCTTTTCAGTTTAGGAAGGTAAATTTACTTCATTTTGCATACGATATCTTCTCAAAATAGGATCTGGAAAAGTCTACCTGTGTTTTGTTGTGAAATATTTTGGAAGGTTTGGAAGGGATTAAAGAAGTAAATAGTAAATGCAGGATCATACAGCACCTGAAAATATCCTTTTTAAAGGGAATTTCAGCACAATTCTTTCTTCTCGTTCGATAATATTAAAGTAATTGCATTGGCATCCACAATTATTTCCAATAAAGATATTATAATAAGTCGATAGTGCAAATTTTGAAAGAACTAATACCATGTGATCTCATTATGTCTGATATGCAGTCCATCTTCAGGTAGAGTTCTCCATTCTGCAAGACTGTTTTACCCATTGTAAGTAAAACAGTACCTTCAAATGTTAAATGCTCTGACTAAGCAGCCTTTACAAGTCTGGAGGGCAGTCCCATGGGGCAGGCAGCTCTTTGGCTTGCGGTTATGTGGAACCTCTGAAAATGGGGAACTAGTCCAGGGCCGAACCAGTTCAGCACAGCCAAAACAGTCAATAGAGGTGAGCTACCAGAAGTCATGTTGCGGGTTGAGCTCTGGTGCAGGGGCACATACCCAGTCTACACTGTGACAAGAAGGGTGAGCAGATTTGACTTTGTAGTTGTGGTTCCAGCAGTCCATCCCAAAGAGATCAAGAGTTAAATATCAGTCTTGTCTATGTTGCAGATGGCATTTTCTTCCCACTTGTGAGAAGGGATTGCCTGTTTAAGCCTACTCATTTATCATTTGGAAATGATAGGCAGAACTGAGCTCACTGAATACTCAGAACGTTTATTTAATTTCTCTGGATTTTTGTGTGGGGACTAGGCTAGCATTTAGCGAAGACTGCTAGGAATTAACAAGGCCTATTGCTGCTAATCAATGTCTGGCAGCAAGTTAAAGATGACTACACAATGCATTTGGCACTAGAGAAGTTGCAAAAGAGGATCTACCCCATTAGAGTTAGCATCTAGGAGTCAGATTTTTAAATTTTAGCCATTGCTTGGTTGGAGGGCAACCTAGATGGCTCAGTCTCTCATTCAGGGTAGGCTCTTGGTGGGCAGTGTGCCAATACACTTCAAGGTCCTAGTAAAGATTTGATCTTCAAAAGATCAAATTCTAGTCCTTTCTATTTATAGGATAATATGTTAATAACATGGATCAAGGCATTTAGATTTTATGAGGGAGTCTTTTTCTAAAATAAAAAAAAACAAATATTAAACCATCCAAAAAAAAATATCAGGACCATAATTAATTTTTGTTTTCTGCCAAGAACACCTTAAATAGGAATGAACATCTGTCTTTTTTCTTTTAATAAAGAAGAAAGTAAACTTCAAATAACAATGAGCCTCCACAATTTTCTTATTTTAGTGAAACTCTAAGAGTGTGAGGGGAGGAAATTAAGCCAGTGAGAATTGAGAACAACAATTATTACACTCCAAAGATCACAGATCTCATTCCTCACTACCAAGGCAGTTCTTGTTCCCTGTCTTGTGGCCCAACACTACCCAAAATGATAGTAAAATTGTTAACATTCTCCATCATTCATAACAGCTTTGGGAAAAAAAAAGAAAAGGATTATAACCACAATGAACTGAATACAACTTTACCAAAATAACCAGAATTTACTCATTATCCGCAACAGTGAAGTTATTGCAGTCTATTATGATGAGAGTAGCTGAGGCGTGCCATGAATACACAAAGCAATTTTAAGATTGGGTGTCCTACAAACATAATTCTGAAAAACTGATGATCTTGAATGTCTTTATTTCTCTAGTAATGCTAAAATATTCAGCATGCAGTCAAACAAAATATTCTTTCATTTCGACTGCTACCACTCTCCTCATTTTCTCCTTACTCACTTCTTTCTCATCGTTTTCTCCTACTCATGATTTTTCCAGACTTCCTCCTCCATCCAACCACAGTGCTAGAGGAAGTTGACACACTCAGGGATTACAAGCCTGTCATCCTTGTTGTGTGCATTCACAGTCTGGGCTGCCAGATATCGAGTCTGCAAACACACCAGTAGGCTGGATCTCCCTCAACTCCCTCCCCTGCCCCCTTCTTTTTAATTTTTTAACTGCTGCTTCAAATATAGACTTGTTTACAACCATGGGCAAGTATCTATCTATGCGGACCACCTGTAGTGTTTTGGCAGATGTCTAATGTGAATAAACGATCTCAGCCTAGTGCCAGTCTTCAGTTTCCCATTTGTTCATGTCTGCTATGCTTTTGGAGAAAGAAGTGGGAAAAGCTCTGCAGTCCTTATCCTGGTGTACTGAAACTGAAGTAACTTCTCTCATTTCCTCAGACTACTAGGGTGGAGGTACTTAGATTTTTGTTCATAAACCTGCCAAATTTAACTTTCCAAAGTTCATGTGCTCTGGCTGAGTGAAGTGCTTTTGTCCTGTAAGAAGTTCTGGTTTAGTCTGTTCCTTTGAGAAGGACTCTTTACCTTTGATGCCAGCAAATTTCAGGAAAGCAAAAAATAAATTCCTAGCTGACCATTACAATGGATGAATAAATACTCATTACCTTTAAGAACAACTGCTAGGTTTCAGGATAAAATATGATTGTTAACAGGCTTCCAAAAGCATCCAACCACCATCTTAAGGTACAGTAACAAGCCATTAAACCTAATATGTGTAGCAAAAACTTATTCTAAGAAAAAAACCAAGCATATGCATCTTTTCACTTTATAATAGAATGCTTTATATTTGATGGAACAATTAGAACAATTTAACTAATTTTCTCTTTTAAGAGTCAAAATTGCTTTCACTATGCTCTTTAATAAATAGTTTTTTGTTGAAATTGACATTAGCTGTCACCAAGATTAAATAAGAGAAACATTGCCTACTGGTATTACAATGGAAAAGTTTAATCTAAATTCAATATTGTTTTAAAGACAATTTACTCTAATTAGATTGAGATGGTAACATGACTGATCTCTCAGGAAGTAAATTAGCTATCTGTATACATGCAGAAGTTTAGCAAATGTCTTAATAGAGATGGTAACTCACCTCAAATCAAGCAAACACCTCGGTTTGTTCCTAGTTGAACTGATGGTATCAGTAGCAGAGTTTCTCATTTACAGAGAATCAAGTTCTTCCCTCATCTATTGTTTTTCTGTCTGTCTGTCTGTCTTTCATGATTTAAATTAAGTATAAGATATAAGGAAAGAGAACACATCAGTGAAATGAGGTTACTCTTGCTGTGTGTTGTGTCCTTAATACTCTGTCTCTTGTCTGATGAAGAATGAGCTTTCTTTTGTGGTGATACATACTGAAAAAATCAGTCAATAGAAATAATAATTAAAAAAAAATATATGGAATTGCTTATAGAAGTGGGAGAAGGAATATGAATGCATTTGTTGGCTTAAGTTCTATATTCATTTATGATCGAGTTTTGGTAGCAGATGATTATTTAAACATACCTTAATGAGCAGTCCTCTGATAATTCCTCAAATACACTGAAAATCACCATCACATCTATGTTGGTGACTTGCTGAGTAGTTTACAAATTGGCTGGCAAACTGATCAAAACAAGCCTTGATGGAGAAAGAGCAAGGAGATTTTCCTGAGTTTTTAGTGAACATTATACCTGAATCTAAGTATCTCTTCAATCTACCTTGAGTCATAGGATGAGAATCAATGGAGAATGTGACTCGAAATCTTCCAAGAAATGAGGTGAAGAGGGCAGCAATGGAACCAATTTTGAAATCAAATTGCTACAGCATTAAGAAATACTGATAACCTGCTAATGCTTCAACAACAAGAAAGCAGATAAGCAGTGCCACCCTGTCCTGTCTTTTCTTTGTCGTCACATAAATAAAGAAGTGTCCTTATCTCAACGGATATTTAAAATGCTTAGATATTCAGGGACAAAACCCAGAAAGAAACCCAGGCTATTCGAGTGACACAGCGGCAGACTGTCAAGAAAGACAAGGTCTTATCAGGGAAAGATACTGAGCTGTGGTTATTCCTTACCACTCCCCAAATCTTTTCAGGTTAATAAACATTATCATCCCTCCATGTTAATATTGATATTAACATTCATCTACTTTTGAATTGTCTCAATGACATTTGTGAAAGACTCAGCCTATATCCCCAGATCAAATAATGCCTCTGCACAGGTTTGTTAGCTACCTCAGCCCTTGCTGCAGAGCTGTGGCTGCCAGCGGGCCATTTTCTGAATTGCAAACAGATTAGCTCCAACTCCGCTGGTCACTTTAGCTGACCTCATGGATAACTAAGCCTCCTGTGAAAGTTAGATCTCTAATCCACCTTCCTTTGCAGTGCCCTCTCAGAGCTGTGTACATTAGGTGCATTAAAATAACAGCAGTTGCCAGCATAGCTCCCAGTCTCGAGCTTTGGCTCCAGCCGCTGTGGCAAACAGACTATGTGACCTTGGACATCCACCTCTCCCTAGTTACCCTTCTTTTTCTCTGTCTTTTGTCAGCCTTCACTGTAGTCTCCCCAGGGGCAGAGGCAGCTTACTATGAGCCTGCTGCTTATCTCAGTATGAGGGTGATCCAGCAACTATTGTTATGCAAAGTTAATTAGGAAGTGAAGTTACAAATGCTATAAAGACTTAGGCTGGTGGAAATGTAGCACTTAATAACTATTCCATGTTTAAAAATATACTCCCTGTCTATTCACTTCTTAGCAATTTAGTACAAAAGGTCATAGAATTGAAACTCCAACTGAGAGGGGATGGCTGGGCTTTTTGCTGGGACGCTGATTTAATGCAGGTCTGTTTTTTCACACTTGTAGGACTGGGCTTCAAAGTTTTATCAGGTGACCTAGAACTTAAGCGCTATCACCTCAGCTATTTACAAGAACTTACACTGTGGTCATAAAAGAGTCAGAAGCAGCCTGCAAGTTCACCTGTCCTCCTGGCAAGACAGCATGTTCAGTAGATTATCACCAACTCTTCAGTCCTCAGCAAAAGCTGCTCTCATCTTTTAGAGGTTTCTCGCTGAATTTCTTACAGCACTCGACCCTGGTTATTTACCTGCCTCTATGGTTTTGTGTTTCACATCTCTATGAATCCCAGAGAAACTTGAAAATAAAAATATTTTTATAGGTGCAAACTCTTGAAAGACAGCAGAGCATCACTGTGTTTGGAGTTATGTTGGATGCACTTTTTGATGGCTCTTTTTGCCTCATGTCCCTATTGTGCAGCAGAACATACTGTGATATAATTATTGGCAAACATATGGGATAGATGTGAATAAAATGCCAGTCTCACCATTTGCTGAAGTAAATGTGCAGACAAATAACATTATTTCCCGGGGCTCTACTACAGTAAAAAACGTAAGAAATGTTACTTAGTGGATCTAATGGTGTTTGCAACCTATGGCTGGATTATCAGCAAAAGCCCTGAGAAATGTTAGCAGTGACTAACAGTTGCTAGCCACAGCTTGCTCTAGCGTTCAGACACATATTGAAAATAAGGCACCCTCCAAGCTGATCCACTTAATGTTTTCTTTTCTTTGATTAATGCATCTAGCAGATCTTCCTTCTTACTAATCTGCAGGCAATATCTGCAGGGCAGCCAAAGCATTCATGTGCAAGACTGGGGAGGAAGTTGTCTATTGTGCAACGGTATATTCAGCTACATCTTTTTGAAAAGTTAGCCACAGTTGGCTGTTTAGTATGTGCTTTCTGCAATGCAGTTGTGTCTCGCTGGCAGTCAAAAGTGTCTGTAAACTACTTCATTTTTTTTTTTCTACTGTTCAAGCATTCATTCGGCATCTGGCATCTCTGCAACAGGGACTGTCCAATTTGTGAGTGGGCACTGTTCCATCTGAACAGACGGAGAGGAGTGGAGGCAGACAAAAGATCATATGGAGTAGTCAGCTAAAAAGTGCAGTGAACCTGATCAAGTGGCAGGGATTTTTCTTTATTAGTTTTCTGGAGAAAAAAAGAGAAAAAAAGAAACCTTAGCAAATTCCTTTACAGTGCAGCCACCGACAGAATTGGTAGTATTGTACCCTGAACGAACATGGGATTTGAAAACTAGGTTTTGACTCTCTTCTCTGCTTATTATTTCTTGTTCAGAGGATTAAAACTAACAAACAAAAAATTATATTTTCTGTTTTCTGTATCGGATTTCTATGCCAGTGTCTAAGGTATATTCAGAAGAAATCCTTTGAGTGGTCATGACATAACAGCATATGCAAGCAGTATGAAGAACTGAGGTTTACTTCTATAACTCTTCAAAACACAGAAAAGATTCAGTTTTTGCAAGCTAGTTGTGCAGCTGATTAGTCTGAGGTAAAAGTGGTGGTTTAGAATCCAGCTTCTGCCTCTGCTTAAGGCAAAGTAATGTACAATGGGCATGGAACTTAAAAAGATGTTTTATGTGGAACTGACTTTTTCTTTTGTTTGATAATATTTGTTTCGAGCTTTTCTGAAAAGCTTTCTTGTTTTATGTTATACAGTTTTGAATGTACTACTCTGTGTCATAGGGCATAGAAATTAAAACAAAACAAAACAAAATATTTCTTTTTCATTTCCTTGATTTCTTTTTCCATCCTAGCCAGTTCTGTCTCCTCTCTCCTTTGCCCTTCAGTAAGCAAGCAGAATTTAATCAGACTTATTGAGAGATATAAAAGCAGAAACTGAGAAATAGTGCAGAGAAGCAATTCAGCATGATTATAGGCTACCAGTGCATCTCACAGCCAAAGTGAGCCCATTCGGCAGAGAGCTTGTATTTTCTCGTGTAACCTGCTGGACAGTAAGTTATTAGGTCAAGTAATATTTTGAGTGGACCAGTTAATATATTTTGTTATTTTCAATTCTAAGAGTTTTCATTCTCTTTCCAGAGTTATTGCACGGCTGATCACCAGTTTTGCTCTTAATAGTCTACAGAATCTCTATTTTGATAGACCGTATTTACCTTTTTTCCCCAAGTGACCTACTTTTGTGTGAATGTGCAATAGTTGATATCCCTAAGAAAAAAAATTATTAGAGCCCCTTACACTGTTCATTCTCTAAATCTGAGTACTCTGCACCAACTTTGCTCTTTGTCCCTGAGTATAAACATTGATAAATGTAGTAGCTTGTGTTTTTATTATTTTTATCATTGCATAGCTTCTATTCAGAAAGGGTTTTGGTAAAAATAACCTGCCTGAGTAGAGAAGGAAATACATCCGTGCAAAATCCTTTTCTGTTATGGGGCACAGTAGAGTCTGTGGCTGATTACAAAAACCTGGTGTATACTAGTCAGGCTGCATTCCCATGCCTCAATACAGCTTTTCTTGAAATGAGGTCCAAGCTTTTTTATTTAGCTATGTTAATTTGGAACCTAGGATTAAAAACAACAATAACAAAAACACTCCCGTCAGGGTTTACCATGCTTACGCCTTCCTTCCTGTTAGTGATTATCACCCAGATAGACTTTAACAGCTTAGCAAAGTAACTGTATTACACATGGTAGGTCTCAAATATGTCATATTTTAAAGTCTCAGTTCAGGTCTTTTGACTTTTTTTTTAAAAAAGAGAATCTAAATTCTTCCAAAACCTAAATGCTTTTGTTTGTTTGTTTGTTTGTTTTTTAGCTTTTCTAAAAGTTAAAAAAATTTTGAAAATGTAACTTGAATGCATCTTGCATGCTCAGAAACCAGGCATGCAAATAAATCAAGCAGATGCTTTTTAGGAAATCTGTCCCTGTGGAACCCATACTCCACTGAAATCAAAATTACCACCTTCAGTGAACTACTACTTCACTAAGTCTTCTCAGATGTTTAAACTGAATTAATGACTCCTGAAGGTCGTGTGTTATTTTTGATGACTCAAAAGCCAAAAAAAAAAAAAAGAAAAAAAAATTCCCCTCCAAAGCAGAATATGAAGAAATGTGCTAACCACAGATAATGACCCTGAATTCATATTATATCTCATCTTATATATATATTGTGCAAGTGCTGCAAGTGACAATGGAATATCTTCCCTTCCACATGCTTAGAAACTGGATACTCTTCTTTTGACTGGAAGAGGTTTTATGGTTCTGTGGACCAGTGAGTTTGCTGAGCTCCTGTGCTTTTCCTCTTAATTTCTCAAGATAATTTTGCAATTGGAATTTGTAATTGCATCTGGCTGTATTTTTGTATTTGAGATGCTGGACTTTCCATGTCTTTTGAACAGCTGGTGTTGAAACTGATATGCAAAAATAACTAATATAGATCTGACAGACTGGCATTATGTAACATGCTAAGCGTAACTGATTTTTAGAGTTATACGGTATCATTCTTCTCAGCTGCTGCATGTCTCTCTGTAAATGGATATTTAAGCAGTAGACTTCAATCTGTGATTTTATATGTCTCTGCGTGTATGTGTGTGTGCGTGCATATAAATATTATAGATATAGATAGAGATATCTATCCTGGTGCATTTTTCTTCCTTCCTCCATCTTTCCATTGAGTCCCATCCACATATTTTTCTGGTAGCTTCAAATTATAATGATTTCAAAATTATGTTTTATTTTTGCTGAAATTATTGTCAAAAGGGCAAAATCTGGCAAATGTAATTTGGAGTTCACAGAACCCCTTATATGTATTGCAGTCAAGAAGGGAACAACACAATTTAATTTTTGACTTTCACGGTATCACATATAATTCTGTGTTAATACCTCCAGACAATTCATAGTATATACCAAATAACCTAAAAATTTGCTACATATAGGACACCCACAAGTCCATGAGGCCAGATGGGCTCCACCTGAGGGTTCTGAAGGAGCTGGCAGAAGTGCTCGCCAAGCTACTCTCCCATCATCTTCAGTGGTCCTAGTCAGCAGGGGAGGTCCCAGGCAACTGGAGACTCACCAGTGAGACACCCACCTACGAGAAGAGTTAGATGGAAGATATGGAGAACTACAGGCCTGTCAGCCTGACCTTGGTATCAGGGAAGTTATGGAGCATATTGTCTTGAGGGTGATCACACAGCATATGTGTGATAAAAGTGTGATCAGGCCCAGCCAACATGGGTTCATGAAAGGCAGGTCCTGCCTTACCAAACTGATCTCCTGTGACCAAGTGACCCGACTAGTGGATGAGGAAAGGCTGTGGACGTACTCTGCTTAGACTTCAGTAGGGCCTTTGACACAGTCTCCCATTGCCTCTCCTGGCGAAGCTGGCAGCTCATGACTTAGACAGGTGGACTCCGCTGAGTGAAAAACAGGCTGGATGGCTTGGCCCAGATAGTGGGTGGTGAATGGAGTTAAATCCAGCTGGTGACCAGTCACGAGCGATGTTCCCCAGGGGCCAGTGCTGGGGCCGCTCTGCTTTAATATCTTTATCAACAATCTGGATGAGGGGATTGAGTGCACGCTCAGCAGGTTTGTGGACGACATCAAACTGGGAGGAAGAGTTGATCTACCTGGGCATAGGAAAGCTCTACAGAGGGATCTGGACAGGTTAAGTCCATGGCATGATACCAAGTGTATGAGGTTCAACAATTGCCCGGGCCTGCCCTTTGGTCACAACAACCCTATGCAATGCTACAGACTTGGGGTAGAGTGGCTGGAGAGCTGAGTGGCAGAAAAGGATTTGGGATGTTGGTCGACAGACGGCTGAACACGAGCCAGCAGTGAGCCCATGTGGCCAAGAAGGGCAACAGCCTCCTGGCTTGTACCAGGTACAGTGTAACCAGCAGGACCAGGAAAGGGATCGTCCCCCTGCCATGGGTGCTGATGAGGCTACACCTTGAATACTGGGTTCAGTTTTGGGCCTCTCACTACAAGAAGGACATTGAGGAGCTGGAGTGTGTCCAAAGAAGGGCGGTGAAGCTGGTGAAGGGTCTGGAGCTCAGACCTTATGAGGAGCCGCTGAGGGAGCTGGGGTTATTTAGTCTGGAGAAGAGGACACTCAGAGGGCACCTTACTGCTCTCTACAACTACCTGAAAAGAGGTCATAGTGAGTCAGGTGTCAATCTCTTCTCCAGAATAAAAGATAGAACAAGAGGAAATGGCCTCAAGTTGCGCCAGGGGAGGTTCAGGTTAGACATTAGGAATTTCCGAAAGTTATAAACTATGAAGAGAGAGCAGTCAAGCATTGGAACAGGATGGCCAGGGAAGTGGTAGAGTCACCATCCCTGGCAGTGTTGAGGCACTTAGGGACATGATTTAACAGGTATGGTGTCAAGGGTTTTACAGTTGGACCCGATGATCTTTGAAGTCTTTTCCAACCAAAATGATTCTGTGATTTGTTCTAGGATCTATATATACATGAGCTGTATCTATCACTATATAGAGATATCAATTGTCTCTTATGTTTAACTATGTAAATACAAATATCCATGAAGACGTTGAGGATTATAATACAACTTCTACATAGCTTTCATTCTAAACACAAGTTTGTTGGTAAAGATTAAGAACTATTTGAAACTTTGTAGCCCTGGAGCTCCTGCCCACTAAAGATAAATTTTAGTATACCAAATTGATACAAATATGGCAGTATAAGGACATTTTGGTTATCATTGATTCAAAATAAGATTTTTTTTTCCAGCCCTGCAGTGGCTTTGCCAGGACCAGCAGAGGGAAACAACTTTGGTGAGCACAGGGCGTGTTCCTTCAGGTAGAGAATATTCTGGGATAGCTTCCTCTGACTGGGCCATAAAGATGTCTTTAAAGTATGTTGGCTTACAGGTAAGAAAAGAAAGGCTTATATATCTTTTCTTGCACTACACTTTTCTGTTTTAACAAGTACACAGGGGAATAATAGCAGTAGGCTGCATTTGTATGTAATGAATAAAAGGTAGGAATTGGCTGACAGGACTTCTGCATCCAGGAGAGTTTCTGGATGTGAACTACAAGCTTGGCCAATTCAGTTTTGCATACTACCTCTCTTTTGTTAGTCTGCACTTGCCAGTCAGCTGCTGTCATGTGCACACCTGGTTTATTATGGTGCGTGAATTAAGAAATAGAAGATTTTTTGGCTGGTGGATAACTGAAAAAATGCCATTATCCCTTATGAAAAGAGAATTGGATGTGTGACAGTTGTGCCTGGAGCTTAGTAGAAGGCATTTGATCTGGAACTGAATGTGAAAGTACTACTTTAGAAGATATAACTGCTACTCTCTTCTAGTGACAGCGGCCTTCAGAGATCCGTTCAGAAGACTGTTGGGTGATTTTGGACTAGAAGTCAGATAACTGTGTCACTAACTGCTACAGCTGGGCATGTGGGGCATGAGGAGAGCTGGAAAGAGAGAGTCTGTCTGGTTTTGTCTCTAGTGCAAAGCTGTTACTATCCAGGGAGTATTGCTGACAAAGGAATAAAGTGAGAGTGTTCACTAATTAGTTCCAGCTGTGGGGAAGAAATGGTGCTGGATTTGACCTATATGTTACAAAGTGAGATAAACTGAGATATGGGGAGCACATATACAACCACAGTTGTATATTATTTGGGCCTTGTTATGAATCAGTGCATTCTATAGAAGGATGCACTGGCTACCAGTTGTCTGGTAGTGATTTTAGCAGTACCCTTTTGCATCAGTGGCCTTAGCATGGACTAGAAAGGGTTTAGCAAGGAGATTTGGCTTTGAAGTCTTAACAGAGGAAGAGGAAATTTGATGTCCTTTCTCAAAATATGCTGTAAGCAGCCTCTTCATTGAAGGAAGAGGAACAAATGCAATATGGATATTTCAGTTCATAGTGGTACTGATGAATATGAACAGCATGTTA
Organism: Eudromia elegans; assembly: GCA_003342815.1. Lineage (NCBI taxonomy): Eukaryota > Metazoa > Chordata > Aves > Tinamiformes > Tinamidae > Eudromia > Eudromia elegans. Next base: position 827,812 of record PTEX01000056.1, on the reverse strand, counting down.
ACTTTCATAACCTATTTTAGAATAGCATCAATTTACTTTGCCTAACCAAAGTGGCATGAGAGAAGGAGCCTTCTTTTGACTGAAGGCTCTGGTGAGGTATCAAAATTCAGTGATGCAAATATATTAAGTTTTTCTTGTTTCTCTTTCTTTAGGAACAAGAGAGCAAGGTACAGAATGTCTACGTACAGCATCATGCATTTTGTTTACATGCAGAATTTAAGGACTTTAGGAACTAGTTCTCCCTTAGACAATTCATCTTCCTTTTTTTCCTGTAAACTGCTATTATTAGATAGAATAGATTTTGAATAGGTATAAGTGAACATCCTTCTTATATTTATGAGCAGTAGTGTATGTGACCATTGTGAAATGGGCAGGGGTGGAAAATAGCATAAGAATTTAGGAGAAAGACACTGCCACAAGTAAAGTGAGGGGACCCTAACAGTAAATTTATTGCGATTGGAGAGAAGCAAATGAAGAGTCTGAAAGAGAACTTGCTGGGCTTTGCGGAAAGAGTCTTCCAGAAGATGGTCAATCAGTGCCTAAATTATTGAAGACTTGCATATTCAGCTGTATGTTTCTCCAATAGGACACAGTAATCAATTGACTGAATAAGGAAAGATTTAACAATATAGGAATAAAACAGGAATTAGCAAAGGAAAGCAAGCTGGTACATTTGGCAGCTGGTGTCTAGCACAGTTTATGGTTCAGTAGGTGTTTTTGTTGGTCTGGTGACTCAAAAGTAGAACTGGATTAGGAGGAAGCATCTTCCAACACTGCTGACAATTGGGGATGGAGATCCTTAGGCTTTCACTACTCCCCTTAATGTTCAGCACAGTGAGGGCAGAGTGTCATCTTCATCCTCTAACTTTAACTTTTTGGAGCTCCTCAAAGGACTGAGTTTAGAATAATGGGATGGAAGTTGGTGGTGAGGCCACTGGAAGGGAAGATTACCTGGATAAATAGTTGCCACATAGTTCCTAGATCCAACCCTTCCTCTAGAAATCAGAGACAAATTTCTTACTCAATTTTTTTTAAAAAAAAGGTCTGAACTTGGTGCACTTTTGTTACCTTATATGCAATTTGATTAGTATTCTTTTCATATTTTTATCCAGACAATAACAACAGCTCTAACAATAGAATTTCTACATTCTAATCTAGCTTTTATGTGCAATAAAAAGGAGTTGGAGATTATTTAGTGTTACCCATAAATAAAACTTTCATATTTCATCTTTTTAATCAGTTTGACATGTAATGGTAATACCTTTGAAAACATAGTAGCCCTACGAACAGTAAGTGATAATCATAAAAGCACTTTCAGATTCAGATTGTTCCTATTCTCACAATTTATATCCTGAGAAGGCAATTGCTGTGTAGATTGAAGAAGAAGCTGAACTCCCTTCAAGTCTGTCCAGGTTTCTTCTGAATATGATTACTATTTTTAAAGGCATGACTGTTATATGAGACTTTATTTCCTTGAATGACGCTTTCTAAGTAATGAAAAGAATGGTATCATTCATTAGTTATGGCAGATAATGTAAGCAGCAGAAGACTAGATGTGAAAATATGGATTTAAATAGGTAAAGATTGTCTATTGTTTGTGGAATCTATGTGAGGCAAATTATTCCCCATTTGAATTAATGTACCCATTCATTCTGCACCAGCTTGCACTGGAAGATCCACTTTTCAGAACTCAGTAAACAGTAAATTGGCACAGTTTGATTTTTTTTTCCCTCGTGGTATCTCTCATTTCTTGATTCCTATGTCTCGTATCAAGGTATATATCTCTTCTTACCATTTTATGTTTTTGTTGATACCATCCCACATCGGCCATCATGCTCAATCAAGACCCTGGAGTCCTGGTTGCTGCAGTGGGACAGTGCCCCCAGGGTGCACCAGAAAGCAAGGACCAGGAACTAGGAATAGAAACTGAATTTGCATAGGCACTGAATGCCCTTAGAAAGCAAATTTCCTTGTGTAATCAGAGGGAAGTAATGAGTGCTTTCATGGGCTGACAAATCAGAGCATTTCCATCATTTTCCTACAATAGTAACCTGCTTTTGCTACTATAATACAACATCCCTGAGAAGTTTAATCAATTTGAAAGTTAATATAATTGTTATTTTTCTAAAAATATCTTTCAAATATATGGCGCATTCTTGTTCTTACCCAGGATTAACAACATGAGAAGTTTGAACTTTTAAAAGCAAGACACTTTGAAGTTATTGTAGAGCAAAAAAAAGTCACAGTACTTTGTACAAAACAGAAACATGCATATATCCTTGCCCATAGTTTGCCCACTTTTTTTGTTTTTGTTTTTGATAATTTCTAAAGGAGTCTGGAGAGAAAATGGACCATATTAAGAAAGGACTATTCTGGTCATGTATAATGTAGAAGTGGTGATTTGACTCTTACAGATTTCTTGTGGTTGGAACAACATCGTAATTTCTTTTCTTTCCTGAGAACAAAATCACCCCGGGCTCAGTTCCCCATTCTAACTGCCTTTTTTGTAAGAAGTAACTTTTTTGGGGGGAAGCTTGCTAATACTAGTCACAAAGACATGGGAAAAATGTGTTGGTTAGAGTGTTTCCTTGATAGCATAGAGCAAAGAAAAACTTATAGATATGCTTTTCTGATGTGTCTGTTATTGTCCTTGGCAACTGATAAAATTTTAAGTCAATGTTCCTATAGCCGTGAAATATCAGAAGCTTCAGAAGGAGCTCAAGGGAATAGTTGCTGTTTTCCCCCTATTTGTATAGGGGAGTTTCCCTCTTCCTCTGTTTTTCCTCTGTTCTTACCTGTGCTACCCATGGCGTGCACAGAGTAAGGATTTGGGAGACAGAGTTGTTGGTATTAAATCTTGCTGTGTGACTAGCTCAGTCTTTACAAGATGAGGCACCCCTAAGAAAGGAGTTGACACCAAAGTCATAAACGTGGAGTAAATTACACTGTGAAAGCAAGAGATAGGAAATATGACATGATTTGCCCTGATTCATCCACTGGTGTTTTGGCTGTGCTTGAAGAAAGCCTGTGATGCTTTTAAGAGTTGTGTTGTCATTTACAGCTTTTAAAAATCAAGATAGCTTACCAGAAGTTATCCAGTTCATATGCCCGTGACCGAAATGGTCCGAAAAGATGGAATAATAGATAAAGGGAAGAATGTTACTTCTATGAGAATAGAGGCAGAGAGAGTCCTCACTTTACAAGGACAGTCGAACCTCCCTGGTTGCAACTAGCTAACTCAGGTGGACTTGGCCAGCTGAATGCTGATTCCTGGATGCTGCCAGCACCTCCCCAGCTCTGCAGCCATCTCATACACACATGGTAGGTTTTGTGAGCTTTTTGTCCTCCTGACACCTACTTTGAACATACAGCCCACTCCCCATTTGTTTGCTGGAATATGCATGTTCATAACAGCTAACACCTAGCTTTAGTAGAAAACCTCAGTAATATGTGCAGTGCTGATCCCGGAGCTTTTGAATGAGCCCCACTCCTTCGTGTTACCATGACAAGGCAGAAACAGGGACAGCCTGAGTTGTCAGGCTGGTTTAATCTCACTGAGGGCATGCAGCAGTGATAATAGTAGCTGGAAACCAGGGAAACGGGTTTCTTAAACACAAAGTATGATAACTACTCCTAATTTTACAGTACTTAGTGCAGATTAATTTCTCAAGGAGAGGGCTGCCACCCAGCTGTTGAAAGTTTTGTTTTGGTGACCATGCATATGCTGCGCTGAGGGACAGCAGAGCAGTTTAGCTCCTCTTCTCTCTCTGTCTTCTGGCACAGCAGAGGGAGAGAAGGGAGAAGGGAGTGCTCTGTTTCTTGAAATGCCGCGGGGATGAGAGCAGATCTCCTTGAGTGTAATGGTGTGTTCTAAGTCCATCAGAAAAAAAGGTGAATCTCCATTGCTGATAGAACGCCAATAATCCGTGAAGTTGTGTTTAGGTGGTTCTGCCACACTTTACAAAGCCATTGTATGCCTGGTCACTTCAAGTGAGTTTTAGTTGGTTTTAAATAACCCCTCCACAAGAATTCCACCAAGCCTCAAGAAAATGCCCCTTCCTATGGCAGCTGCCTTCACTGGAAGGACCCTGGAAAAATACTTATTTTGTGCTTTCTGAGCAGGTGCAATGATGTGAGCTGGGCATGAATTTTTAAAGTGATCATAGCTGAAAATATTGATGCCAAAAGACTCTGTTGATGCCTAGAATCTTATGGCAGTGGTCAGAAAAAGGAAATCATCAGCAGCATGTCTTGTAGAGGCTTTGCTCCAAACCTCCTGTTATGGCAACCCCAGGAAGGAAAGGGGAAGAGAAGGGAAAATGATAGGGAAGAGAAATGCCAGGTCTTTCCTTCTCTTTCCTATACAAGGAAGGAAAAACCCAGTGTTTTAAAAGGAAGCCATAAAGTCCGGTGAAAGAAACACAGCAGTAATAATGAAAAAAAAAAAAAAGCCATTGAAATGCCAATATAAAAAAAACCTATGTCATTGAGACTCTGCAGTTTGAATTAGATTGTTTGCTTAGATTTTCTTACATTTGTATAAGCAATTATTCTTCGCTTTGGGATTGCTTAAGAGTTACATCATTGAAGTAGAATTTCTCTGGAAAATATGGATTTTGATTTTGAAAAAATAGGGAACTCACCTTTGCAAAATAATTCCAGGGATTTTCCTTGTTTTGTAGGCTCTTCTTTCCTACATGTGGAAGGCCATTTAAGCATTCCTAGATGTTGTACTCCTTAGTGGACTGTTGACCTGTGCTGTACGGTGTCTGGCACCGAGGGATGCCTGCAACTGTGCTCCCATGTAGAAGTCAGTGATCTGCAAGCACACCCAGCAGAATTCTCCACTAACTTGCCTGTTTTTTTCCACAATATGTGTGTGTATGAATAGACAGATATCAAATTAACAGGCATGAAGATAAAATAATTAAAAATATCAATACTGAAAAATAGTGATGGGAAATGCTTACCAATCTTGGTTTAGTTCTTTGTGAACGTTTCAATATCCACATTCTACTTATGTTGTTGTTTAAAAAGGGGCTTAAGTGAATTTTGGCTTCTTTTTGGACTTGGAGTTATTCAGAGTTAGTCCCCACCTTTTCAAGAGTCACTACGAGTTTGGTTGGAAAAACACCAGTGACACCTGGGCAACCTGGTTGCCTGCCTGGGGTTTGCACACATGTGGCAGAGGGGAGCAATAGGGATGGTAATTTGACACAAAGTAAAAGAAATTGAGTCTACCCATTTGTCTTTCTTTTACCGTGTTGGCACGTCAAGAAGAGTAACATCCCTTTCTCATATAAATGAAACGTATCTGGTTCGCATAGCTATATTCTGAATGAGAACTACATTTTAATTCTGGGTTCATTGTTACAGGAACACTTTAATAGGTCCTATCAGTGTTAGTTTTTATTCATATATTTATTTTATCTGATTATGCAGAAATGTATTAATTTATTGCATATCTATCTATAGATATGTTTAAATATATTATGCAGCAATCATTTCTTAGTTTTATTTCTAAAACTTTTAGCTATAAACGTAGAAGCCATTTCAGACACTGCACAGTCAGAATAAAGAGCAGCTTTCAATTATTCACTACCTTGATTCCATCAAGAGAAATCCATGCTTTCTTTCCTTAATAGCAAAATACCTTTGGAAAAAGTATTAATATGACAAAATTTTCCCTATGTTAGACAAAAGAAAATGGGTTTTTTAGCATTGCAATCACAAAATGTCTGTGTTACGTGTTAAAAAAAAAGAAAGTTTTACACTCATTAGCGTGTCCTGTTGCTGGGAACTTTGCTAAAGACTCCATGCTGGTTGGCAGAGTCTGTTGTCTGCTGCTTTGTTAACAGAGATCCATCACAGCTACGTTAACTTCTAGACGTTGCTCTTTTTTTAATCCCCCAAATGCCATTGTCAGGGTTCTTTATATTGAATAAAGATTATTATTATAAAAATTCCATAATACTGCCAATGAGAGTAAGATAGTAAGCCATCTTGGCAGGCTAATTTAGGTAACTTTTCAGGTATGCTTATTTAAACAAGGAATGCATGAAAAATGTGAAAAATGCTAGCACTTATCGGAAATGCAAATGTGGCATTTGTTCAGCTTAATACGAATGCCTCTGCACCAGGCAACAACACCAGAAGTGCCAATTAGGATGCAGTCATGGTTCCAAAAATTCACCCTTTCTTTTCAGCTAATATGACATTTATGCTTTTTTTTTTTTTTTTTTTTTTCTTTCCAGAAGTGGCTGTGCTTCAACTACCTGCACAGAAATGCCAGTCTTGCTTGGATTGTATTTTAACTGAAAACCTGTTATTGTGCCAGGCACCAATATAGGAGTGTTATGCCTGTAATGTGTTTTATTATGGCTGGAATTTAAAGAGCTGTGCCATATAGGTCAATCAGTATTACGAATGACAGCAGTTGTTATCTGCTAGTGAGGACAGCAGTATAATAATAATGTTTATTGCACACCATTTTTCAATGATTTTATGCTATCATTTAGGAGATGAATGAAATGGCTCTCTAGCAGACATGAATGTAAATAAATTAAACATTAAGAACCAGTGAGCTCTAATCATCTTTCTTTAAGATTGCACTAAATGGTTGCAATCAGTGAAATAGATGAGAGATTGCATTAAATTGCTGTTCCAGATACTATATCATGCCAGCTCAAACAAGGTTCACATGCATTATAAAACAGCTCAGGTTGAAGGAGCAGTTGGATGCCTCATAGGCATGCATTAGTTGAAAGTAATGCACTGGTCGAGTAACGCTGCTTACATCCCTCTGTATTAATATACATGGAGTGACAAGAAGAAGAAATCCAAACAAATAAACAAGCGAAAGCCTTTAATATTTTGTTCCGGTACTTTAATTTTATTATTGACTTATCCTAATGCATGCCACAGGCTGGGGGATTATGCAGGAGTGTAATATTGGTAGCAGCGTTATTGCAGCTCTTTCTTCCAGCTCGTGCTGGGTATTTTAAGATGTTATTGGAAATTCACTGGGCAAAAAGGTGACAGATTTGAGAGTGAAAGGAGGTTTGTTACTGTTATGAGATCTATGAGGAGAGAATTCAGACAGTGCGATGGGGACAGCAGATAGATAATATCTGAGAAACTGTCAACAGGAAATGTTAAGGCTGGATTTGCAGGAAATGACCTCTTATTCCGCCAGCAAAAATCCTTGTGGTTCACAATTAAATTGTGTGAGGAGTTCGGTCACAGAGAGGGGAAGACTTCTGTATCCACCTGACCTAAGGCATAGGCAAGAAACTGAACCTGAAATAAAGAAAGCCTCAGGGTCAGCACAGACTGATTGGAAATGTCTCTCACAAGGTCTTTAAGCTGCAGCACAGCGCGCGCAATTAAGATGGTGATTGTTCCCTTCCACTGTTGGCAGCAATAGGAGCAGCGTCTCTTTGCGTTTAAGGGTAGAGTGGCCCTCAAATTATATCCTCAGCAATGCCATGCCAGTGTTGGATGGTGTGGGGCTGCTCCGATGGCTGTGCCAGCCCTCACCCTGCGCTGGCTCCTCAGTGTGTACCTGAGCAAACAACATCAGTGGCATTTCTCAGCCTTTGGGCTCGTGTCCTGCAGGACGGCTGCTCTGTTAAGAGTATTCTACTAAGAATCAGGAGTTCCCCATAAGAAATTTTTCTAGATTTCCTTCCCTTGCTCCCTCAGCTCCTTACTGAATAGCCCTTGCCTTCATCCTCAGCCCTCTTCTTTCCCATTCAGGGATTTTTCTCAGCTCACTGAGTAGTGTTTGTTTTGAAAGGGTTTTGCTGAACTTCAGCAGAGAGCAGGGCAGGCACTAGCAGAGTGCAACCGCCCAGGGTTAGGCACTCACCTGCTTCCTGAAACATCCTCAGACTTGCTCTCCTGTCCTGCGGCAGCCTGCGGGAGATGTTGGCTGTGCCCCGAGTAAAAATGCCCCTTATGGAGAGGTCGAAAGTTGGTATTTCAGTTTGTCTGAACATCGACATCTTCACCTCGACCATGCTTTTAGGCATGGATCCAGGCAACCTGGGACTTGGATGTCTGGTTTGAAGCTTCTTCACATTCAAAATAATGTATTAATGGTCATGTATCCATGGTCATTAATAGCATTGTAGGCTTTCCAGTTTAATGAGTAACAGTGCTTTGAATCTGGACAACCTGGCAGTCAACTGCCTGAATATATGACTTATGGTTTCTTCATGTTCAAGTATTCAAACAAGGAATGTTCACTTTTATTAATATTCATTAGCATCACGATTTCTCCCCTTTAATAAGAAATGATGAGAAGCCTGAGAAGAATGGGAAATTTTCAGGTTTTTTTTTTTTGTGAATGAGATATTAATGTGTGAAAATGCAAAGAAATTTCTGACTAACTGACCCCCAAAAGATTTTATCTTTTTCTTCATTGTGTTCTTGTCTTCAATTCCTTACAATACAGCTCACAGAGGATTGGTCAGTGATTTTATATTGCTTTGTATTCTTGTCAAACTTTGATATCGATACGAATTTGGGGTACTCTGGGCTCTTGGGTTGGGGAAGCAGTTATACCAGCTTTGTTATTTGTTTAGCATGGCTTCCACTTCAAAGGTGTAGAAACAAGTGGTAGGAGAGAGACATGTTTTATATCTCACAGTCCGCTTTACAGCAGTGAAACCCTTTTCTCCCCCTGAACTTTCATTTTAAATTTTAGCACTCAGTATCTTTTCCAAACAGATAACCAAAGATATTTCTGAAACATTACTTGAGTGCACCCAGCTGACTCTGCTGTTTTTATTTGACTGAAATAATTAGTCCAAGTGCTGAATACTTAAATGTAGTATCTCTTCACCAGAGCAAGAGAAAATAGTAGATGAAAGAAAAAGCTCCTGAATTTGCTTCCTCTGTGCTCCATCCTCAGGTTTCATTCAACTTATTCAGTTAAATTATACAGATTTGGGGGTGTTTTGCTTGTTTATTTTACTTTTTTTTTTTTTTTTTTTGTTAGACTGCAAATTCATTCAGTAGCTCTTACTCAGGAGTAAAGCTGGAATCAGCCAGCTCATATCCTACACAAATATTAGAAACAAACACTTGAGTCAACATCTGTGTATTTACTTTGTAATTGCCTACTCTTCACAGTCCAATATCCTTTTCAAAGACTGACACCAAAATCTTCCTTTAAATGCCTTAAGATCCAATAAAAGAGACCTTCAATAAGATAGCTCTTTCCAGCCACAGCATTAGGCAAAAGGAATAATTCTGTTTTATTTCTCATGTTTTATTCATCCATATGAGTAGGCCAAAGTTTATGGAAGGAGCAACAAGGTTAACGGAGGCGTTCATCAAATGTTTCACAAATAATGCTGACTCCTTCCATGAAGGGGAAGAATTTCATCCTTATATCAGAGCTACAGGAGCAATGATAGGAGCCTCTAGCATCTCCCCACAACTCCCATCTTTACTTCTGATCATCATGAAACTCTTCACCATTTGGTATAGTGTCTGCTGCTTTTAAAATCCTGAAATACTCTGAAAGTTTTCCATATTTAAAAGAAAATTTCTCTCTAAACTTGGACAGAGGCTATGGAGGACTATATGATTGGTATTTGGTAAGTAAATCTGAGCTAGCCTTTAAAAAAATGCAATATTTTGCCTGTGGCTTTTTTCATATAGGAGATGAAATTTTTAGCATTGATGAAGCTTCTGACTCTGATCTCTCATATATGAAGTTCAAAGACCCAGTAATCCTCAGTTAGGTTAATGAAGGTGTGGAAGACCTGTATTTTAAACTATAAAATTTAGGTACCCAAGGGGAACTGAGACTTCTGTTATCTTTCCTTAATCTGTATATATTACACCTGGTTGGCCTGTTAAGTTTTGGGTTCTTTGGCTATCTGAGCTTTTAATTTATAGGTAAAAACGTGGGCTAGTTCTAACTATGAGAGTTGGCACTATAACCAGACCATTTGCACTTATACAAATGACAGTTAATTATACTTACCTATAGACAAGAGGCAGAAGGGATAATCATAATACCTTTTTTTTTCTTTCACCTTTCCAGAATTCAGCTGTAGACGTTAGAGACTTCCTCTGTCCTTCTATATCCGGTACTGTTCAAGTGGAAATCTCCCTCTATCTACTAAATATTTTTTCAAAGTCCATTGAATGTGGGGTGTCAGTTGCTTTAATCACTGAGCAGGTGAATGACAGCATTTTTTTTTCATTATTTCTAAATCTTGTTCGAGTCAATTTTGGTGTTGTATACCCACCCTCCTGTTGCTGGTGATTCTGAGGTGGTGCATACGGTTGGTCTCCAAAGGGCACTTTTTAGTGGAAGTCTCCTTTGAGGGAAAACTGCAATGAGACTGATGGAGTCTCCCCAGCAAGATACTGCAGTATATCTTTCATTTAGCTATTTAGCTATGTGGCACATATGAGAGCAAGAAGATTCAAAAGTATTTCCTGTGTCCTATCTCCCTGTAATAGAAGCATTTTTTACTAAGTGCGACTGTGGTTAGACTACTATAGATGAGTAAAAGAAGGCAGGCGTTTCCTGAATCTATATATAGAAAGGAAAATACAATTATTATCCCCTTTTCAGAACAGGGAGAGAGCAGTGAAATGAGAGATGAAATGATGAAAACCTATTTGCACAGTGCTAAGAACATGAAATATATATTCTGTTTTGAAGGGGGCTCTTAGGGTGGAAATGAAAGCAGAGCTGTGTCTGGACAGAAAGAGAGACTGCCTTTGCTACACCTGTATAAAGCATCAATATAATGCTGGAAACAAAGCAGTGTCTCAGCTTATGATTTCATGATGCAAAATCTTTGCTAAGAAACCAGGATGACATCTCACACAAGGGGGTGTCCCCCACATGCCTAGCTGTGCCAACTCAACTGCTTGCATGTGAACGGAGGCGAAAGACTCCATGCCTTTCTGTTCCTTTTCTCTTGCGGAGTTCACCTTTCTACCAGTTTGTTACTGAGGCTGGTGTGCAGCGTGGTGCAGAAACAGCTATGCTGGTGTTGCTGGAACGTGCGTGTGTGATGAGGCTGGGAGGTGGCCGGCGGAGCAGCAACTCGGTTTTCGACTGTTGGCACCAGTGGTTCTCCCTTGTGCACTGCCAGCTAGTCTGAGTTCCACAAAAGCAAAAAACTTTTGCTTGTGTGTTTACATTATTTTTGCAGGCTTCCACTGGACTGCAGAGTTTTAATTGCTGTGATTCTGTCTAACCTTTTGGTCTCCTAGACTTGCAACTCCTTGCATGGATTCTGCCAACACAGTTATTACTGAAATGTCAATCGGGAAAAAAAGCTGCAGTTGATGCAACATTAACGCCCTGGTGTGAGAAGACCCATCCAGGCGTGGCAGGAGTGCAATGGTTGCAAATGCAAGAAGACGGACAGATACCCTGAGGATGCTATTGACAGATATATGTGCATCGAGGATGTTGTAGTTCCCTTCATTTTATCACGCAGTTGTGGGAACCCTTATTTTTCAAAGTTTTCATTGACATTATAGAGAGGTTGTAAGTTTCTGCTGCGCAGCTGGAAATGTCCTCAAGCTGGTGTCTGTCCCACCACAGCTCTGCAGCCACAGCCTGGAAGCACTGCCGCCACGGGGATATTTGAAGCTCCAGAAGCCATCACATTCCTTCTCACTGAAGCAAAATGAGAGGCCTCAGAGGCTGTATGATTAACCTGGGAAAGATTCATGTATCACACTGTTTTCATAGTAGCAGAAATCAAAGGTGAAATCAGTGAAGGTTATTCTGGAAGGAAATCAGCAGGGGTTGGACTATAGATGCCAAAGTAATGTTCATGTTAGAAAGGGTAAGTTATTACTGTAACTACCTTAAAATCACCGTCACTCCATTATCAAAAGGTATTGAATACCCTTGTCACCTTTTCAAAAATTATTTGAGTGTATCAAATTAAATCCAGTCACTTCAGGGCAATTAACTGACTGTAATTAATACAAATACAGAATTCAGTATAAAGTAACTCTTGCTTATGAAATACATTTACTTCTGAAACAGAGAGAGAGAGAGAGAGAGAGGGAGAGAGAGAGAGAAAAAACCACTTTCCACTGTTTTATGGAATGAGGGTCCTGGAAGATAATTGCTTTGTTAACTAATTGCATGTTTTTCATGGGGCTATTGTTGAAAGATAATAGTTCTTGGTAGCAAATATTTTAAACTGACTGAATATGAAATGTACTGCTAAACCATAGGCTTCGCTATTGTATTTCACCAACATTAGGAAATTATGTTGAAGAGATGATGGAAAATACATTTTGAAGTCAAATGATAGTTCTAATAAAGGAACAGAAATTTTAAGCTCTTAGAGATGTTTCTCTCTACTCCCTGCGAAAAGAAAAAAAAATGGTGAGAATTGTAAACTCCACAAGTCACCATCTGGAATCCTTCTTCTTGCTGATCTAGGAGTTCCTGTGGGCACTTCTAACAGAACTAGACAGTAAGATTAGCAGACTAATTGGACAGGCTATTTTCCTTGTTGGTAAAAATGTTCTCCTCTCCTGTAGTGTAGTTTTCTTTTCATTGTCTCTTGTTCTTGTATTTTTTTTTTTCTTGACTGAGCTGTTGTTCTCATTGCAGGACAAATGAGAACAAACTGGTCTGTTATTTTTATTTGATGATGGTTATTTTAAGTCAAAAATAATCTTAACAGCAGAAATACAGAAGTTCTCAAACTTTTTGCTCTCAAATCAATAACAGGAACAGGAGAAAGTCGTAAGCCTTACAGCAGGCAAAAAAATGGCTGCGATTTGGTGGAAAATTAACACTGTGAGGTCTGTGATAATGTTACATGTTGTTAAATCTGCATTTTTCTTGACTGTGCTACTGTAGTCAAGGATTCCAAGAATGTAATGCTTTAAATTGTGTATTAATGACTTCTGATATTTTGAAATGTTTACACAGAGTGACAGAGCTGCGATGGTAAACAGTGGAGGTAATTTCAGTGAGAGCCTCGAGTGGAGCCAAGTTACACAGTGCAGATGAATGGAGCGTGACACACTGTCCTCCGAGACCAGGAAAGTTGACTTTCCTACTCAGGTTTGGCTCTAAAGAGAGATGGAGAACAGGAACAAAAGTGGAGGGTCAGAGTGAAAGATATAAGCAAATTCTTAATGGCTTGACCTTTCAGAAAAAAACACTCTATTTACATGACTTTTACTCTTTTCATTGTGGCCATCCTGTAGCTTTTCCTTAAAAAAAGAAAAAAAAAAACTAGGAAAAAACAAATAAGCCTTGACTTAATTCTTGTGAATATGACCAGTGATGGGATGATCTCCCAGGAGCCAGCAGAGATATGGCTGGGATTTCTAAACATCTTACTTGCGTGTAAAGAGTGACATTTCTTCACGGTTCTCCTCACAGCTCATGCTGAACTTTGTGTTGAGCCATAATGAGGCTGTGCATAGCTTTTGTTTGTTTTTTAACAGAAACAGTTAGTAGAAATAATGAAAGGAGTGACAAGAGAAGGGGAGTAAGAACCCAACCCTCCAGCAAGGAGAAGCTGAGCAGGCACGCAGGTGACCTCGGGCACAGAGCTCCTGTGGGAACCCATGACAAACTTCCAAAGATTTCCTCCAAGAGAAATCCATTCCTCTCCAAGCATTTGGACAGAGAACAGAGAGGCTGGCTCTGTGTCGCAGGCAGAGCATGACAGACTTTCTAGCCTAAAGCTTCTTCTGGCAAATTAGGATATGTCAGCCTAAACCCAGCAAGCTTCCTTTTATTTTTTCCCTCCAATATTTAACATTATTTGGGTGTTTATGAAAATGGAAACCTAATGGATCCTCTGTGGCGAGGCAGCAGGGAGAGCGTATATCTCATAAGCATATATCCTATAAAATGCAGCTTGTGAACTGGAAGGCGACATAGCTGGGCTCCCAGGAAAGAGGCTGCAGGCTGTCTGCAGCACGGCGAGGAGTAAATCAGCAGTAACATAGAGCAGGCAGCACAACAAGACAGATGTATGGGCTGAATAGATGAAACCGGGTGTAGCTGAGGTTTGATGATGGCGTTTCCAGAACAGATCTGGGCATATCCAAGCGTCAAAGGTGGGAAAACAATTTTTAAAGGCAATGAAAGAAAAAAAAAAGCAATAATGTTACAGAACAAAGTGCTGAAAAAATCTGGTTCCCTCCTTGTAAATACCAGATTATGGGGTGACTATTCAAGAAAAATCATAGGATCACTGGTCTGGGGGTCATTTACAACTACAAATAGACAGACACTTGAGACTACAGAATAGACTACAGAACACTATGCAGCATTTTCCCTTTGTTTTTCTGTGATTAATGTGATGATTTACCACCTGAGGTTTCTTCTGTTGCTAAATCAATTTTCTTTTGTTCATATTTTATTGTTATAGTTATTGGTTCTGAATAACCTTTGAAAGCTTACCCCCTTATATGAAACCAGTCCTTCATTAGTATCTGCAGATCTACAGGGACACTTTCATGGAAATGTCTACACTCTGACCTCGAATATTTGTAGCTCTTGAACACTCTCAATGTGAGCAAAAGCATTGCTACTACACAGATGGGAAATTATTTATTTGTAGAGTCAGCAGTAATGACTTTACCCCTAAGCTATCATAAAAATGTTAAAACCAAGTGTTCAGTAACTTCCCAGGCAGGAAACATTTTCTGGACCTTTCCCTACATAGATTCTGTGGTTTGAATTATCATTTGTTAAATATATTATGACATAGTATTTACCACAGACCACAGCTTTGAGACCTTTGTGTAGCTCTGTCCCCTAGGAATTTCATAAATAAATCACTGCGAACTAGACATGCACTTCAATCCCTTTTGCTGTATTTTATGTCTCCTGAATGATATCTGCCCTGACTTGGATGAGACCAGGTTTATTAATGCTGCTTTATCAGTTGCTAAGGACTGCAGTGTGCTGAAGTGGAATTTGGACGTTGCTTCTTCTTAGCATGTGTGGCTTGTAGACCATAAAGCTATTATCCAAGCTGAAGGGGGGAAAAAAGAAGAAAGAGAAAAGAAAGAAAGAAAAAGAAAGGTACTTGTTATTCAAGACAGCTGAGCAAATTGAAAACTCTTGGTTCATCTGAAAACCTCTGCTGAACTTTTCCTAAACAGAAAAATTAATGAAATGCTGTTTGGCCATTTGGCTTTTTCTACATGATATTTTGACATTAATTTGATCTGAAGTTTCCTCTTTACTAAGAGTCAGCATCCCTAATGTTCATATTACTTTGGTGAACCAAGTCAGGTGCACGCCAGAACTTACTGATGAAACAGTAGTGTTTTGTAAAATTAGTGTTTTTTCTGGGCTACATACAGAAAGAAAAGGATCTATTATTGGATGTGTATCTAATTCTGAGTAAGTGAAAACTGTATGTGTTCAGCATTTCTCATTACTAAGCCGTACAAATAAGAAAGGACCTCAGACCAACTCATTCAGGCTTTTGAAAAAAGAGATGTTTTGCCTCATTCTGGGCAGCTGCATTGAAATCCGACTGTTTATCTGTCAGGTCTCCTCCACCCTTGAATGTAATCTTTTAAAGCAATATATTTAAGCACATATTTAAAGAAACTTTAATTCTTATTTTGCTGAAATACTGAACACAAAAAGGGTTAAAGAATATGTTTTTAAATTCCATTGTAGGATTACCAAACAAGGGTCAGAACTATCCTGACAAACACCCATGCTTACTGTCCCACCACACCGGGACCAACTGTTATCATTCTGTAAAACACTCTTTCTGTCCTTTTATTGTTTAAAATTCAACATAATGCCCTCTGCATTTGCATGTGCATTTTGCCATGTTCATTTGTGAGCAGAAAGAATATATTTTTTAATGAGAATTGCCTCCTTTTTTCCCTACTTCCAATAAAACCTGCTGAAAAGAAATCTCTCTAGAGGTTATATGTGACTTTGTAATAAAAATGTGAACTATGTGATCCTTCTCTAGCATAATTATTTTTTAATCACATACCTCTTGGGTTTATAGGTCTAGCGAAATAGAGGTGTTTATGATAGAATGTTATTGTTACATTAAAAATAGTTGCCTATTTTTCACATCCAAATTTGAGAAATTATTTTAAAAATAAATGTAATATATGGTTACTTTATGCATTTTAACACAAAGCATATCAAAGTACTATGGGCTGCACTGTACTGGGATCAGCCATCCATCTCTGAAATGCCCTCCTGGCATTTAGAAATAATACCCATTCTGCAAGAGCAACAATGTGTGAAAACTTGTAGGAAGGGGCATAAAATAATGGTTTATCCAGTTGAAAAGTTGAGCCACTGATTTGTAAATAGGACATGTATTTATTGTGCTGCAATTTGGACGCAACTCTGTCGTTAGTAATAAAATCCAGTAACTCCTGCCATGTCTGAGACGTGTATGTCGCAGTGTATAACCTGCTTAGTATTCTATAGATGGTGGATTATCTTTGGTGATCTGTCAAAAATGAATTATTAAATCTAACAGCTTTATGAGATTAGTTAAATTCTCAAGATGAAGTAGAACATCCCTCATGTACCTGCCCTTGCCTTAGGCCCTTTGAGTTGCCTTTCAAATAATAGATATCTTATTTATTCTTAATTGCAAAAAAGAGGAGGTGCATTTGTATTAACCTTGATTTATTCTGCAATAGGAGGTAGGAAATTAGTGGCACTGAGCATATAGCCTTTATCAAACAATGTAGCCAACTGATCCGGTATAATCTCACAGTGCAAAGCTAACAGATAAAGGTGTTCAGAGAAACTTGCTATGGTTTCTAAACTTAACAGTAGAGAATTAAGCTTTTTTTGTGTGCTGTAGAATAATTTATCTTGTAATTTAGCTTTAATTCACATTTTCACAATTAATTAAACATCAACCTAATCATTATACACATAAAGCACTTAAATTGATGTATGAAGAATGATGGGGAATGAATAATGCTTTGAAGATCCATTTCAAATTAGTTGTTTGATTAATGAATATTCCACAAGGGCATTTGTGTGATGACCTCTGTTGATGACTTAAGGAAAGGCATGTCTGTTTAGATAATGAGAAGACAAAGTGAGTGAGAGTTATCTCTGAGTATGTTGTGTAGAATTGCAAGGATTAATCTATATGAAGCATATTCCATTTTTTTTCGTTGCTTGTAAGAGATAACACAGAACTGTAAGATCAGTAAATACGTATAGCATTTGAAAGATGCTGCTTAAAGATAAAATGTGTTAGCTTGTGCATGACAGTCCTCTTCCTCCGGTTACAGAGGACCGTTGCAGAGGGCTGCTCTCTCTTCCTATGCCTGTAATGATCCTTCACCACTTCTGACCTTTTGATTTCTCACATGCAACAGAACAAATATGTTTCACACTGCAGCTCATTCACATTCCATTGCTTCTGTAGTTATAGAAATGAAATACAAATGTTTTGCCTTGTAACCTTACTTAATAGATTGGATTTCCAGCTGTTTCACTTCAGCAGTGTACAAGACATGTATAAAAGCAGTGGTAGGCATATATATCACAACTGCAGCCTGCTTTAGCACCTAGTGGAATTTTACCTGATTACAAAGCCGGGTTCCTGCCCCTTTTTCGGCATCTTCCAAGCTGCGACTGGAGACTCTCTGGCTTAAGAGAATGAAAATAACACAAGATGAACCAAACAAACATTCAGGAGGAGGATGCCTCTACTCCATAACAACACCAGAAAGAATATGTTTATTTAAGCTATGGGAGGGACAGCAAAATCATAGACATATTCTCAATGTTTTCATGACACATGAAAAAACAAAAAAAAAGAAGAGAATCTCTAAATAGAAATAAATTGTTAATAAATTGCTAGATATTGGTCTGATAAGCTTTTAAGTTAATGGTTCTTATCCCAGGATCCCAATGAAATATTTTATAAGTATCTCGGGCTGCAGTCAGGGAGAACGTGTCTGCTCCCTGCATTCAGGTCCTAATGCAACTGCCTTTGGTGGTCCAATGTGAGATGTAATTAAAGCAGAGCCAAGTAGTCCCAGCTTTTCCCTACTTTCGCTTACCAAAGATTGTCATAGGAAGTAAAAAAGGCTAAGTGTGAAATCAGCAGTTTTCAGGAAAATCAGTCCATCCCCTTTTCAGGATATTTACCAAACTATTTTCTTTTTTTCCTAAGAGATATTTCTCAAGTCCAGGATGAGTGAGCATATGGTACAACTCTGACACTCTGAGAACACAAAAAAAGGACATAAGGGGTCAGACTGAAGACTCCCCATGTCCTCATTTCTATCTCCAGTAGTGCCTCCTAGGAAGTGCAAGAAAAGCCGAGCTTACCGGTCTGGGTCTGCTTGATTCAGCCAGGTTTCAGGACAGGAATCTTCCATATCTGACACCAAAATATTTGTATTCAGTCTTTCACTTTGGTTCAGTGAAAATACAATAATTAAAAAAAAAAAAAAACAGATTTTTTCCTAATGACACAGATTGGTCCATAACAATAATGGAATGCAGGTTTGGAGACGACATTTTAAAAATTTCTGTTCAAAATATATTTTCCTTAACCTATGAGCTTTCAAGAGCCTCAGCTGAGGATCAGAAAGGGGTTGTTTGGAGCTGGGGCCTGCAGCAGGGTGCAGATGTATTGAACACACACATCTTTTAAAGCATTCAGAGCTGGAGAAAAATCCCATCTTCCTCCTGTACTAATGCTCTCTGCCTCCTCAGCAAAACTGGGAAGCTTTGGATCTCCAGGTAGAGAGGCCTCTTGATGGGGGAGATAATAATTCAAACCACTGTTAATCCCTTCAGGTTGATGACTTGCGTAGCAGATGGGATGCAAGGTAATGCATTAAAATAAGACAGAGCCTCTCCTCTTCCCCTTGACACAACTTCTCCGGCCTGTTGGAATCCTGCTTTTTCAGATCCAGGCAGAAGGGATTTCTGCAGACTCCAGCTACAGGGAAACCACATTACCAAAAATAATTACAAGGCAAGTTGAGGCAGACCGATAGTAAGGAATAGCACAGTGAAAAGAGTCAAAGAGATTTAGGAGTGGTAAAACCAGCATGCAACTGTCAATCGTGGCAATATTTGCAGAAGAGGTATCAGAATTGTGCTTGCTGTGCTGCCTGCCAATATGCTTTATTGGATGATATGGTAGTACTGTAGCCTGGCACTTCCCTCCCCATGGGGAAACCAGAAACATTAGTACCTGAAAACTTACAGCTTTGCTATCGTGTCTGTGTAATTGCAATGTGAAGTTTTCTCACCTAAAAGCATTCTCTTTCAGGTTCGCCACTTGTCTTTGCCATGTTTTTGAATTTGGTTGTTGGTGAAATTAATTCTTTCTAGTGATCATAGGGATAAAGTGAGAATGACAGGGAAATGTATCTATCAATGACTTCTTTTTCAATAATGCTTGCCATCAATAAATAGAGGGAAAACTGAACTTACATAGAACATTAAATTGTGACCAGATGACACTTTAAAAATAAAAGGATGACACTAATGGTAACAAAATAAACTGCTTAGGGCTATTAACTTTGTAAAGGACAGTAGGTAAGACAGACATATTTAAATCTATTTTTCAAGAAGATAAGCACTTAGAAGCTTATGACTGACTTTTGGTGAGCCTTAAGTGCAAGTAATATCAATATCTTTTGAAAACAGGTCATAAACTCCATCTCATAATTTTGAAATATTTAGTTAGGTTCTGATACAAAATCTCCCAACAAAATCAGCAATATTAGTACATTGTGGAAGACAGAACAGGCATCCGCAATTAGGTGTAATGAGCAGAAGTATTAAGCAAGGGAAATGCTACTTCTTGATTCATGCTAAATATCTAATTCTATCTTGTGTAATACATTCCCTGTTCTATGGTATTGATCAAATCAGAAGTGGATCACCAGTTACATAAAATGGCTTTAAAACATTTTGTATTAGTTCATTTCTAGTGAATCAAGTAGCCTAAAGGAACAATCTTAGGAGAGAAATATGGAGTCTTCCGCCATCCGTACAAAAGGAACAACACTACAGCTTCAGTCGCAGTGTAAATCAGTGTCCTCCACTGACTTTGTTGCTTAGAGATTTGTTGAATTAAGTATTTGTCTTTGCTTATGGTACAGCTGAAGTGTAAAGAAGGCAATTGTTTATCTCTAAGCTTCTTATCTTGTGAGCAATATGCTTGTTGCGGGGTGGGGGCATGCGTGTGTACATTCAAAGCCATCAGTTGAATAAATGAAACCACCATCAGCCAAAGATTTTTGGAAGATTTTAAACCCTAAAAAAGCTAAGTGTTTTTAAAGCCTCATGATAAAAGATCAACTGAAAGATCAATTAGAAGTTTGCAGCTCCCAGTGCCCAGCTGCAGCCGGTTTTCCCACATAAATTGCCCTACCACTATCCCCAGGAGAGAAAAATCCAGAGGGAGTGATTGAAGCAGCCTGGCTCAGCTGAACCAGCAACCTGGTATAGCAGCAGGTCGCCATTATTATATCTTTACTAAAGGGAATCTTACAATTGTTCCACAATTTCTTTGCTGCATGTGTATGTCTTTTTTTTCTTTTTTCTTTTCCTGCCTATTCCAGCTTCTTCTCATTAGTGCTCTAGAAAGAAATATTTTTTTCTGTGAAAATAAAATGTTGAAACTGTACTTCTAAACGCATACTGTTCCACCCTTGCATTTTCAGTGGTGAAAACTGGCTATTACATCTACAGCTCCACTCTTCACAATCTTGAGCTTATTGAAAGAAAGAAAGAGGATCAATTTTGAAACTGTACTGGAAAAAAAAAAGGAGAGAGAGAGAGAGGAAAGTATTCAATGACATGGTTTCCAGCTGTGCAAAGATGTTTGGGAGAGCTGTTGCCTTTATTCTTCAACAGACACAATTCAGAGAGCTTTTAGAGCAATAAAATCACACCTTTGGCAATCTTGGGGGACGATTTTTGACAGAATGGTTGCAATGTAAAACTCTAGACAAGGGACTTTGAATTTATTTTTTCATCTAGAGGAATCTAAGTTATTGTTTAGGCATTGCTATCCAGATTCTACAAACTTATGCACCAAAGTGGGCTCCCTCCCTCCTTCCCTGCCCAGATGACATGGCTAAAACCCATGGGGCTCAGATGTAAGCAAGAGAAGCTGCTCCTTCTCCAAGAGCCAGTAGCTTCACCATGTGCAAGCAGAGACAGGTATGAGCTACCTGTGCATTTTGCAGCGCCAGCACAAACATTTTCTTAGCTTTCTAGGCAGGCAGATTCCTAAATCCTCATTCAAGTTTTCATACATTCTCATTCAAGTTTTTCATACTTGCGCTTTGCTCAGCAAAGTGACACTCAGCAAAATGCTGGACTTGCTTTGTCAAGTTTTACCTAAAAATTGTGTGGACCTTGAAGATTGCAGGTTCCTGCCTCCCAGAAGGGAATGAACTTTTACTCCCATGAAGCACAGTGGAAGCTCAAGGAAAGATTAATATTGAACTGTCCTGCAATGAGATATTTTAATTCTATTTAGCAAACTAAATTAGTTCTGAATGGGTCAATCCAACCTAAACCAATCTGTTTCATTTGAATTTTGTGTATCGGAAACCGAAACATGGGAGAAAAAAATCAATTTGCCCAAAGTAACTTTCTACTAAAACAAAGTCTCCTAGAAAATTCTACATAAAATTCTCAGCTGGCATGTGTAACATTTACTCCTTTCTATTCATGGCTGAAAGCCAACTTCTTTCAAGGTTGCTGTCTGGAAAATCCTTTTGTTGGAAGGAAGGCATGCAAAGATCAAAGCGATCCCTGAACTGACTGGCTTCATCACGGAAAGGTGCTTCTTCAGCTCATCAAAATGTGCGCTCTGAAACTGGCAAACAGCTCAGAATAAATATTGTATAATGATTTCACCCAAGGGGGCAGGTTTGGGGTTGTAGCCACGCTGACATGAGCATATACAGCTTTTGGTCAGCTTGGATGGATGATAATCTGGCTGGTTCCGTCTGCAGTAAAACAAGCTGTTTGGGAGGATCACAAGCCGGCAAATTCAGCAGCAGGGGGGAGAGGGAGAGGGAGAGAAGGGGCATTGTGAAGTCATTTCACAAGGACCGGTGGCTACTTCTTGCTTCTGAGAGCTATTCCAGACCTTATGCTTGTAATTGGCTCTCTAAGATAGTTTTGTTTTTTATGTTCCCAAGTGAGCCATTTGGCTAGCATTAATTTCGTTTGGTGATAATAAAGGTGAAATCACTCTAAAAATAATTCTTTCTTTGCATGAAGATATGATCTCTAAGTAAACAGGCTTTAATTAACGGCAGAGAGTATTCTGCCAGCAACACTCCCCTCTTCGATGCAGCTACCCTGAATTCAGGGAGCCTTTGAAATGACTCCTCAGACACAGCATCTCTGTTCCTGTTTCATCCTTTTGCCCAGCACCCGTCTCTGCAGTGAGATACAACAGTTTTGAACTGATACAAAAATAGCACCTAAGCAGCTGTGCAGAGTCTGCTGTGCTGTTAGAATGGGTAAAAATCTTATAGTTTGTCTAACAGAGGTTTGTATAGCGGTGGCGTTTCTAAGCTTGTGATATCCTGCTGGATCAGTCCCTCTCCGTCCATCCTGAGCAAACTGAGCCCCAGCAGCTCCCCTCTGCCACAGAGGACTCACATAAAACAAGGAAAAGGGCTCGGAAAAGTGCTATGTCCCTGAAGGGCCACCTCCCCTCTGCTATCAATGTAAGGGCACCTCACTGACACCTGTGTGTATTACGTGCCTACAAGATTGATCTTCTCCCTCTGTCAGAAAGATACTTAATGATCATTCAGATTAATTTCCAAACGTCCTTGTGATAGCTCCCAAGGAAGGAGGCAAACAAGGGGGTTGCTATATTTAACTGGGCTTTGCGAGAGGTTTCTTTCACTTGTAGGTGAAGTCTAGGAAGAAATGTTTGCAGGCAGTTATGGTCAAATTGATGCAGGTGACCAAAGGAAAGAACAGCTTTTCTCCTGACCTGCTTTAAAGGGTGCTGGCAGCCACCATTGTGCATTGAACAATAGTGGCATTAGCACTAAGTGGAGCTTAAACCTGCACACACTGAGGAATTGCCTGTTTAATAAATGCAAGAAAAGAGACAGAACTTCAATTAGAGAGAGACTGATGAAAATCAAATAGGTCAAAGGCAGGGTGTTCTGGGCATGATGTGATGAACGGCTTGTTGGTGGCCTCACCAGCATAGGCAGTAGCTGCCATTGCTGCTCGCTCCTGCCTTGTGCCTTGTCTCTCCCATGTCATCTCACAGGCTTGTCCTGGCAAAGCTATTTTCCCAGACAGCGAGTGAAGCAGGATGGAAAACAAGCACTCCTGATTTTTTTATTTACTTCCTCAGGTTATTTATTGAGCGGGATCAAACTTCCCCAGCCTACCTAACCTCATGGACAGAAATGCAGCCATCAGGACATGATGTAGGAGACAACTTATGGCAACGGTGAGCCACTGGAGAGGATGTCTGGATAAGACAGTGGCTGGCTTGAGCAGAGCTGCTGCCAAATGTCAGACTACAGCATTGGTCCAGGGAATATCATGGAAATGTTCTGTCTTTTTGTTTAATGTGGAAAAAACCCATGTTAGAAATTATTCACTAACTGAATTTATGGAAAGGAGTCCTAATTGTATTTTAAAGTGTTTTGATTGTACAGTCAAAGGAGGATATACACATCGCGTTGGCTCTCATGTATCTTTTTCCAGCAAAGAATCAATATGGTTGATGTAGATTTTTATTCAAAAATGATAACTCTATGCCAACCGGTTGCTTGTAAAAATATTTTATGATGGTGCTTAACTGTTATGAGTAAGGAAGGGCTGTGTCCATGATAGAGGCAGTTCTGTTAATTGGGTAATTCTTCAGAATTGCAGACGGGCTCCTTGTCCAGGTTCCCCACTGCTGCAGGAGGTGCTGCCTTGCCTTGGAGCTGTGCTGTAGGTGCTGAGCAGAGGTCAGAAGCCTGTAAAGAGAAGCCAACCAAACTGAGCCTGAACCAGGGCAGACACCACTGGGACTGGGGTTGTTTGAACCGTTGTTGGGATTGTTTAAGGCAGAAATGACCATAGAGGAGCTTAAAGAGGAGACTGCAGAGAGGTTTAAAGGGGTCATTCACAGATGGCATAATCACTGTGTGGCAAAATAAACCCAAATTGCTGCTTTAATGTCAGTGATACAGTCAAGATTTGGCCTACTTGTTGAATATTTCATTTTATAGGGAGAAGTTATGGGTTTATGTACTGGAACTCTCTTTATAACAGCTTATCAGAAGTGCTCTGCATGAACATATGTTTTCCCATGGTTGTGTTTTCTGAGCATGCTGAACGATTTAGTAATACCAGCTAATGATGCAAAATGGGTTTCAATAGCAATTTTAGTGGCTAAATGAATCATACTTAGATATGGGAAATCTGAAACATTCCAATTTATGCAAAATTGCTAAATGACCTATCCAACGTATCTCTGAGGAGAAGTTAACACGGGGAGGTACATGGAACTGGAAAAATACAGCAATGTTTTCTCCTTTACAAATGAATGGGATTTTAGAGAGGACGTTAACATACAAAACCAAGCATTTTCTTTATGGATTTTATCGTTAAAAAGATTCATGTAAGTCTTTGGAGATGAATTCTGATTTTCACTTTAGTATGTAATCTGCTGAAACGCTGGTTTATTGTCATTTGTTTTCTTTCCCTGTGATTTCTGTGTCTTTCTTTCTTCTTTCTCATTAGATATTAATAAATAGTAGAAAACAGAAAAATACCTGTGATGTGACTAGGCGAACAAATGCCATAATGAATATTTTATTCTTCTTTATTTTACACACCTATGAAGTGAGATGATTTCCTCCAGAAAGAGATTTTTCCATGGAAAGTATTTCCTAAACTAATTTGAGCACTACACTAATCTGAGTTGGTTAACAAATGTGTTCATATTTCTGCAATTAAAATCAAATTATCAGGGAACATGTAGAAAAGAAGAACGGAATGAGGTGAGTTCCATTCCTGGATCTGTACCACTATATTATCTCTACTTTCTCTATTCCTTATGTTGCTATCCAAAAAGAAAAAAAAATTACTTTCTTGTTCAGGAAAAAGAAGGGTCAGTAAAGCAATGGAAAATTTTATTGATATATTACAAGGCAAGCTGTCCACTGTTACTCTGGAGACACTCATCACTAAAGATGTTCATGGTATGTGAATTTCATTGAGTCTTCCATATAGGGAGCATGCGTTTCTCAAAGTGATGCCTGAGAAATGCTTTATTAAGGAAGCACATGCTATTTACTGCAGTACTGGGTAGCATTTTATATTGCAAAGCGCTTCTTAAGTTTTAAATAAATTTTATCCCTGGTGACAAGTTAATAGATATCACACTAGGCTATTTGCTGTGAATTGATTTATGTTGGTAGTAGGCAGAAATGGTAGCCTTCTTATTCTGAGATAAAATTGGGAGTCAGATGTGGAGGAGGAAGTAGGGGAAAAATGAATTTCAAAGTGATCTTAATTAGAAAAATATTACAGCACCAGGGTCACATGAAGGGAGTAAAGTATTGTTTTACTTTATGGAAGAAAGATTGATAGATTCTGACTAAGATTTGTGGCAAAAGCCTGTTGTAAATTGCCATAAAAAAGAAATAAAAATTACTTCTGGAAACAAATTTTTTATGCAGCTCTCTCAGTGTAATCAGGATTTTTTTTAGGGTGTTTCATATATTCATAACTAAGGGATTTCCATATTTTCAAAACAATCTCTGTCAAGAGAAGGTGCAGCTATCAACAGAACATAAGACTTAAAATGAGTTTGGGATGGTTAGTTATACTCAATACATATAATGAGAAAAATAGAATATTCAAAGTTGACATTGACCTATTTCAATTATTTCTAAGCTTCTCAGATATTGAAATGTGAAGTTTAGCAGTAGCAGCACCTAAAATGTGTCTCCTCAATAGGTTAGAAGCATGATCAGGGACTCCATTCAAGTGTAAAGGAACATTATGGGGTGGCACGGTAACTGATGGAAGATTACAGACTCTGATTAAATTACTGCAAACCCAAAGCAGTGAAAATAGCACAAGAAATTAATTTACAGAAAAATTGGTCTTGAAATGTTCTCAAGCAACACTAATTTAAGCTTTTCATTGCTTTGAAGAAATGGTGTTACATGAAACTCAGAACACATTTCAAAGACCTTCAAAACCCTATAGAGACTTAAATGATTTTCAAATCACAGCCCATCCTTCCTCTCTTTTCTTTTGATAGCACTTAGAAGCATGGCAGGGAGATGGAGATCTGCATCAGGATGAGGTGTGAGTACTTTTTGTATCTGGGGAGCAAAAAAATTTCACCTGGAAACAGCTGAGCCCAGGCCCAGGCATATGAAACAACATTGCCAAATACTAAATTTGATTCCCAGGCAGGCAGATGTATACCAATAATAGATTTCTGATAAGAAAAATAAGAAATTAATTATTTTTGTGAGCCTCAAGTCTTTTTTCTCAAGATTCCAACCTGTACTGTATGAAGCATGGTAAACCCAAGCCAGGTCTCATTTTGCTGGGTTTTGCCTCCATACGATATGATAGCAGTCCCAGCCCCTCCACTCTTTTTCTTGGAGCCTTGCTTCTGGAATGCTTTTAAAAATGTTCTATAGGTGTATTGTTGTATAGGTGTAGAAAGGATTTTTTCCTTGAATGTGCTAAATTTAATGTTGTCACATTCCCATGCTTTCTGTCTCTTTTTTTATTATTTTATACCTGAAATGTAGAAGCTTGCAAAGTAGGTTATTGCAATAATTCTGTATCAGTGACTTTCCATAGAGAAAGGACAGCTTTGAATGATAGAAAAGAAACTGAAAGACAGCAGAATAATTCTTTTTAATGTAAGCCTGATGATTAATTCTGGAATCAGATATAAATATGTTTCTCAAGAAAAACATTTGCAATGTCATTAAGGGGCTAATTGTTCAGTGTGTATTTTCTCACTCTCTTAAAACAAATTGTTTCCTGTAATTTCTTTAAGCCTGAAATCAGTAGACACAAGTTTTAAAATTTAGTTGAAAAATAATCCCAGGTGTAGGAAATATTAGAAAAATGATAAAAAGTAAAATTGCATCCTGTTTTTCTTCTCCACTGTGGAATTATACAAATGACATTACAACCTCTCAGTGTGTTTTTTTATAAATACTTTCCACTTTACATTGAATATTTGCACATTAATAACTTGGGGATTTTGTCATTTCCAGTGTACTCTTCTTTCATGTACACTGTGTGATTATTCATAATGAGCAGCCCATGTCTTTGAAAGTACTGTAGACTGTGCAAGGAAGATAAAAAAAATTATTTTGTAGGGACTGCAAATGAAAGACCTCATTAATCAACTAGATTCTATTTAAACATTAACATTAGAAACTTCAGCATGTAATCATTATATGCTTAACTCCCTAACTGCTGCGCCCCTCCAAGCTGTCCATTGCAACCTGTGAGCTAACACTGTATGCAGGGTTTGTATAAGGAGTTAATGAAATGTGTGCTCCATAGCACAAGGGAAGCTGCAGTCTCCTCCTGGCTGCATTCGCAGACCTCTCGCTGCGTTTCCTAAAAGCACTATTTTAACACTGATGGGAGAAACAGCTCCCTTTCGAAAGCACTTTAATGGGGGAAGAAACTGCTGATTGCACAGTAAAGGGTATTTATGAAGCTAATGTAAATGGATTTTTGTATTATAAAGTTAGCCCAGTAGTGCTGATTGTGATGCCTTTCTGTGTGTGTGTGTGTTTATGTGTGAATGTGTGTATTAGCATCCAATTTTGCAACTCTTTGAAGAAATATTTGAAGTGCTATAGAAACGTACCACTTTTCTCCAAGGAAGGCATGGGGATGACAGTTGCAAGTCTGTGGTTAAAGCTGAGATGTGCTTTGCATCTATTAGTCATTCAGGCCCTGTTAACTCTGAAACACGTATTTTGGGACTCTATTCTAGTAATACCATAAGAAAAAGAGGAAAACTGCCTGAAACTGTGTACGTTTCAACTCAGTTTAATCAGTAGGTAGGAGCACAAAGCAGTGTGGGCCCTTACTTAAAATTTGGTATTTATTACACGGTGTCAGCAACGGTACAGCTTTTTTAAAATTTATTTTTCATGGACAGAAGGCACTAAAAGAGCTGACATTGCTGCAGCCATATCCTAAAAACTTCCAGTTTTGCCTCAGTCGCACTGAGTGTGCCAGTGCATGTCATACTCATCTGCTTTTGCCTGCAGAGTGCTGAGCCCCACTGGAATCAGGCGTGGGTTTTGCCAGCCACAGTGTTTCCACAGGCCACCCCTGCTTCAGGGAGCTGGAAATCATCGAGCTCCTAAACTGGTTTGCATTTACGTAGGGGTGTAAAGGAAATAGCAGAGACCTGGAACAAAGTCTGGCTCAAAATACTCTGGTTCTGAGGTAGGTAACCAGTGACAGCTGGCTAGGCTGCTGTTGGTACAGAATCTGATGATGAGAATGGTTAAAATTGCACATGTGCTGATATTTAAGAAGTTACTGCACTGTTATCTGTCATCTGCAAAGAAGCACAAAGGAAAGAGCAGGATCTGTTCTCTGACACTTGTTCTATAGCATAAATGGGGAGATTAGCCCTCCTACTAACAAAGACATCCTATTTCTTCAATAAAAGAATTATGAGACCACTTTAGAATTGATGAGGAAGATGTATTAGAAATGATTCTGAGATGTTGATGAATATTTTGAAATAAGGTGTTGAATAAGTGATTTTCATCTCACTTCCAGCACATTCTTTAAAAAAAGTCTGAAAAGTTTCTGTCCCTATATTAAGTGCAAGTTACAGTTCTCCCAAGTGAATGAAATTAAGATTTGAATTTGAAGAGCAATTTGCATCTTAAAACCAT
The DNA here is from genome assembly GCA_003342815.1 of Eudromia elegans. Taxonomy (NCBI): domain Eukaryota; kingdom Metazoa; phylum Chordata; class Aves; order Tinamiformes; family Tinamidae; genus Eudromia; species Eudromia elegans. The sequence goes on along the minus strand of PTEX01000056.1, from coordinate 798,889 downwards.
TATACTTCATTGAGCACAGTTGATAGTAGCATGCGTTCTGCCTATTTGCATGCCTTCTGGGTTTCAAGACAGGAAATTATTGTTGGAAATGTAGTGTCTTTGTATATATTTATAGTTGGAGACACTCTTGGGTATAAATATAAAATAATTAAACCCTGAGGTTCTCCCAAGGTGAAGATTTTGGGGATCACACTCTATGTTGACTTCAGCTGACATATTATGCAAAAATATTATGCACACCTAATACTTGTTCTATGGACCAAATAGTCTTGCAATTTTATTATCTTTCCTGAATATTTCTCCATGTCATGTCTGAATTTGGCCATGGTAAGGAATAATGCAATTTAACAGATGCATCTGGCTGGATGTCCTCTGTTCCTAAGCTGCTGCCTTACCTCGATAACCATGATGGGCCTTCCATGAGCAGTGGAGCCGGAACGTCACAACTGAGTCTCCAGCTCTGAAAATAGCGCCCTGGGCCATAAGAAGCAATGGTGTCTCCACACTGAGGATTCAAAACTCCAAGTGACACATTCCTGAATATCTTCTAGCTGGACCCACTTTAAGCGGGAGGCCAGTGCAGATGGCCTCTGGAGAGCCTTTGCCCCCTACACTTTCCCAAGAGTTTATAAAACACTCTTGGTGCCTTCCTGCTAAAGGGCCAATAGATGTTGCAAAAGGAAAAGAGAAGTCCAAGGCAGACCAGGAGGTTGGTGTTATTTTAACGTCAGTATTGCTGATTTAGCTCTCTTAGCCCCACATTTTAATAAAGACTGAAGTTTAGAACTGAATTTCTTAGAGAGTGTGAGGGGTTGTGGAACAAGTTTGTTATGAATAGATGAAGCCTTGTTCAGGATAATGTTGCAGGGGTGGGGAGCATGTTTACCTTCTCTCCAGGTCTTACTTTCCTCTGTCTCTATACAGGAACAGGAAGGAGCGTGCTGCTCTCTGGTGCATCATACACCAGAGAGTGGTCCTGTGACAAGTGAGACAAATCAGCACGTCCCGGAGACATCTCAGGGGTTGAGATGCTTCCTTTCTTACCCAAAGCAGCAGGTGAAGGAAGGCAGATCACCAAGGTTATTATTTGCTTTCCACTCCTCCATTGCACCATGACTGTTTTTATTGGACCATCTTTCATATTTCTTAGTTATTTTATTGGACCACCTTTTCAATGGCTGAAGCATATTGTCCGATAAGGTGACCTGCTTCAGCTAACAAAAGGCAGTATAATAACTCTATTTCCTTTTCTAGAAAGCCTGTCCTCTTAAGCATATTCAGTAAATGAATGGGTTTGTTAAGGTTATTTTTTTTAAATGTGTTGCTTTAGTGCTTTCTTAATCCTCCAGGCTACACGTCAAAATCCTTATAGTTAGGTATAAGCATTTATACAGTTACCAGCCTGTATGTTGTCTTAAATTATATAGCTAGTACACTGGCTCAAGGCAGAAGCCTTGGCGGGGATGCATTCAGACAAGTGGCCAAGCAGTACTCAAAGTACTCTTGACTACTTTATGATGAGATGATACTAGTTGAGAGAAATCCCTCTAACTGCATTCCTTTCCCTTTCAGTTGTGAGATTGTAAGAGAGATGGCTAGTGCACCAAACTGAAAAGAAATGCATTGCCAGTACGACGCAGTAAATCTGAAGATGAAGAGCTCTTCACCAGCTGCAGCTGTGCAGCGTACGAGTGCTTCTTTTAGCACTTGCGACTGACCAAATGTGGAGCCTGTGGGCTGCTCAGTAGATGATCACGAAAGTTCTTGTTTTTCATAATTTCCACTGTATTCTTTGGTCAACTTCTATTATAGCTGTCTACTATGATGATAGATAGCGCATAACATTTGAGTCACCCAATATTCCTTCCTAAATTAAGTAAAGAAGGAAAATAGGTTAAAATATTTATAATGAAAGCCTGCATATCAAGTTATAGATAACCTTAGTTCTGAGATGGGGTCAGATATCCTCATTTTTCTTGTGTACTTCTGGACATTTTGGTATGAGTCTGACACAGGTCATAGCCCATGGGGTTTTGAGCAGGAGGCTGATAACAGTATAACTTGTGACTGTGGGACTGAGAGATAGGAATATCCTTTAGAGTGTGAGTAATAGACAGAAATGTTTTCTACAATGACCAAATATTATTTTTCATCAGCCTTCTAAAAAGTTTCAGCCTGCCCTAATTTTTTCCATTGAATCTAATAGAACAGGATTAAACTACAGGGGAGATGAGAACATAAATTTGATTCCTTTCATTCCATGTAATATTAGGGTTTGTATTCTTTCAAGCTGTAATAACCTCTAGACTTCAGCAAAATTGAAAACCTTTAAATAGCCTTTCACAACCTTTCAGCGTAGTAATGAAGTTTTAAGTGCTCACTGGGGATTTTCAGTTCAGAAAAATCCAAGCAGCAGTAGATATTAAAATCTAATGTTTACTTCAACTCTTTTACAGCCTAATGGGTTTTTCTGACAGTGTAATTTTTAAAAGGTTGGGTTTCATTTATTAATATAGTATACTCACCCTGGAAATCTTTCTTTCTTAAGGACTCTGGTGGGAGCCTTATACTTTGTTGGAGCACCTGAAAAGCCAGCTAGAACAGAGAAAAGAAAAACTCGCTAAGACAAAACTAGAACAGCAAGCAGGTTAAAAAAAAAAAAAAAAGCCTCATGATTTAAGCACCACAGGAGGCAAAAAACAAATTAAGGATGTAGATTCCCTGTGTGCACATAATTACAAGTATGTGAGTCACTGGAGTCAACACGGTTGCTCATCTACCTAAAAACCTATAGAGGAAGTCTGGCTGCACTCCACTAAGGCAGTAGTAGCTAAACGGATTTTATTTATTTATTTATTTATTAAGCTGTTGCTCAAGGGGGTATCAGTGGGGAAAGAAAATTGCAGGGTGAAGTTACACTGATTAAAGAAACGCAGTCTGTATACACAGATATTTTTGAGGCACAGTGTGGGATTGGAAGGTTCTGACTTTGTGTGCTGCTAAATTAGTGGAGAAAAAGGGATCTGAATTTCATTGAAACTGTAACAGTATAAGTCCCAGAGGGATATTTTTTATCTTTATATAGCTCTATATAGAGAGTTTTAAACATATATATTTTTATTATGCATACAAACAGTTATTAGTATTTGCTGTGAACATAGAGAAATGTGACTGGAGCTTTGCTTGCTTTTACAGTAATGTGTTAAGACGACACTTACATTGCTTTTGTTGATAGTTTTTTATTTTCTGCTTAAATCATAAAACAGAAGTGCAACATAAGGGAGTGATCTAAAATTCCTGTAACTGCTAGATAAAAATCTGAGCAAAAACAAATCCATGTATTTTCATTAAAGAAAGGAATATTTAGGAGATGGAAGATTTGCTTATGAATGTCTCCTAAGTTTACAAGCATATGGAAATGAAAAGAAACACATCCCAACCTAGATGTATATAATAGCAACACCTCCCATGATTGTCTTACAATATCCATTTAATTTTGACTCATCAGAGAAGTGTGTGTTAAACTTTAAAGATGCTTTTCTTTCCATCAGGTTAGCAAAATGCTACTGGGCTAACTGCAGGTGCAAAAAGTCGAAAGACGCCTCCAGAAGTTCCCAAAACAGACCCTTTGTTACCCATTCGGGCCCATGCTGGTTTCTTAGGGAAAGGAGCTTCCTAACTCACTCTGCAATGCTAAACCATCCTTCTTCATGCGGAGTCCCAGATCCGTGGTCTTTAGCAAGAGCTAAAACCTGTTACTGAAGTGTGCTTCTGAATGCCCATGCTCAGCAGCTCGACGTCAATCGGCAAGCAGGGCAAACACTGAAAGCTCAGCATACATGGAAAGAGGTTCGAGGGAGACATTGCTAGTTCAGAAAATGGAGTCGTATGAACATTGGAGGGAAAAGGATGTCATGAGAAACTCATAGAGTAAAATGTAGACTTGCCTGTTTCATATGTCATGCAGTGCTGAGGATGAAATACTTTTATTAGCTGATATATTTCCAAGAAGTCATTTGAATCCCTTTTGTGGATATAGCTAGGGCTGATGCTTCTGTTCTTGACAAAATCTCTAGTCAGTATTCCTCCCTCTCTCTAAATCCACGCTCCCTTTCTGGCTGTGACTTCCGCTCCCCTCACTGAAGTGGTGATGGCTTTCTGCAGCATGCTTGATTTCAAAAGTGCAGCACGCACGCTGTAGAAATGCAGTGCCAGTGGAGAGAGAATCACTTGCTTTCAGTCCTTGAAGACAGTCCCATCCAAATGACTGTGCCATATTTAAATCAGTCCTGAGCAGATAGGATAAGGATGAAAACAAAAGGTTGGGAGCAAGAGGGAGTGCTGAGACGAGTTTGGGTTAGAAAGATTAATTGAGGCCCAGAAGAAAAAGTGACATAACAGAATACCTACATCTCCGTTTTCACACAGTAAAAGAAAGCCAGAGAATGAATGAAGGGGAAAATCACGAAAAGAAATTACAGATGAGGAGGAAAAAACGGTCAGCATAAATTTCTGGGAATATGCATTGGTCACTTGGTGTGACTCATAATTTTGTAGATATTGTTGAAGTAGAGGTGCGTGTGTGTGTCAGACACAGAGGGCAACAAACTCACTTCTTTGTTTTTTTAGGGTGAGAGGGTGAGACAGAGTGTGAGAGTGAGTATGAACCCAGGGCGGGTTGAAAGAGTGAAGAGTGTGAGATTGTGAGTGTTAGTGTGAGTGTGAGAGTGGAGGGGGTTGGAGATGAGGCTGGGAGAGAGTGTGAGAGTGTGAGACTGAGAGCAAGTGTGTGAGAGTGAGTGTGGAGAGGATGGGGGTCAGGTCTAGGTGAGAGTGTGAAAATGAGAGAGACGGAGTGAATATGAGAGTGTGAGTGAGAGAAAGCATGAGTGTGTGGAGGGGGTGGGTTGGGGGAGAGTGTGAGAGTGTGTGAGTATGAGTGTGGAGGGGTTTGGGGGTGGGCCTGAGAGAGAGTGTGAGAGCATGAGTGAGAGTGAGTGTGAGAATGAGTGTGAGAGTGAGTGTGAGAATGAGTGTGAGAGTGAGTATGAATGTGGAGGGGGTGGGTTGCGGACCTGGGTAAGAGTGAGAGTGTGTGAGTGTGAGTGTGGAGGGGGTGGGGTGTGGGCCTTGATGAGAATGTGAGCAACTATCTTCAAAAGTATAGAAGAATGAGCAGGGGTTTCAAGAGATAAGCTTTGGTAGTTTGTGACAGAGATTTTAAAATGAGGCGAAGATGAAAAATTCCAGGGCTGTTATGTATGGAAGAGACGCTGTCAGAAGATATAGTCTAAGCACTCCTGCATTTTCTCCCTCACATTATACACACTCGACAAGAAGAACCAGTCACCAGGAGATACTTCCAAATCCAAGGGGCTGAAACTAGAGCTGGACATTTATATGGACAAGAACTTCTATTTCTATATCTAGACCATTTTAAACAATTCTCATTAGATACGATTAGAAAAACAAAAATGGTGCTATGCAAATCAATCACCAGCTGCCATTGTCCACCACACATTGGACTGCTAGGCAGATATGGCCAAACTGACTGAGTGAGAGGTTGGATGGAGAACCTAGAATTACATTAATGCCCTGTCACCTCAGGCATTTGAGATTACCATATTTGTAGAGAGACTGGGTATGTTCATGGGGCACTGCACTATGCCTCCTACCCTCATTTAAGTGACAAGATTAGATGGAAAATTCCTTGTTCAAAGATTATTGCATTGTATGTTTCTCTGACTTTAGAATAATATGAAAAGATATTCTGAGAAAAAATTCAGATCATCTATGTCTGTCTCTCCAACAGAGTAGGATCAGCTAGTCTGCCGTCTCTTCATACACATTGATCTACCTTCAAGACCAAAGAATGGCATTGCACAGGCTGTTCATCCATCATGCCCAAGATAAACAGATTTTGTCTCCTGAAATGACCCAGTTTGTTCAGCCTTTTATTGTAGATCATTCCCATTGTTCTTTCCAACTGATACCTGGATTTCGTGAAGACTATTGCTCAAAACTCAGTGCAATACTCCAGCAGGAGATCCTTCATTGCCAGAAGGTTACTTTGTGAGCCTCACTGTACTTTTTTTGACCTTCCAGACATACATTTTTCTTTCATGCAATGACATGGCTTGTATAATTTTTAAGATTTCAGGCACTCCTCTGTCCAGGTTGCTAATGGAAATACCAGAGAAGGGCAAACTCAGTACAATGCACTGTAGAACTCTGATTTATGCAGTCCTATACTTGATAAGGAAGGAAGGATAACTGCATTTCAAGTATGTTTTTCCAATAGTTTCCTGCCCCCTCCTACAATTTCTTAAGTGAGGACATGAGACATCTTCTGTAACTTCCGTATCCACTAGAGTCTTTTTCCTCTTATAGAAATTAGATTAGTTGGTATGATTGCTCTTAACAAATCAATAATGATTGTAACTCATCTTGTTTTCTTTTCAGGGCTTGTGAACAGTTAGTTTAATTATTTGTTCCATTGCTTTGGGGGGGATTTGAAATTAGGCTGATAATTCTCCAGCTCTTCCAATATAAATATTAGCTTTCTGTTGGCCCTTTCCAATTTTCTAATATTTTACTTGCCATCCATGAGTCTCCAAAGATAATGTCTAATGATTCTGAGGTTGCTTCAGACAGCTTTTTAAATAACATCATTAAGCTAATTACTTTTTAACTTGTTATTTCACCACATTAACCTGAGAAATTACCCCATTGTCATTGGTATTGTTGTGCACCATATAGTTGGCTTATCTAATAAAGATAGATGCAAAAAAAAGCAACAAGCACTTTGGTCTTTTCAGCACTATCTATTGATAACTTTTCTTTTGTAAGACGTGTTGCAACATTTTCCTTCATTTTTTCTTACTTAAAGTATGGTTTATAGTTATGTACTGTATCGTTTCCTGGATTTACATTATTTCATGATTTTGTGAGTTTAATTTTATGATCTTGTGCTACTTCTGTAACTCTTAATAAAAAAAAAAAAAAAGACATCATTGTTATCTCCTGTATTGTCTTCAAGTATTTCTGGTAAATGAAAAAGTCATGATATACTGAACTCTGTCTCTGTTACTTTCCCCTTACAGTACGGTTATGGTAAGGAACTGTCTTTCCTGAGCTCTTTTAACCTTTCAACTTACTTTCTGGAAAAGTGACCTATCAATTTTTTTTAGATTAACAGTATCTTGAAATACTCTGGTTTGTATTTTGCTGTGCTCCTGCTATGATGATTCACCCTAAAGCTATTTTCTATATTCAGTTATTCAAGCAGTACTTCACATTAGTTAAAAGCAAATCTAGAAAAACACTGTCTCTGGCTATTTCTATCTCATCTAGATCAAGTAGACATCACTAGTATGTCTAAAGGAAAATAGGATTCCGTGTCCTAGTATACCCAATTTCCATTGTTTGCCTGTGTAATGGAAATGCTTGATTGACACCAAGTGATTATATTTAAATGATCCTGTTTTTTGCTCATAAAACCCTCTTCCTGTTTTACTTAACTGCAATAGATCTCCACCACATTTCTCTTTAATCATTCCCATTGTCATTTCCCATTAATTAGCTGTTCAGCTGCTCAGTCTTTCTTGAGTAGGTTCTACATTCCCTCATATTACAGTTTTGGGCAAGTGATTACATGGAGTCTCTTAGACCAATTAAGTTAGAATTTTGATTTTTTTTTACTAAGACTTCAAATTTACCTTCTTTATTCCACATTCATGTGCTGGTATGCAGATATCTAAGATAATCATTGAATTTGCTTCATTTTCCTCTTCCTTGTCCCATCTCTGATCTTATTTTGGATCAGAAAATTTTAAGGCTTTACCAGATCATTTCTGTTAATATTCGTCCATGGTGGCTTGTTCTGCCCCTATTCTTCTCAGTCATAAATAAATATAGTTTTACTGTAGTGTTACTGGCTCATGTGCAAAGATTGACCTCTGGTGGATTAGAGGGGCTACTGGTGTGACCTGTGTGGGTGGTTTCTATGTTTCCTATATTTCTTTATACTTCCTAGCTGAGGTTCCTAAGAATGCCAGGAGAGACACCACTTGGTGCTTTATGCCCATGTAAGAATTGGAGACTGGTGACTCCACAGGTGAACTATCAAAGTCTATCTACTTTATTCATATTTAAGTATAGACATGAGGTTTTTCAATGTATTTTATTTGTAAGCACAGGCCAGGCAGGGAGATGAAGCAAGTAGGAAGCCAGAGAAATAACTTCTCTCCAGATGCATTGAATGTGAACAGAATTTTTCTTCTTTGTGAGCCATTTACCAAGTCAAACAGATATGTTTACTTGTAGAAGAGCTTAAAATGAGCTCTCTGGAGATCATAACAAGGTCTTGAGCTTGCAGTATAGGTTCAGATCTTTCCTTTCTTCATAATAACCCTTTTCTTTGGATATATTTGAGAATCTTGTTCTGGAAAGGATGTGTAGTCCAAGTAAGCATTTACAGTAGCCTATACTGTATGTTATCAAGTGGGCTTTGATACAGTTGTATGGCATTCACATTTCCACCTTCTGCCCTCTTAGCCCAGCTACAGCAATAGAATAAGTGTATGTCCAGAACACTGTAAATCAGTATGCTGATTTTTGCTTTGTTTCATATGTTTTCATGTCTTAGGTTTTCTTAGGTATTTAAATTCCCACCAAATTACATGTGTAAGCAGTGTTTTGATCTGCTTGGTCTTCAGAAGGAAGATAGTATAAAGAATGGACGGCAAAACTAATGACAAGAAATTCAGGGAACACTTGTGTTGCTACATTCCTGGTATGACCCTTATTTTTATGGTCCTTCCAGTGAAAGGAAGGGTACATACAGAAGGATTTTTTTCCAATGAGTCATTAGTCAGTCTTACTGGCATGCAGCTAGGATGCAGATGCCTCTGATGGGCAATGCTGATTTGAACATCATGATAGTACATTTTGATTCAAATCTAACAGGAATCTTGGCAAGGGACAGCTCATAAAGAGTCACCTGTATGGGAAAGAGTTTGAGATCTCCAAGAGCAGAGAGACACGAAGGAATAATGGGTCGTGGCTTTGGTAAATTGTGAGCAACATTAAAATATGAGAGTTATGTGGACAGGAAAATAGTGCTCCTTCTCATTTATCCTTCTGCCATTAAAGATTTATTTTAAAAATTATGCACACATGCATTTCACACGCTATTGTGAAAGATCTAGTTACTTAAGAGCTGCATGAGCTGCTACTGTATTAGAGACTTACACCGAATAAATGAGGAGAAATTCCAGGGATGAGGGATGGCATCTGAGGAGACTGAATTGCAGGTGGTAAAAGTAAATGTTGCCAAATCCTATATATTTTAAATAACAGAAATGGTCTTTTTAAGCTCCTTTGTTTTGGCAGGGCATTGTGTTGAGCTGTTCTGACAGACTAGACTAGAAAGCCATGGGAAATTCTTCAAAGGTCTGGCACAATCTGGAGTCTTGGTGTGCTTTGATGAATTTAATCGTATAGAACTGGAGGTAATTGTAGTACCAGTTTCTTAGTAAAGTTGGTATTCAATGAAAGTGACAAGCTTGACAACTTCATTAACAGTACTGACATTAAACAACATTGACTGAAGCTTACTATTAAATGAAAAAAATACAATTTAATACGTTTTAATCAAACTCAACCATTGTCTATGATGTCAAATCTGTCCTTGAGTCCTTTTTTTTTTTTTAATGGCTTCTTCATTCTCTACTGTAAATGTTGCCAGGGGAATATTGCTGTTGCAACCTTGTGAGCACAGTGATAGAGGGAGGTTTGTGGGGAGACAGTGTATTTTGTTCACGATAGATTAGCTGAGAGATCTCTCTCTGACTCTGGCGTGGAACCTGCCACTCATGGAGTTTGAAAGCCAGGAGTTAACTTTCATCTAGAAAGCTCACAGCCAGGGAGAGAGACTGCTTTAATACTGCATTTATTACATTTTGGGGGGTGGCGGGAGGAAAACATCAAATAACAAAAAGGCAACCCTACAAAGAGGAATCTGTAGCAAACGAAAGTGATTTTGTTTTCAGTATACGGAATGAGATCTGGAGGCAATTTATTACACTTTCTGATTGCACAAAGTGTAATTAAATGTCCATATAGGATAATCTATACAGTCCTATAAACTGTGATGATCTGGTTGATCCTTCGTTCTTCCTTCCATTTATTTATTTATTTATTTAACCAAAAATAGTGGCAACCATTGGTGGAAAGTATTGACGTTAGATTAGGTTATAGCCTTTCATTTAAACTTCTGCTTCTGAGGTAATGCAGAAACAGGCTTTAAAAACACAGTATGCTTGCCGCATTTTCTGTTATAGTAGGCCAATAGAAAAACCTAGCTATTTCTGGAAGATCCTGTAATTTTAGCAGGTAAATTTAGCAGGTTATCATTTGATATATAAGGAATTTTCCAAAGCATTTAGCAGTTTATTAGCTTAAGACTCTGATGGGGGTTTTTATTTACATTTAGGAGCACATAAAAATATCATTTTAAAGTTTAAAAACAAAAGTGTGGATGTTTCCAAACTGCAATTGTGTTGAAGAGCCTGCTTTTCTCTTCCTTTTGATGTTCTTTGTAATCATTCAGCAAATGTTGGCCCTTCAGACTTGGGTGTCTGAGCAGATGCAAAGGTAGGAAGATCTGTCCGGACTCATCATTCTCTGTGTTTGTTATCAGGAAATTGGGAGGCTGCCAGCATAGAGCTGTCAAACAATCCAACAGTAATGCTGCTAATGCAATTTTGCTAGAAAGGACAAAATCATGGAATCATTTATTTCTTATTGCTGTTTGCTCCTTTTCTAGAATAAGAAAGATTGCCTCATTAGTTTGCAGTAGCATGGAGAACAACCATGCCTGCACTGGTTTTTGCCTATGAAAGGCAACTTGCTCTCCTTTCTGTATTACAATGCTACATACCAGTGTAAGTAAGTGCCTTTGTGCACTTTTATTCCTTTGCCCACTGACAAGATCCCTCAAGACTAGCACTAAGCTCCTCTTCATTAGAAACCAGATTTCAATTTAAATTTTAATTAGAATGGATGACTAGAATACTTGCCATTTCTTGAAATTTCTGCACGCAGCTAATCAACAACTAAAAGCATACTTCTTGCTTTTATTAAAAAACATTAAAAAAGCTCTCCTATTCTGTCAATGATTTATTGATAGCAGTTAAATTTTTTTTAGATCATCCCATTTAATTTCATTTATGAATGGGATTTATTCTTGCAAAGGGATTTTTTTTTATTATTCTTTTGATGTGAGGTCACCTAGAACAGAGGATTCTCACATTAATTATGTACGCAATCCTAAATGTGCTTTTTAGCACTTTTATGATCTATTATGATATATTGATATATTGCACTATATTGAATATTAGGACATATTGTAGATTAAATGAACCTAGAGTATTAACACCTCACCAATGTTGATTTTACCTGTATTTTTTTTCTTCTTCTTCTCTCATCTGTCTTAAGTTCTAGAGCTCTTTAAATTTGAGAACAAACTGTCAGGAGATCTAAACGTTATCTGTGTGGTATCTCTAGTGCTAAATAGCTAAAAAAAATCTATTTTCAAGTGAAAAAAATACCATATAAATGCATTTAAATGCCAAAGGATTTTTTGTATCCCAATTAAAAATATAAATTTCTCAGCCCCCTGCGCTCACAGTTTTTGCCATATGTGAGATGAGCTGGTAAAGAATAGATTAGGTGCAGGTCACTCAGAAGATAGTTTGATATCCTTTGAAGCCTTTGGTTTGTGGATTGAGACCAACAACTGGAAACAGGTCAGAGGCCAGTAGGTATGTTCTGGTTCGATTTTCTGGTTAATCTCCATGTTTTCTCCATTCCTAGTCATTGTTCATTATCACTATAATTACGGAGTAGACAGATGATTAGGTCTGTTTCAGAGAGTTAAGAGAGTTGTGAATCAGGCAAACTTAGAGTGTCTGAAGCACTTTTATCTTTTGAAAATGTCACAAGACTATAGGCTTCAATTGAAAAAAAAATCATTTTTACGTGTCTGGTTGCTTCTCTTAATTCAACATCATGTCATCTGTCTCCTCAATAAACTCAATAAGCTGGGTCACCATCACCTGATTATAGAAATTCACAACAATAGTCATTCTACTGTAGCTGTCAGACTTGATGAAATAAAAACATAGAGATAATAAATGTCCTGTAGGGAAAAAACATGGGGAATTCCACTGAGAATTTTGCCATTAAAATAAATAGATCCAGAATTTAGCCTCTTCGTGTTTAATTTTCAAAAGCTATTATAATTTTGCTCTTAATTTTGTATGAGCATTTGCACAAGGACATTCAGAATACACAGTGGGATCTTGCAATTTCTATGTATTCTTAAAGTCAAACACTTGAAATCTCTCTTAAAAACAAGCTGTAGAAAAGACTATATAAAATAAATGGGTGATAAGCTACTCTCTTAGAATTCCGACTGCTAAAATCTGCATGATCTAAAGTTCACCACTGCTGTGCTACAGGGCCTGAAACTGTTACACCGGAGTAAGGATTACAGGAATTTCAAACTGTAGAGGAATCTAGCTGGTAAACCACTGCATCAGGCCAGCTATTACATTGTAATGGGTAGCACAATTCAAGTAACTTCAGAATTACTCTCATTTCATAAAAAGATATTTTTCTGCTTCTGCATACTTAAAGAAAGTACACTTAGAAAGAGCTATAATCACAAGAAGAATAACACTCTAACAGGAAAATGAAATAGGAAATTATGCTGGTGGATAGCAAAAGAAGTGAACTCATCTTCTCTGCAGGTGCATACCCCAAACTAGTGATAACAGTAGTGATGCCATTTCTGTAGTAAATAGTCTAACAGAGAGAAATCCAAATCTTTGCCTTTGACCCCAAGAATGTTTGTCATACAGGACTGTTTGTTTTAGGAGTCTCTGGTAAAGAGTGTGTCTTTTTATGCAGTCTTAGATATAGTATGATTTGGGGGATATTTGCTGTTCCTCTCTTGGAGCTGCCTTAGGGTCTTGCCCACTGTGTTGTCCTTACCAAACGTGAGAGCTTGAGGATCAGGGCATCCAGCCGTAGAGTCACCATTGCCGGGCATACAGCCGGGCTTGTCGTTACTGCAGTACCCCTGGGTACACCTGTTTTTCTCCATATTCTCAGCTCATCATTTACTAGTGGTTGTTTCCAAGGTATCTAAGACCTGCTCTTCTTTTGACATGTCTAAATAATGGAAATTGGTGGAATTGTCTCAAAGTAGAAATTTACTCCCAAAGGCATATCACTTAAAACAAGAAATAAATTCCTTCTTTTTGCCTTCCTGTACCTGCTTGAATTAACTCCCTGCATGTACTTTCCCTCCTTGTCATCTTTTGGTATCCCCTTGTCCCTCAGCATCCTTATCTGCCTAGCTTCCTGACCTTCTGACTGCCTCCTTTCTGCTACCGATTAAAATCCAGTTTGCATTCCTCGTTTCTATAGTATCTTACAGAAGCTGGCAGACTTAACACAGTTTTTGCAGTCTTGTGATCTATTCTGGAGCAATGATGGAAATGTTCATGTGAAATCTGAGAGACCTCAAAAGATTTTATAGTTTCCATGAAAACTTACCTAAGGAAAAGCAAAGATGCTATCTGGTGGTACCTGTCCTTCCAGACTGTCACCGTCACAGAAAATTTCACCTTCCACTTCATTCCCATGTATAGCAACATCCCTAGGACAGTATTTTTAGTAATTTAGGCCTCAGAAGGTCTTATCTCCAATTGCTGCCTTTTTGTCTCTCACTTTTTTGGGAAAGAGAATATGGGAAAGAGAGAATAAGACATCACACTCTTCTAGTTTTATGAAATTTTTCTTACATTATGAAATGATCCATATATTAGCATTAACAGGCCAGAGATTTCTTCTACCAACTCTTTCAGGACTCCTGGGGACAATTCAGGTAGGCTTACTGATTTTTAAAATATTTACCTGGTAGATCTTGTTTAAAATCTTCATAGTTGCTACTAGGCTACAGAACATTTTGTATGTCTGTGTGATATGAATGTACTATCCAGATTCTCTCCAAAGATGGACCTGAAGTATTTATTGATTGTCTGACTTTTCTCAATAACTGTCGACAGTTCATTGCCTCTATCTAATAAAATGTCCCTTTTTTCATATCTATCTAAAAAAATCTTTTTTTTTGTCCCATTGGCTTTCCTATTAACATATTTAGTTTTTCTCTTTTTTAAAAAACGTTTTTCTTGCTTCTCATTCATATTAATCATTTTCTAAATGTTTCTTTGTTCTTTTTTGTAATGGATAAATATACACGAAAGATATATCCTGCATCTACTTTATCATGAGCTGGGATGCTCTCATCCACTGAACTTTCCTCTGTTCTGAGTGTGGTATAGTCAGACTTTTTTTTTCTCACCTCCCTAAGAAACCAGTTCAAAAGTATCTGAAAGAAGCCAGTTTTCATTCAGATTGGTCTAAGTTCTTTTTCTCAATAAGTTCTGTCTATAATTAGGGGAAGTAGCTCTTTAGAAGCATCAAGCAGAGAGTTCCCTGATGAGAACCATCTCTGCATGCCCAAAATAGTGCAGTTTCGTCATGTTGGCTGGTCCCTAGGCAACTGTCCACTCCTGTGGACGCAATTCAATCTGTCAGATGGAGGCCTAAAATGGACTGACCCAGTGCTGTGGGTAAAGGCTTTTGTATTAGGAGAAGTTCATCTCTCATTTTTGGAAATATTACATTTTGGGAACACTAATGCTGTTTACCGGGAGGTGTTTACTTCCAGACTGGGTCATCCAAGCCAAAATCAGTCAACACAGCTCATCTCATCTTTCTTACTTCACTGAGACATATTTAAGGGAAGGTTCCCAAGGGTGATTTACCGACCTCTTCCCACACTTGGGACCCACTCTGGCATATGGGTTCTTTGTGCCATTAAAATATTGCTTAAAGTTTATTAGTAACAGTGAAATAATTTCTAGTTACATCTCTGGAGCTCCTGCCATCCTTGACAGATGTGACTCCCCCGAAGTGTAGGATGTAGCTAATTAAGGGCACAGACTACTTGACATTCGCCCTGCAAAACTTTGTGCATGAATTCTTTCAAAAATGTGCCTTCCTCCCCCCCAAAATATACACTTGTGTACTATATACCACTGCATATTAATGACGGTTGTCTACACTTTGATTTTTTTTTTGTAGCCTGAAAGAAGCAGCTATTTTTGCTGTTGTTGCTTGACGTTCTCTTGAGCATGGAACCACTTTGCTCTGGTTCTTTCATTTTTTCGTGTCTACATCTTTATATAGTAGCTTTGAAAACAGCGTACAGTCATTATTCTTGCCTTACAGATGAAGGGAAAGCTGACTTTTCCTGTTCATTTTCCAAATGTCACTTAATAAATTCAGCTGGCTCATGACCACTGAAAACTTCCTGTTTAGGCTTTGCTCTTCACTTATTTTCATAAACAAACTTCTAAACTCATTTAGTGTCTAACATAAATGTAGAGTGAATAATTCATATTTCATACTGATATTTTTTCTAAATGGCCATCAGCCAAGTTTATATTGGAAACTACATTAAAATCTATTTTCTGCTGCTATATTTTAGCATATTCAAGTTGATGTGCAAAAAGCAGATAGTCTGAATTTCCCAGAGATGAAGCTGTAGCAAGCCCTTAATTTCCCTGACCATTTGAGACCTAATTGAACCCTTATTTCTAAAAACTTTTGATTATATGTTGTTAAATATGTGTGACAGTTCCACTCAGGTAATGAGACTGATATGTTAATAACTTGTAAAAACTCATTTACATTTCAACAGTGTCTTTGACTTCTTTGACATCTTGGCATTTATTTCAAAATATTCAATTTCTGAAATTGATAACCACACATCAGTGTAGAGCTTTCATCCTGGTGAAAGGTTATGACATTTCCCCAAAGAAAATATGCCCCCAATTTGATTCTCCATACAGGTGATGCTGTGAGATTTATATATATATATATATGTATATAAAGGCTAAAGAAAACGTTTATCTACTTATTTGTTTCAAAGCACAATGAGATCCTTCATTGTACTTCCTTTCCTTCAAAGCAACTGAAAAACAAGAATCATGTTAGCTCAAATTTTTGAAAGCATTTCTTCTGAAAAGGCGGATTCTTCTGTTGGAATTTTATATTTCCTTATCTTCAGTAAGGCCAGACTTTAAAGGTCTGAAAGCAGCTCCCATTGATTTTCCTGAGAGTCCCTAATCAAGCATCCAAGAAAGAAATTTGAACCTAAATAGGGATTTCTAGGGCAAGGGGGATTTGTCTGGGCAGTTTGCTGCAGAAGGAAGAAAGCTGCATTCTTTCCACTCTTGAAAGGCAGTTGATGAAAGAAACAGAAGGAACAGCCTGGAAAAAAAATGCAAGTAAAAACAATATATCTTTTGATAGAGCTAATGCTGCTGTGTGCTAAGGGCAGCCTTGAGACGGCCAGCCCTCACGCTCCTCCAACCTCCTGTCACCAAGAGCTCCCATATACCGAATAAACTACTGCTCAGAAAGAAAACTAGAGGGGAGAAAACCCGCCAGGTAAGAGAAGATGAACAGGTCTTGCACTGTCTCAGACGGCAGAGAAATTACGTGGTGGCACCTCACAGTGAGGGCTCAGGTGCTGCACCTATCTGCCTCAGAGCAAGAGCAGAGCGTGCCTGGGAAAAAACAGGAGAGGGAAAAAAGCTCCCAAAATGTCACCCCCAGAACTGTCATTTGCCCAGAAAAGCAATGAAGGAAGACCCTTGTGGGGAGGATCGTGTGCTGAGTGCTCCACCAAATCCCATCCCGTTGTGGGTCAGACACGGCAGGCGCACTTGACCCTTACCTGTCCCAGAGAAATCTCCCTCTTACATTTTTTTAGAGGTTTTCTTTTTTCTTTCCTTTCCTTTCCTTTCCTTTCCTTTCCTTTCCTTTCCTTTCCTTTCCTTTCCTTTCCTTTCCTTTCCTTTCCTTTCCTTTCCTTTCCTTTCNCCTTTCCTTTCCTTTCCTTTCCTTTCCTTTCCTTTCCTTTCCTTTCCTTTCCTTTCCTTTCCTTTCCTTTCCTTTCCTTTCCTTTCCTTTTCCACATTCCTAACTAGGAGGGTCTATGCTGCACACTCCAGATGCAGACTGTTCAGTAAAAGTCTCTATACACCCACCTCAGCCTCATCAATCCGGTTTCATGTGAGCCTATTATTTTCGCTAATAGCAGTTTTAAGTAATGATTTGTATTTAGCATGCTCATATTAAAAAGGGGCTGTTTATCTATGTTCTTTTTAATGCAACATGGAGAAAGTGATTAAAAGTCAAAATAAAATGGAATATTTATTATTTTGCCCATCTGTTAGTTACATTTGTATTTTTGCATCTTTGGAAAGAGTGTAAAATAGTTTGCATTAATTAATTCAAGCAATTCTCTGTTGTACTATCCAAGCATGATGTCTAATATTTGCAGCCTGTGTCAGCTCTCAAAATAGGTGACAATAAAAGATACAAATACATTTGAACAGGTGTAGTGATAACTAGCAGAGGATATTTTAAGGGCAGAGTTGTTGTTTTTTTTCTTCTTCTTCATTTCCTCATGTAATTGCTTTCACATGAAAAAAAAAATAAAATAAAATAAAAATAACCTGAAAGTAATAATAGAACTTCTTGGTTGCTATGCACAGTTAGGATGGAAACAATGTGTTCCTTGTACTGTTTGCCCCTGCCCTGGATGACAGCACTGTGTCTTTGATAGTCGATTTCCAGTAGGTAACCTTGTTACTTTGATGAAATGTCTTTGAGAGGTAGGTTCGCAGTAGAGTTCTCTAGTCATACTCTTATAAAATGAGAATTTTAAATGAAACAAGAACGTATGCTTCTTTCTCTTTAGGGTTAGGGAAGGCTTTCTATCACTCTAGCAGCCTATAGATACCATGCATATCCCAACGAGAAGTAATTTTCCTATAAACTGGGTGCTCTCTCTTTCCCTTGAACACTTTATTTAATGTATCTGGTTTTATTTATTTTATTTTATTTTATTTTATTTTATTTTATTTTATTTTATTTTATTTTATTTTATTTTATTTTATTTTATTTTATTTTATTTTATTTTTTTTATATCCTTTCATTTCATATCCTTCCATTTCATATCGTAGATCTCATTTTGTTTCATAGATTTCATTTTATTTCATTTTATTTCATTTCTTACTGGCTCAGTCCCAAGCTGTGTCCAGCAGCACAGAGCAGAGAACAAGACATATCACTGCATCTCCCCCACATGCCACAGCCAGTCTCTGGGCTGGAAAAAGGGAAGGAAGATCCCTAGCAGGACTTTAGTATAACACAGGATGAGTGCCTGACACCTGGGAGTCAACAGAGCTCTGCTCTCTATTATAAGCAGAGTCACATTTCACGACGTGGCTTGTGCCAACTCACTGCTTTTTAGTCATCAACCTTACTGTTAAATTGTGTAAAAGTAAACCTCACAAAAAAGCAAGGGTTTCACCCAAGTTGAATTTTCTCCAGTAAATAAGTTTTTTAAAGGTAATTTGTTTGAGCTTTGCCATTATGTTCAGGAGGTATTTGTCAAATCTTCCTCAGTCTATTTTCGTCATTTTAGAAACTCCAGCTAGGGAAAGTTCTTTGCAGCTAAACTAGTAGCTCAGCTTCATGGGGGAGTAGGCTACAGGGAGTGCAAGCACTGACAGTTTCATTGAGATGGTTTCATGCTGCTCTAACACAAAGTGATGAGCAAAGACAACACCAACTCTTGATTAAAAAGAAATCCACTTATTTAACATTCATATTTTTTACCATCAATTTAGCCTTCAAGTAGCTAGCGTGAAAGCAGATGCAGCATTGAAAGTCTTGCTGGTATGCATTAAGCCCTTGAACGCTTTTACTTTAATTTGGAGCTAAAGTTTGATCTAATTTAAAGTTTTGCACTCTTATCGCTATAAATTGGATATCACCAAGGCCTGGTGCTGAATCAGATATACTTTTAAAATGAGTTTTATATTTTCAGTTCTTGTCATACGATCCATCTTTGTAGTCCTTGTGTGACAGCAGTAAAATCTGTCCTCATTCCAGCTGAGAATCCGAAAGTTAAATTTCAGGCCATGAGAAGTATTGGGTTCTGGTGAAGCAATCAGGGATGTTAGCTTGCCAAAATTAACTCATCACGATCATGGCAGAGGGCATTTTACTTGGAATTATTTTTTCTTCATTAGCTCAGACTTCCTACTGTTTTTCCACAGGAATTGATGGTGGCTTCATACCTCTGCAGCCCCTAAACGTCTTTTCTGACCATGACAACTAAAACAGCTGTGAGAAACTGTTTCAGTTTGTGTGTTAGGGCATTTAATCATTGCATATTAACCAGGTCTTCACAGTAGAAAGCTTTTTTGAGTGGCCAGCTTTCTTTTTGCACACAAATTCCTTCTTATAGCTCTCAGACTTTACCAGTGTGGGGGACAGAGGATTTCCCAGGCATCAGACTGGGTCTCAGGAAACAAATTCCCGCAGGAGCTGCATGCACCCTGTCACCTGCCCTGGGGGTAAGGAGCGCTTCTCTGGCCTCTCAGCCCCTGTCACCGTCACCAAGAGGCACATACACTCAAAGCCTGAGCAAAACCTCCGGCAAAGCTGAGCACTTCACTGCTCTCCCCACTCTCCCCCTAGAGAGAAGGGCAGAGAGGGAATAAACCATGAATGGCAAATGTTAGCTGTAGTGCTGGACTGGATACGTGTGGAAGAGCTAGAATAACAGAACTAAAGATTAAGAGTTAAAGACTACAAATGTAGTTTTAACAAACACACACACATACATATATATATACACACAAATGCATTTCACCAATAGACTTGGTTTCCTATTTATGTTATGCATACTATTATTAAAACTCTGACATGTTGTTTAAGGAAAAAAGGAAAAGCAGGCATGTTTTGTCAGGATGATTTAAAAACAGATTTTAAAAAATCTATTTTAGACAGAATTAAGTGTTGACTGTAGACTAGACTACCATGCAATTGTAGGAGGATAAACAACATCAACATCACCTATCAGGGGAGCCATAATTACCCCTGTGTGAGCCTGACCTGGGAGGTGAAGTGGGTTACTTAAAGCCTCAGTAAAACAGGGCTAAGCTAACATAGTTAGAAAGAAGTTTCAACCACTGTGCTCTTGCTCACCACTGAGGAAGGTTCCAGCTCACCTTGGGTTTGGTTGCTGAGCTGCCAAGCAGGAAGTCACGAAGCTGTTGTAATTTGGTTCCCTTCCCTCAAGAGCTTTCTTGGTGCTGCTGTGACTAGAGGGGGACTCACTTATCTTTTGTGCAGATGCTGGTTATTGTATTGCACACACAATATTTTGTTTGCTTACAGTGCATTAATTCATACAGAGTTCACTTGCCCTCATCTTTTTGCTTTGCTAATGTTTTCTCTTCTTGCTTTTTGGTCAACTGAGAATATATTTCTTGGTATTCTACACAAATTTATTTAGGGACACCAATTGTCTCCGGGGGAATCTACACAAAATAGGTTTTCTGGGAGAACTGGTCTTACAGCTCTCTCAAAGAATTGCACTTCTTACGTGATCCAAAGCCCAATCTGGGTTTTCTATTTTATTTAAACGAACTATGATCTCTGCCTACCAGAAACCACATTGCAGGGGGAGACTTCATCAGACACAACTAGTATGGCCTATTACAGTAGGCACTATGGACCTTTTAATCAAAATTACTTTAGAAGGCTATTTGTCACTTGAAATGAAGATTGATATATTTTAAATGGACTTTTAAGATAAGGAAAATAAAAGACTCCATGATTCATTTCCAGAAGTGGAAAGTACCCAGGGCAGATTTTAAGATCTTGTTTAGAGTGTATTCCCACTTGAATATCAGATAAGATGCTATGTTTTTTACCTTAAATAGTTGCTCATAAAAAGTTTAATAAACAGCCTGACAGAGAAATTTTTATATAAAAAAAAGAATATCCAATGGGACATAACAGACTGTTTTATCACAGATGAAGAGAGCAGATCTTCAGAACAGAAGCACTGTATTTGGTTTATTTTACTATCAGTTTTGATGTAATTTCATTAGGATTGCACCAAGTTTGCACTTAGTTCATTTTTATCTCCACTTCTTTCAACATAAGAAAAAGAGAACAAAGCCACTAATATCTCCAGCTCATGTTTTCCCCAGTTTACAATGAAATACCAGGAGACTCATAAGAAATAGAAATAAATGTCTACAAAAAAATGTGTGTTTAAGTAGGCAGCTGTATGATCAAGAGCCATTTATTTACCCCAACTGTCATATAAAAAATTATATAAAACATTCAAGATTCTATTCTAAAATCTATCATGCATCTTCCCAACACGGAAACCCCAGTTCGCATTCACTTTATGCTATAAATAATAAAGTAGGAGCAATTTTTCTCTCATTACATTTTTTTTTAAATGGCAAAATCTATGAAATAAAGCTTTAGCACCTTTATTCTGAAGGTGTAATCCTACAAGAAAAAAAATTCTGTCAAACTTGAATAATTTTTGTTAATAAAGCAGTTATTTTCATTTTTTTTCTTGCAGTCTGAAAGTAAGAGATGAAGACTGTGATGAAAAGAGAGAAAATCAGGGAAGGTATTCCTTAAGGTTGCAGCTGTACTGGATTCACGAAATCGTCTAAAATCAGTGTTTATCGTGCTGTTTTTAGAACACCTATTTAAAAGTTGCTGGTGTGGGGTCAGCATGAACTTGTAGACTAGAAACTGAGCAGAATTACTTGATTTGGTTTGAAAAGAGAGCAAATCTGGGGTTCATAGTAGAGTCTGGGCATTATCTAAAGGACAAATGTACTTTAGAATTTCTGTAACCTTAAGTGTGTCCAAAATAACTCATGTCTGGTCAAGGAATCTATTTACCAAGCATGTTTTCCTTGTTTGTAACATGGGAAACATCTGGTTTTGGAGTTAAATATAGCCTTTTTGGTGTCCAATGTCACATATGTTTAATAATATACACATTTACAGTGGTTTGCCAGTTTTGGTTGGGTCAGGAAGGGTCCAGGACAAGTAGTTCATGACCATTTACTGAAGTTACTGCTCTCACCTCCCTCATGCCTGAAAGCTAAGCTAAAAATAAATTTGGGGAAAAAAAAAGAATTTTTGTAGGACAGCGACATCATGTACTGTATTCTCAATAAAAGTAGTTAGAGGATGTTTTTGAGGTGATCATTAAATCCTTATTTTTTTAAGGTCATACTTTGCAATGAGTATCTTTTTATGAACAGACTGCAATATAGTAATAGCTATTTTTACCGAGTGGTTAACCAACTTTTATAGCCTACCTCCAGACAGGTTACTTATTCCTATCTCCAGCTATTGATTTTGTTTAAATTCTCACGGCTGTTTGTAACTGTGAAACCTCATGGCTGCTTGTAACTTTGAAACCTCATAAACATGCATGTAGTACACCGGATTATTTAAGTTTCTTGTAATCACTTACAACTGGACATAAAACTGGAATATTATAGCATTCTGGATATAATGAACCATCTGAGATCCACTCTGAAGATTTAGTGGAAATCATGGAATTATGAAGACCACTAAGTCTAACTGTTAATTAAATCTCTGGTTTTGAAACCTCCTTCAAATTCTGTATCGGAAACTTTCCAAGTGAAAACAAAAGCAGAAGAACTCCTCCCAAACGCAATATGAAGAGTTGTTTTGTTATGGAATTCTCTTAATTTTTCTTTATGAGAAAATAATACTTTAGATAACTAGAGTGTAATGCAATAAACCTTTAATTGAGGTAATGGTTGTGGTTGGGCTAGAGAAAGAATCACCTATTGGACAGCTTGACTTGAAAGAGGAAATCTTTTGCCTACTTATGGACCTAAGGTAAATCACTTAGGCTGGATATCTCTGATCCAAATTTGATCTAATATTAAGATGTCTAAGTTTGAGCAGATGACTTTGCATTTCTCTGGCAAAGAAGGGAGAAAGGTGGTGACTCAGAGGGTTATTCTCTAAATGAGCATGAGGCATATTTAATTTCAGCTGCTCGAATTAGGGCAGACAAACACTACTTTGTTATATTCTGACTAATATTATAATGGCATTTCTTTATTTCACAGAAAGGCTGTGTGGATAAAAACACTAAATACAGAGAGATCCTCAGTGACTATGCTGTTGGAGTCTCTATTGCAATATCTAAAATGGATACACAAACAGATTTTTACAAGACATTCCCGTGCAGCAAAGTACATCCAGGGATGCTGGGGTTCGGGTCTTTTTTTTTTTTTTTTTCCTTTTTTTTTTTTTTGTTTTTTGTTTTGTTTTTGTTTTTGTTTTTTGTTTGTTTTTGTTTTTTTTTGTTATAATTTGTTGCTCAGAGTATGAGAGCTTTAATTGAGTGGGAACTTGGAAGAACACGGTTCCCTTTATTAAAATAATTAATGTTATTTTAACTAATATTAAATAATTAATATTACTTTAATGCTAAGCGACAGAAAAGAAATTTACTACTTAAACCCAGATTATGAATTAACTGCTTTTATGGGAACTTAAAAAATCTAAGGAAAGATGAATGTCTATGATTTCTTTAAGAATGTTATTCTGAAGGTGCTGAGCTATTGCAGACTAACTCACCAGGAAGTGAGGAAAACAAATGGGTATCACTAGCTCCGCAGTAATGTGATTGACCTTGTCCTTATTATTCACGTACCTGATAAATTTATACAGTTACCAAAGCTAAAGAAAATTCCTCCCATCAGATTTATAGTAATGCAAAGAAGATCTCTGTATGCACAGAAGCTACATTTTAAACTTTAGATCAAAATTGCGTAGAACGCATAGTTTGTATACAGTGATTTAATCTCTATATCATCATTTGATTACCATTTTTTGAGATTTCTATAAAGTTGCGCATGATGTTCCAAGAAAATCTCTTTTCCTAGTTAGAAATATTTTTATTTCTTGATAGGCATAGCTACTTTTCTCAAACATGAATATTCATAGCAAGAGATTTTGATTTCACAAGGAAATTCCATGTATAAAGAATTTTAAGATGATATACTTTATATTCTGAGGAGGTATTTTGGAGCATTTAGTAGGTTGGAATGGTTAGTAGTTTGGGAAAAGATGAAAGATGTAAATTGGAAATTACATGACATATTTTACAGTTGTGCCACTAAAGTTTTAAATGGCAGGCGTCAGATGTCATTTGGAACAGACTCTATTCCCAAGGTCCACAATCAAAATAATCAATAAAACGTATTTACTTCTTGGCTTGCTTTGTATGAAGAAAATAGAATTTCTGCCTCTCATCTGTAACTGTGCAACTCCTGGTTGCAGATTACGTGCTAAAGGTGCTGCTTCCCCTGGTGAAATTTAAGAGAAAGAAGAAAATGTTTTCTGTGTATCCAGCGGTCAGAGCCTGCTCCAAAGGCCTGGCTGGGAGCAGAGTTTTCCCACAGATGCAGACGGCAATAGTCAGAGGGCTCCGTACAAGCTGTTCAGGCTGGAGTGCATTTCTGGCCATGCTAGGCGTGATTTTTGTGCATAGCAGCACGGCCCCTTGTTGCTTACACAAATCCCAGAAGGAGTAAGAAGGAATAAGTGGGAGCAGAGAATGTCTGCTCTGAATTTCATGGGAATAGTAACCATTTCTACAGTATCTGTCTTAAAATGGAGACCACTCAGAATATGCTCGTTGTACAGAGAGATAATTTTCTGCTTGAGATCCTGCAAATTAATTGCCAAGTGTCTCAACTCTCCCAAGAGAGGTAGTGGAAGGTGTATTGATAGTACCTGCAGATAGCGGGGAGAGATGAGCAGTTAATGGGATTCACAATGTCACCTCCCTGACGGGCAGCGGGCTTCTGGCATTGGCTTGAAAATCAAACGCACCAAGTGGAGAAGCTCTCTGGCTCTGCAGCCTAAGAGTTTCTCTCGATACCCAGTATTTCCAGCCATGACTGTGTGATTTGAGAATGAAGGAGACCTTGGTCAGGTCTTGCCTCTGCTCCCACAGCGGTAGAGTGAGATAAGAACTTCCCTTGGTAAAGTCAGAAGAGAATGTCTTGCTGAGGCTGCTTATGCACCAAGATCTGCAGATGCGGTCTGGGAAGGGGTAGGAAAGTTCTCTGTGGGGATGATATACACTGTAAAGGGTGGACTCAACCAAGGATATGTTTCAAGGCTTTGCAAGCAATGTGAAACACTGTGCTCAGCTGCGCCAAATAAATAGCTGGACTCCCTGAGTCATGCTGCAGCTGCAGGTATAAGTGCCATTTATGTCACATGAGTCCCAGAGAGGCAGCAATTAAAAAACAGGAAACTACAGTCTTACGAAACTCTGTTGGAGAGAGTGTTGGAAGAGAATGAAGGAGCAACTCCCAGTTTAGCACAGTGGTGCCCGTGAGATCTGAGAATCAGGGTAATTTGGCATCGTCTCTCCGCTGGTAGGTCACAAAAGGATCACCACATACACAAGCTCTGTGCAGCTACAGGCTCTGGCAATTTTGGAAGGCTTTAAAAAACAGTTGAGACATCTGCACACATGGCTGAAGTGCCAGTCAATAGGTGGGATCATAACACGTAGATGTTACATTCAGAAGTGCAGTTTGTGAGGAGCCGATCTGGGGAGTTCAGGGGGCTGTGACGATGCTTTATTTTTCTTTGGGCAAGGTATATGTAGCTGTGCAGACAGGCAAGTGTAGCAGTGATCTGGGTGAAAAGACAAGTGTTCTATAGGTTCCTTGTTTAAAGACAAGTGTGCTGTAGGCTCCTTGCTTACAAATATTAGTCAAAAAAAAGAAAAAAGTAAAAAAGCATATGAAAGCAGATCACTGTTGATAAGCAAACCAAGCAGAAAGAGCCTTAAAAATTATGAAATTTTGCTTTGCAATCTATCTATTTTCTCTTGTATTCAGGATTGTCTCTTAGTAACAAATAAGAGAATCTTCTCATTTAAATATTTTTATTCGTTCCTGTGAGACTGGGTGGCTGAGAGCAAGGGCATATAGACACACGTGTATGAACTGCCCAGAGAAATGCTGCAGATCTTAATGCATGGACACTTACCCCAATGTAATAATGTTACTGACTCAAATGCGCACATGTAAGACTGAGCAAGCACAACACCTAGCTGTGCGTATGACTGTTCAACACATCTGATGAAATAGGCAGCATTACAAGGTCTCATCTGCAAGTGAAAATGAAGCAAAGTCTTTCTTGATTTTGAAAAGTTCAGTTTTATGGATTTGTCAAATTGTAATTACCTTTTCAAATCATTCTGCCCTGTCTGGGAAGGTGGAGTAACAAATCCCAGCTCGCAATTAAGCTGGTTTTCATGAGATTTAAGGTGGATATTGTAGACTCAAGGGACTTGAATAATCACCCAGTCCACATTGTGAAATGACCTCTGAACAGTTTGAAGTTCACTCACACCCCCATGACAGTGAAACGAATGGGTGTGACTGTATCTGTCTGCAGTTAGAGGGAGGTGAGAACAGCATTTAGCTCAGAGTTGTCCTTTATGTGGTGCCAAACGCAACAGGGACCCTACACCGTGTGCTCCGAATCCCCTGCCGAGTCTTTCTCTCTGCTCCCAGCCTGCTTCCCTGATTGCTCTCGGTGCTTTTTCCCAGCTTGGGGCTCTTACACTAAATTTGTTTGTTAGTCTCACCTGGGGAACTTTACACCTCCCAGGCCCCAATCAGCACGTTTCACCTCAATTACCCAAGCCAACAGCTGATTTAACACTTTTCCCAATTATGAGCTGCAAAGACGTCGCACAAAACAAACCCCAAAGTGTGTGCAAGTTTAGCTTTTCAGAAATAGTAATTGAAAAGGGAAAAACTTTCCAAAAGGGAAAGGAAGGAAGTTGACAAGGAAATGGTGTGAGAGGATGGAACAGAACTTCATGTCTGATTTAACTTTCCATTACACCAAGGCTGGACTGAGAAAACATCTGAGCACTATCTTTTGTATAAGCCACTTCAGCTGGAACTGTTAGGACCAGTGTGGGGAGGAATCCATAGAAAGCCTGAGGTTACCAAGTGTTCTAAATCACCTGGCTTATTTCCTAAACAGAAAACTAATATCCTTTGGAAACTAAGGGTGGATCTCTCAAGAACCTTGTTTGCATCTTCCCCATTCACCCTCTTTTATGGCCCTCTCTTCAAGAGACCCCGCTGAATTTGGATCTTCCCTGCCAGTAGCCAAAGGACAAGGATGTGCGCGCACAATCTTTCCTTGGTAAAAAACTGCCCACTTGAAGGAAAGGCTAATGAGGAGACAGAGAGCAGGAACCATTTCATTTGGCTCAGTCACATCTTTCATCACACAAAGAAAGCATATGTAAGCATAACTAACTCCATAAAGAACACAAGTATTTCCTTAATTTGGCAGTGGAAGTTCACTGGTAAGGAACGAAACCAACTGGGATGAGACAGGAAGAACCTAGATGAAAAGAGATAGATCTATATAGTGCATCCTTTTCAGACCTCCCCAAGAGATGAACAAGAGAATCTATTTTCTTGCATATACATATTATGTGCATTTATATATATATAAAATCAAAGCTTCATGTACCATCATCCCATGCATATCTAATACAATTGATTACTGCCATCCTACTCTCAGCTTCCATTTCTCCCCCAGTTTGCAGTATCTGACAAGTCCACACTGACTTAAATGGAATTACTTCCAATCTATGCAGACATTGATAAGAGGAAAGTCTAGTCTTTTTCTGTGCCTATGGGCAGGAACACATCATCCATCCTATATTATGTAGGGAGTGTGCATCTAGGATACTGTTGCAGCTTTTGGGTATTTTAAAAGTCAAAGAGTTATTACACAAGTGAATCTAGTCAGTGTAATCCATAATAGAAAGGAAATAGATTTTCTTTTTGCCGATCAAACATGATTCCATTAACCAGTGAGTCACGTAATTAAAAACAGTGTGTCCATTTTCCTGTCTGGCCAGACGGTTCCCAGTAGGTGCTGCTGACGCCATCAAGCAAAAGGGACTGCTGAGACACAGAGTCTAGTTAGAGGGGAACTGAATACTGATGGTCTCATTGCAAGTCCAGTTCCCTATTATGTAAATATCTATTGCCTCTTTTTACAAAGCATGATCGCCATGCTGGGCACCTCCCCTGATAATAACCCTCATTTTAAGATGCATGCTGCCACAAGAGAGTGGAGTGAGCCAAAAAAACCCACTTAGCTTGTTTTCTCTTCTTTCTGAGGAGGTATTGCACTGTGATGGAGATGTGAATCACTGCAGGGAAATCAGCCACCTGAACTATCAGGGGGCTAAGTCCTGGAAAGTGTTAAAGCTGTTCTCCTTATTACACAGACTGTGAAGATGTAACTTTGGGGCTCACACCCCTTCAGGTGTACGAGCTGCCCCATTGTTGACGTGCCTCTGAACGCACAAACGTCTTTGGAGTGCCACGTCTTATGTGGACCATTGTCCTGAGGACCATGTAAGGTCCTGAGGATTGGTCTGAGGTAGACAGTGTAGGACAGGCCAATCTTCCATGGACCTACACTTGTCAACACCTTTAACCTGTTCCTCCAGAGCCATGGAGGAAAAAGCTAAAAGTTTTTTTTCCATGCCCTTAGCCAACAAAGTCCTAAAGAGATGTTTTTTATTTTTCGCACAGAAGGAGATGACTTGCAAATATGTCCCTCTATACTAGATATTTTAAAATAATTATTATTATTTCCATGGCATTCTGCACTGTATATTTGCCAAATAATTCCAGGTTGTAAATCATTCAAAACAAAGGAGTTTGTATGGTGTTTATTCTTTAATGATCGGACAGTGGATTTGAGCAGACTTTTGGCAGAGATCCTTCAAACTTGTTTACATTTCCATCTGTCTCTACATCTTCTTGAGGTTTTTGGGTTATTATGCAAGTACTTTATTTCATACTCCCAAAAGGAACTGACATTTTAAATATAAGAATAAATTAGATGCTTCACTTTTTGAAATTTCACTTTTAGGTATCTTTCAGTATCTAACAGGCAGTTTTTTAGTTGCCTTACAATGTAGAATAATTTTGTTTCTTCTACAGATAATTTATTATGCCCTCCTTGAGAAAACCAGATTGCAGTTCTTACCTCTCTTTCCTTAGCCTTTAAATGCCTTGGTTTATCTTTCAGTCGTTGTCTTGCATTAATGCAGTGGATCTATAGTTACGGAGGCGAAGAAATATTTCACTTTCATGTGTTGGCTTCAACACTTTGAAAAATAGATCTTAGACTTGGTGTTTCATATTCATCTCCATTTTCCTTTTAAACACGCATGGGAAAGTAGTGTGGTAATTTAAGGTTTTTTGTCAGGGAGTTTGATAGTAGGCTTTGCTCCTTGAGTATGCTCCTTGGGAGTGTTTTTTATTGTTTGAAAAATCTCAAAATGTCATTACAGCCGTGTAAGGTTTTTTTACAGGATTTTATAAACTATTATTTTCCCTTTGCTGCACATCTGGATGGATGTGGTGGTGAGGAAGGGGTTGCCTGTTTTTTTCTTTTGGAAGTTGCCATTCTCCTTGTTGATCTGAATTATGTTTTTTGTGTAATAAATTTAATTACAGTATGGTGTGAAACCTTCTCCCTTCGGTGTGTTTATACTGCTTTGCAACAGCCTGAGTGTTTTAAATGATACAGTAAACAATTTAGTTCAAGGTTTCTGTATAATTTCATCACAGAGGAGTTTTCAAAAGTTTTTTGTGCACAATTGTAAATTAATAACCGATAAGGTTAAAACCATTCTGAGGAACAAGATTTTTTTACCATTGGATTTTTTTGCCATTGGAAATTTGGATTTTAGAAATGGTTAAGCATTGAAATGATATGGCAACTGTGATCTTTGAAATGTATGAATAATGTCATTCTTGCATACTTTATTTGAAATAGTAGTGTTCTTTCAAACAATTCTTTTGTTAAATCCAGTCTAGCTTTGCCAGATCAGGAAGAGAGATCAAATTAGGACATCTCAGAAGGCTAATTGTGTTAATTAGTCCCATTTAAATGCTATTAAACAGAATATCCAGAAACAATTCACTGCTGACCGTTTTCCTTGTGTATATCCAAAATATAATATGTACATACACTATGTTTTCCTTTTTTCCCTTGCATATAAAACTACACATAATTTACAAGAGATACACGACATATACTGCAGAGGTAGGAATAAGAGGCACGCCTCCTAAGGAATCCAGCTCAAAGAAAAGCTTGCTGGTGCAATAGCCATTCCTTAGCTGCAATATCAGCACTAAAGGGTCCTCGGCTGCTCTAGCAGGTGTCTCTGTGGGGGATTGTCTCACACAAGCGTTTCTCAAGACAAGCACCCCTCACCCTGCAGTCCCCTGGGGTGATCTTCCCGTGATGCTGAGTGTTGGTGTCAGTATCCTTTATCCTCCCTGCTCTTTGCAAAACCCTTACAACATAACAAGATATTCAAAGGAAAGGCGAAGGGAGGGAGTCCTGCATAAATAACAAATGAAAAACAAACAGCTCAAAAGCTAATATAGAGAGGATAATAGAAAAGATCCTTTCTTTTACGGTAGTCTGCAACACCCTGGTGTCCTCTCATTAGTCTCCTGCTTTGGTCAGATGGGAGGATCCACAAATCGCAGCCCCTGGGGTCTTCCCTGCACTACTTCACTATGAAAACAGTCAGTTCCAGGTACAAGTATCTCTTCTGTGTCTAAAACCACACAAAACATGTATGTATTGCAGATCCTTTCTATATCAGCATTGCTGTTATGAGTCTCTGCATTTAACATTCATTGTACTTTTCATTTCTCTCCATGCAAGTACCTAGACTGTCTAACCTTATTTGATATGATAATCTTTGAATCTTTAGCCATTTTCACTTTTTATTTTAAATGAAAAGGTGCATTCCAAAATAGATGGGATTCTCAGTTTTTGATGTTAACTTTGTTTAACACTGAGCATCACCTTGGCTTATATCTTTGTTACTGTGTTGGGATTTTGACAATAAACTGTTCATTTTGGCAGATTTTTATCATCCTCAGAGATGTTTAAAGAGAGTTTTGATTCAAAAGTTGTATATACATTTTAGATGATGAAAGGCCAGAATTTTACTTTTATGTTTCCACAGTAAATGAGGAACCCTCTGAACTTTTCTTAAATGGCAAATCTTATTAATTGTAGATGAAGGATTAAAGAAGATTTAAATAAGGAAAGCTAAAATGATTAGGCTACTGGTGGCCTTGGCTGCACATTCCTTATCTATTTCCTTCCTTCCTTCCTTCCTTCCTTCCTTCCTTCCTTCCTTCCTTCCTTCCTTCCTTCCTTCCTTCCTTCCTTCCTTCCTTCCTTCCTTCCTTCNTTCCTTCCTTCCTTCCTTCCTTCCTTCCTTCCTTCCTTCCTTCCTTCCTTCCTTCCTTCCTTCCTTCCTTCCTTCCTTCCTTCCTTCCATTTTCTGTGCCAGTCTCATGGCATTCTGTTCTCTGCTAGCATCATTTCTGACCTCTTCTCAGGGACTGTTTTACTAGCTCCTGACTGCTGCATCCCAAATGTATCCATCAGGGAAATCATACAGAAAATGAATCTGCAGCTGGTTCCCTAGTTAGCTAATACAAACCAGGACATCTTGCTTTATAATTCTTTAAAATATGAATACAAAACCATTTACTTTAAGAAAATAATGTGAAAGCATTTCAGTGGGATGATATATAGCCTTTCCTATCTTTAAATGATTGTTATTCTGAACTATTCACATACACAATTTAAACAAGCTGATAAATGGATGTCCGGACTAAAAATTTCAGAGATGAAAAAGTGTATTCCAGGAGAAAATAGCAGTAGAATCCTGCTACCATTTTGTAATTTATATATATATTACATTATTTTATATATGGTGTGTGCATAATAGGGGTATACTGCCACTCCTTCTGTAACTCCTTATCAAGAAAATTCTTTTATTTTTAAAGTAAATCTAAACTTTATCCCTTTAAATAGGAAATTTATACTGTAGGTGGTAACTGCTATCACAAAAAGTGAATAGTCTCTAGGTTAAGCATTTTATCTCCATAAATGTGATTTTTTTGTATGTGTGTATATATATAATCCTTATGTGTATATGTGTGTGCATATATATTTATATAAATGTACTCAGATCTGTGAAACAGTGGCTGTTTGGTATGGCTTTAGGTTAGTGGGAAGCCCTCCAATGTTCAAAAACTTCTGCTTTGAAATTACCTCCTGGGGTTCTTGAAAAGTGGGAAGCAAAAGGTCTAATGGAGGAACTTAGACTAGGACATGATTTCATGAGCCCAGGAATGATCACCATGGAACAGCTGTATGGCAGATCTGATCCAGTGAGTGGAGCAGTGGCTGGTAACTCAGAGAGTAGATAGGCAGCTCCTGTCATGAAAACCAGTAATTATAGTAACTAATTGTAACTACTAATTGTAACTACTAGTAACTGTATTTTCATGTGCGGCCTATATTATTTTGCAATTTTCTTGAAAGGCTCCCAATTTGCTTTCTTGGACTCAGGAGATTACTTTTGTTAAGAGTTTTCTTTGAAAACTGATGGGCACCTGGTGGGTGGTTTATTTGTTTGTTATTTGTTTGTTTCATTTTTTGTTTTCTTTTTTTTTCCTTCTTCACGTATGAACATAAGTTACAAATAAAACCTACTTATTTAAAACTATTTTAAAATATGATAATAAGTAAAAGGCCAATCCTAATCAACATTTTTCCATGTGAATTGCGAAAGACTGAGGAACCCATTATGATGAAGTCCTTAGCCTGTTCACTGTTCACCTTAGCTCAGAAATTGTCTTTGTAGTGCAGGAATTAAGGGCACAGGATTTGTTTTAGTGCATATAGATGTCTGTAAAGCAGCAGTTTGGCAAATTTTGGGTGATTTCTGCTCTGATTTGCAGGTTGGTTTGTCTCTGAATAATAGTTAAGTGAGCTGAAATCTGAAGAGAGTTTGGATCTGAGGTGGAGAGTAAATCCTAAGAATATGCTTCTTGGCATATAAATATTGGAGAAGATACTGGGATGAACTCACTCTATTTGCAGGATGCATTTTCATTTCAGTGCAGTCTTTGTTACTATTTGCTATGAATTGGGTATTATGCACAGATTATTTTGCACTATAGTCTAATCTCTTTCTAAAACAAAATGCCATGAGGGACCATGATGCAGAATTTGTCCAAAGATATCTGGAAGAAAGACATTTAGTTGAGATGATTTTCAAAAAGGAAAACAAAACTGAGTCTTGAATCAATAGTATAGAGTTATGAACAGACTCATTTCAATGTCCCTGAAACAAATCTGCCATATGAGATATAAAGATACTGTGCAAGTAAAAGATACCTTGCGAGTGCAAAGCAACAAGGTACTTCAATATAATTTGGACCTAGGAACTTGAGACGACAGTGAATAACAACATTAATGTATAAAATGATATTGCTGTGTGAAAGAGAAAAAAATTAAGAGGGAGGGCAAGGGAGAGAATAAGCTGCTTGCAGTGGGTTTGGGAGCTGATGGGACAGATGATACTGGAAGCTGTTTCTTGCAGATAGTGGGAGTTTAGGGGAGGAAGGAGCAGGAGCTCCCGAGAGTAGCATGCATTTCAGAAGAGGGGAATGGCAGTGCCAGCTTAGCGAAGGGAAGGAGAACTCAAGAACAGAAAAACCATTCACTATCCCATATTCTGCATGCTTAAAGAGAGGCTGCAATGTTATTCTGTGGCATGTCTTTGTGTTCTTCCATGAAGACCCTGTTTTTAGTTTTGTAGGGCGGCTGCACAGGCTCTCACTAGACTTCCCACATGTGCCTTGCCCTCACACAAAGAAGTGTAAATAACAGATTTTTTTTTTCTTATTTTCCCCTATTATTTTCAGGAAAATAAAAATCCATGTAGAATGTCTTTTTTTAAATGAGATCACTGGTTTACCAATGGGTCATGCTCTGAGACCTGTTTGGCAAGAACAGGTTTGGTGTAACTGTCTTTTCTTTCCCAGCCCATTCACTTCCTATCAGCTGCCTCACCAACCGGGATTTCACCACCCACTTACCCAGCACTGGGCCAGGACGCTTGTCCTTGCCTGCAGGGAGCCTGGAGCTGTATGGACATTCCATGATTCCATGACATATCCTCCATCTCTAGGCTTTATGTCACTCATTTTAAGTTAGCTCAGGAATGTCTGTGTGAAATCAGAAGTGCCTTTAGGAACACTAGTTCTTCTTTGAAGAAATAATAACAACAACAATAATAATAATAAATATTTTTTCTTACTTTGGGCACTCTATTCCATTCACTCTGCTTCTTGAGACCTTACAGTGATCATCCAACTCAGATGCAAAAGAGTAGCTATAAAAAGAGATTTCTGTCCTTAACAGGAAAGTTTTAAGTAAATTTAGAGTGGATGCTATGATGTAAAACAGTACACTGCAAGGAGAAATAAGACATCAAGATAGAGGAGAGCAAAAAGAAATCAGAGAAAGTCTAGACCTAAAAATCAAGAGAAGATCATAAGATCAGTTTTCTTTGTGCAAGAAAAATCCTATTAAAAAGAATTAAAATGTGTAAATACTTCTGCAATATGTCTATTCTGTGTACACAGTTAGTGAAAGTACTCCAGGGATGTTGTGTAATCATGACTGGAAGGCTGGGCAGGAGGGTGATTGCTCTATTAGAACGCGGCCCACACTCTGAGAAAATAATAATAAATGGATTGCTGCATCTTCAACTCTTAATTTAATTTAATTTAATTGCATTTAATTAATATAATTTTTTAATCAAGAAGCAAAATCTAATGTATGATAATAACTCTGCTCTTCAGGAGAGCCTGTGAAAATGATGCATCTTTTTTGTAGATGGTACCAAAGGCTGTTTAGCCTGGGGGATAGATGTCTTATATTTCAAGGATATTGAATTCAAACTCTATGTAGTTTGCTCTTTCATTAAAATTTCTATTAACTTTTTCCACTGGTACAGGGCTTATGATTTAATTTTTACCTTTTTTTCAAAGAAGAAATTGATGCATAAACAAACATATGAGAAATGAGAGACAAGTTATCAAGATAACTCTTCAACATCTGGTGTCTTACTTTGTGTCTTACTGTAAATAAATAAATAACCAACTTTTAAGCTTCTTTTAAATACATAAGCCATTTTGATTTAAAAAAGGTATCCTATAAAATTGCTTTATTTGGGAATAAATATTTAGGAAATATTTAGGAAAGCTGATTCAGATATTACTCTGCCTTTTATCCTTGTTAGAAATTCCATAGCTCCCTTTCTGGATAAATAAATAAATAAACAAAAGGTTCTTATGATTTATCTGACACCTAAGCTGAAACGCTGTAACGTGGACCAAAGAGTTTCACTTCATATCTTGGAACATGATGGTCTGTCGGTGAAAATCAACTGTGATATTTCTTCTGTCTTTTCTTTTTCTCTTGAACCCAGAGAAGCGATACATCTTAAGAATGTTAATAAAGTGCGTAGGATGTGTTTTGCACTTTCTGCATTTACTGAAACCAAACTGTGAATATTCATTATCATGGGGCAAATGCCAAGGCCACATTTGTGAAGCTCTTCTATGGCTATGTAGATGAACATCCTGGTGGGGACAATTTGGCCTCCAGCGCCCACAACATGCTTTAGATTTCTCTTCCATATGGCCCAGTTGCCTGAAGTTAAAATATCCCAATAGATCTTTAGTATGTCTTGTCCAAATGACAAAGATGTTATTAGCAAGTTAGAATAATAATAATAAAGTACGCAGTGCTGAGATTGTTCTTGTCATAGACTAGGCATAACTTTATTCTTATTGATATTTAAGAATGCAACTTTCAGATTAATTTATGATGCTATTTGTCATATTACTCTTTTTCAAGGTCTCCTTTCTTGTACAGATGTATTATATTCCAGTCTGAAAAGTAATTGTAAGTCCTTGAAGCTCATGAGGGACTTGAATCCTTTGCTGACTAGGAATGCTGCTTAAATAAATGCTCATCATTAAGCAGGTATGTAAAACCTGTGTTACAGTGGAACCTGAATGCACTGTGAAGGGAATTGGTATTATAGAGCAGAGAGAGTCTCTTCACGAAAGGACCCTTGGAAAGCTCTCACATGAAGAAGAAATGAGTAAGAACAAGAAATGAACTCAGTTGCTTTTCACAATCCTTCCCTCTCCTTTCATTTCTCTCATGTTGAAAAGAAGACACACAATTACTTTTTTATTGCACAGTGAACAAAAACTGGCTAAGCCCATCTTGGTTTCTCTGGAGGTGACAGACCAGAGATGAATGTACCTTCAGGGCACGGGCATATCTGAGCACCTGCAAACCTCAGCAAAGCTGGGGTGACCCCTGCGGCTGCTCGTTATTCCTTCAGGTTAGGGTTCCCTGCTCCAGATAAATGCAGCAAAAATTTGCAGTTTGTGCTGCCTGTTCATACCAAACATAAACAAGATTGAGGTTGAATTTTTTAAAGAATTATTAGCAAGTCTCTCCACTCCTCCAAACCCGGTTATTTTTTTGTGTGTGTTATTTCTGTGGTTTCCCAGCATTGCCAGCAGCATTTTCAGCTGCTCTGAGAGCAGAGCAATGCTGTGTGCCTGGCACCAGGCAAAGCAAGCAGCAAGGCAGCATAACTGCAAATTTACCCAAAAGATATGTCTTTTTATTCTAAATACAGGAAAGTGTGGTGGGCTGTGAGAGGAGGAATGAGAATGTGCCTTGTGCATTGCTCTTCTCCCTTGTGTTTGATCACTGACTTCACTCCTCTCTCCTCTTCTATGGGGAGTCTTTATAAAGGAGGAAAGAGATAAAGAAGTCCTACCCAGGGGCACCAGGAGGTGTGTGGCCACCAGAAGGATTTCTGGTCAGGGCTCAGCTTAGTGCTGCAGCATCATTGCTCATGACTAAAATGACTACATCAGTCAAACACCTGAACTTTCTCCAGTCCTTCCCTTTTTTTGGTCCTGCAGTGACAGCTGTGCTTGGGCATCGCAGTAGGGTACATGGGGAGGCAAGTGGGAGGTCTGAGTGCCAAGGCTGTGCAGTGACTACAATGTGAAGCAGCTGGTACTGGAGATAGTGCACTTCCGAGCAGCCCTGCTGCCTGCTCCAGCAACTGGCGTGGCCACTGGTTTGTCTCAAGGGACTGGGAACCAGCAAAAAAGGTTTGAGGTTTGAGCACTGAGATGTGACCAATCTTCTCTTAGTGAAATATTGCTGCTGTGCTGCACTACTTCCTGTTCCTATACTGGGAGGCAGTTTACTCCTTACAGGCAACAAAAGCCTTTTAGACTTGCAGGCTTAGCCAGTGTAGGGTGCAGCACCTACAAAAGGAGGTTAAAGATGGAGTCTAGTATCCCAAGTGCAGTTCTGTTTTCACACCTTGCAGGAAGGTGTAAAAGGCCTGGATTTTGGAGGCCAGTCACAGCCCATTGTTTCTGGAGTTCCCTGCATCCTAGTGCAAACCCCTTTGGGGCCGTTCCTCCAACCAAGAGCTTGTGCCCTCCTGGTGCAATCTAAGAATACAGTACTATGGCATGGGTTGGCACAGTCGTGGGCACTGAGTTGGCAGGCGTCTCAGCTAGCATTTCACCTAGTGATGGTGTTTGCAGGGGTAACTGCTGGGGTACGTGGTTTTTTTTACATTTCTTTTCATTTCAGACTACACAAGCTGACCCAAATGCCCATAACTTGGAGAAATTTCTGAGTAGTTCTGTGACAAGAGAAATTGTGCTTGGACCTCAGGAAAGAAGAATTGCAATTATATAGTGGTTTCTTTCAACTCTTTTTAGCTTTTCCTCTGCTCAGGCTTAAAAGGTCTTGGGGATGCTGCTATCACACCAATTGTGGAGGGAGATTGAGACAGGTATTGACTATATGATTTGTATCTGGATCATTAAACTGTCTCCTTCCCAGAATGATCTATATATCCCAGAGATGCTCTAGACTGATGATATCTCAGGCCTGATTTCCTCAGGAACCAAGGTCTCTATGATGCTGTCTGCATGTTTCTGTGTTTAATGACTTGGGAACCAGGCAGTCAATGTTGATCAGTTGTGTTGGAGAGGCAGAGGCATCAGAGACATTCACATTTACCTTCCCATACATGGTTCCCAGGGATCCTGGAAGCAGGATTCCCCTGACTAGTATCTGTAGGAAATTAATGCTTTTCCTTCTGTCCAGACTTCATTTTTGCATCCAGGTGTTGCCTCATTGCGTGCCACACTTGGATCAGACAATATGAAAAGTTTCTGCGTCCCATTATACACAAAGGAAAAAAGATCAAATTCCTTCAATTTTTATTTAAATAGAAGGACCAGGGGAAGGCAGCGATTATGAAGTCACTCCCACAGGACCAAGGGCTGCCACATGAGCCCATCCTGTGCTAGAATCCAGCATATCTCTGTAAGTGAGAGCACGACACTCATGCACGTTCTCAAGCGCACTGTGCACACTCGATTCTTCCAGCTGCAGGGGACGCTTCATTTGCGGCTTGCACTTTATTAGCCACCAGACAAGCCAAGCAGAAGACACAAATCTGTTGGAAACTAGGCTTCATTAGTTCTGCTCTTCACAATTACATGTCTAAAGAAATGAAACCGCAGAACTGTTTCTTTCTTTCTTTCTTTCTTCCAACAATTACCTTAGCATTGTGTTAGACCAAAGCCTAGCAGTCTGCAATATTTTGTTACAGGCCATAACTCTTTTAAAACAGGCTGAAAGCCAAAAACTCCTGAGGTTTAATTTAAGCAATGCTTTCTTAGGAAAGAGGAAAGAAGTCTCAAAGGAGCCTAAGGAACAATGGTATTAGATATTAGCAGTTAAATTTTTCTAATGATTACATATGAAAAAACATTCTGGCAACTTCCATAAGTTTTGCCTTTTCTGAATGCCTATAAAATCTCATTTGGAGCATTAACACATCTTTTGTGTTATAAATAAGAAGATTGGAAAAAAATGGATTCAAAAAGAGTGATTGAAAATATATATAGGGTTACCTATAGAGTATGTGCACAAAATACATTATTGAAGAACAGTCCTCTAGAAATGAGAACTGGAAACTATGAACTCCTCAGCCAGAAGAAGCCTGAGAAGACTCATGTCTACTCAAAAGCCAAGCTGGGTTGGGGATGGTGCAGGATGAATTAGACTTTGTGCTTGCCAGAAGATTTCTAAGCACTCATCTTCTTAGAGTTAGCAGATTCCTCCTTTTTTCAGCTTCCTGAAAAAAATATATATATTTCCGTGTTAAATTCAGTACCCAGACAAATCCCATGCAGAAGCTTATGAGGGGACATAATAAATTAATAAATTTAGTCTGTTAAGAGTGACATGAAGAAAACAGAGCATTGGCCTGTACAGTGAATGCTACTGATAACTATTCCACCTTCAGTTAAAAACAGATTTTCTCAATCCCCACATGTCCAAGGGGGATGGCATGGACATAGAGTCTTGACTGGTGGGTGCAGGTCTGGTTTCTGGTTGGCCTTGTTTCTGGCATACAGAAAGCAGACCTGGCTGGGGGAATGTTTGAAGGTGATTAAGAGCAGGAAAGAACAGGAGAGAAAGAAAAAAAAATTGGTATGAATACCATGAAGAAGCCAGAGAACAGATTTTATTCAGTAGAAGGCTTGCTTGCCAAATTTTATAATGAAATATCACTAAACTGATCAATGAGGCAAGACAAGATACACATTAAGATCTAACCCTGACTTAGTTCAGTACCTGTTAAATACTGGCCACAGGCTGAGAAGCTCCGGACCTCGAGCTTTCCTTACTTGGCTTACAGATTGTCAGGCCAAACTCTTTCTGCCTTTCAACAGCCCTCTGGGCTCTCTGTTTTTTTGCCTCAAGCTTCACATTAATTCAGCCACATACAGTGGCTTTGATTCCTGCCCACTGGCCTGAAGCCATTCTTATCCTTGTTCACATGTGCCCATAAAACCTATCTCCTGCTACCTCCTAACATGTGCTTCTATCTCTTAAAACAGAGGAAACACTCAAATCAAGGAGGGAAAAACAACAACAAAATGCAAAAGAAGGCAAGAGTTGTGAAGTCCAGTATTCAAAACTTAGATACGTTAGACTCAATTTTCCAAAGCATCCTTAATTTTGCCTCCTGGTGAATATGTATTATGATACGGTTTTAATTACAAGGTTGCATACTATTACTTTTCCCCAGGACACCTGCTTCAATGGGGCACAGGATGGATAGTGCTCACTTAATGAGCAGCTATACAATATGTTCTTTTATTCTTGCTGCTTGGCATTTGGCCCCAGGCCTTATTTACTACATGCTGCTCAGGCGTGGCCCTAAAGACAGAATTATTCATTTCCTACTAGACTACTCTGCAGTACTCCTCACTATATCAGAGTGGTTAAAAACTTTAATGAATCTTCACAACACCCTAGGAAGAGCAGGGTCAGCTGTCCCCCTTTTATAGGAAGAAACTTAAAACATGTCCATTTATTTTGGACAGTAAAATTTAATGGAATTGTTTTCTCCTCCCCATATGCAAGGCTCATTCTTCAAAAGACTCTTCTCTCATTTAATGAATATTTTGGCTCAAAAAAATCAAAATGGTACATTTGGAAGTAGAAGCTTCATGCAAAAACTTCTGTCGCTTTGACAGAACAGTAACACAATGAAAATGTGGTCCTATTTTCACAGGACATGACACAAGAGTGACGAGCACAGTTCTCAATTACAGAAGATGTTACTAGCTCTTTCTAGAGTATTTTTATATGTACGTTTGTAAGGATTTAAGTGTGCATGAGATATATGTGGTATGCAGGCATCCTTGTGTAAGAAAACATATAGGAAGTCTTATATACGAAGAAAAAAATATACATATTTAAAGGGACAAGGTTGGACCTTTCCCACCAGTCACAGACCCCTGGGGTTTAGCCAACTTTGCTTGTTCCCTCCACGTGAAGGTAGGGTTGCCTTCTTAATGATATTGACTAGAATTGCTTGCAAACATTAAACCTGCTTATAAATTATATTCATTTTAAACTTTAGATTTTTTGGCACATGTTACACTTTGAAGCCTTCAGCAGTATGCTGTTCTTAGTTACCAGTAATTTTGAACCATCTTTGACCAAAAAAATAAATAAATAAAAATAGAGGACAAAAATTGGAGCTTCTCTTTTCCTACCCAACCTCCAAAATTTACCCCAGAAAAGAAGGGAGTTAAGATAAGGGGCTGCTGATATTATATCCCGAATCAGGGTATTCAATCTCTAATATCCTTTGGATTTTTTGGCTTCCAGAGTTTGCAGTGTGCAGGTGCTTCAGAGAGATTAGCCCCGGCTTAGGAATCGCTGAAAGGAAATGGTAGAAATGAGGGAAGAAAGAATCTCTTTGGTATATCGCTGGAAGAAGATTGCAACATTAACAGATTGCTGAAACACTGATTTATTTTTATTTATTTTTAAAATAATTAGTACAGGTCAATTGGGTAGACTATTATCCACTTTTTAGTCAAATCTGCTGGTTCAATTTCAGAAGAAAATTGCATGAAGTCAAGAATAGCTGGAGAATTACTGAATCCAGAATGCCTAAACATCTAAGACGAGCTGCCCAGCATTTTAAAATAGCAAGTACATGGCTATGAGGTTCAACATTTATTGCACTTTATCATTTTTCCCAATTTTTTTTTTCTTTGGATTGGTCAGAACCTTCAAGTATCTTAAATACCCTTATCCAGCTTCTCCAAGATGAAAGATCCCAGTCTGTGAATCTATGCCTTTAAATAGAGTATTCTCATTGATGGTTTTCTGAACTTCATTCTCAAATGTTTCTTTTTCTAATCATGTATGAATCTGCCCAATGGGAGGAGAGCAGATTGACTTGGGCTCTGATGTTTTGCTCTGGAACAGTGTGCATAGCTGATCATTTCCACTGTTCATGAGTATCCACATCTGAATCTCTAATTCTGAGAAACTTAGAGTTCAGATCAGGATTTAGGCCTGGTTTTGGTTTGGAGCATATGGGTTTACTATTTGCTTGAAAGTCATAAAAGTGTTATGGGGAGACAACCCAGCAACAATCTACATGGTTTTTTGCAAGGATTTTTCTGTACACGTTGGTTTTGCAATAGAGAGGACCTCTCTGCTTCTCTTTTGATACCAAGGATACAATGGCATTTCTTTAATCTTGACACCCAATGAACACTGCTTTATGAAATGCCATAGGTTCAGGGAGATAACTTTGTGTGCGCTAGATTAAGCAGGACTGTGTTGTTTTTCCCCTTCCAGTTCATGGAATTAATTCATTTAATTCACAGCTTACAGCACCAGATAAATGGGCAGAATACAATTACAGGAGACTGAGCTTTCTTTCTTCTTTTGGCTGATATTTGTTACATGAACATACTCTTTTCATCTTTCCAGTTCTTAGAATTTGTATCTCTCCTGAAGGACTGACAGGAAAAGGAAAATGTGTTCTAAAAACACATTTAAATACTTTATTAAGACTGCAATTATAATTAAAAATAAACTCTAGTATACATAAGCTTATTTGAGATGGTCAGGACTTCCAATTGAAGAAGAATTTCAGAAGAATGTTGTTCCATCTTCTTCTGTTGTTTGTCATTCATTTGCAAATAATTCTTTGGTTAAGCTACTATTGTAGGCATTTGCCCAAATATCTTTGTATTTATTTTTCCTGTTTTTGTTTTCTCCCTACCTCTTACCCTCACTATAATCAAAACAGAATTTAAACTGTATAGGATGTATAATATGGAAAATAACCATTTTGAACAGTAATATAATTCTGGATCCATTAAATATAGCATAGATCATTTTTGTGGTTCGAAAAGGGATTTTACTCCATCAGAACTCCATCAGACTTCCTGGCATCTCAACATCATTCAGCATTCCAGATGTTCACTCAGGGAGTTTGGCTTCCAAGGAAATGGCAAAACAGAGATGATGTGAATGAGAGGAAATTTTAAAGTAAAAGTTAAAATAGGACAATCTCCTCAGACAGGTGCTTGGTTGTTTTCTCTGTGATATGCCTTAGTAAGTAGATGGCTCCAAAAGCCAGGATAACGTTAAATATGTTATTTGTAACATTGATTATCTCTCTCTACTTATGCCATTGTGATATTTATCCAGAACATGCCATGAGAATTTCACCTGTTTCTCTTTGTAAGGAACTCAACCTGCTATCTTTAATTGATATAATTTTGATATTGATTATGACTGTTTTTAATTTGTAATGGAGATATATTAACCTGTAATAGCATTTCTTCTTTACCTGAGCAATAAGAAAAAGGCAGACTCTAAGAAAGAAGGAGAGAGATTTGTGTTTTTGCATCTCTTCTTTGGAGATGCTCAAAGAAACAAAACCCAAAAGGTACACTAAAAAAAAATCTCCAAATTCAGCTTCAATTGATATCCTCTAGGGTTTTCCCCATCCTGGTGACTGGTGCTACACAATATGGTGCCAGAAAGTCATCAGTCTGGCAGCTGGTAGATTTTTTGTTTTGTTTAGTTTAGTTTTGCCTCTCTAACACTGACCCAGTAAATATTTGCTGGGCCATTTGTACCATCTGCCATGCAAATGGCAAGGAAGAATGGCAGACATAGGGGTGTACCATGTTAAAGCATCATTTAAAATGGAAATGCCAAGACAGTGGGAAGCTACCCCGACAGCAAAAAAGCTCAGCAAGAAATATGGAAAAGAGAGCGATACGGCCCCTCCATTATTATGGGGTATCATCTGGTGTCAGATTTCCATGACCCCATCCTGGTTGGAAGTGGAGAACACACGTCTGACAG
This sequence comes from Eudromia elegans, assembly GCA_003342815.1. NCBI lineage: Eukaryota > Metazoa > Chordata > Aves > Tinamiformes > Tinamidae > Eudromia > Eudromia elegans. Next base: position 755,053 of record PTEX01000056.1, on the reverse strand, counting down.
CTCCTCTCTCCCCAGCACATTATGAACGTGGAAAACCAAAGTCCTATATGGCTATGTCTTGACACTAGAAGAGGACAAACTGGTTCGTCTCAGTTCGTCTCAGAAAAGAAACCGAGCCTTTATCCAATATCTACAATTAAAAATACTTATTTATGTGGATCAAGAACATTTTGGTTTCTTTCTTGTGTTCCCTTGTGCTCAGAAGTTTTTGTCTGAGTCAGAAGACTGGAGGAGGCAAGAATATGTTCAAGTATAGTCAAATATAGCCTGGCCAGAAAGACATGAGTTACACCCATGTAATTTAATGTGTATGTTATTATTTCAGGCTGAAGAGGAGAACCTGTGATATTTTTATGGTAAGCATCTGGGGTTCAGTACCCCACCAATTACATGAGTCAAATCCATACTCAATAGATGACAAACTCATTATGTTTCTTGATATTTTTCCTCTTAATGGAACCAAACTTCTGAGCTAGTTTCATATTTACTGGATCAATTGAGATGAGCTCCCCCCAAAAAGTAGGAAAATACGTCTTCCCTCTGCTTCACTTGTGGTAAAGGGCAAAGACCATGACAATAATTTAAAGACGGTTTCTGTCTTACACCAGGTCAAGTCATCTTACAGTAAAACGCAAGGATCTTTGTAACACAAAACAAAACAATAAAAGGAGATGTTCTGGGCATCAGCCACTCACTGTTATTGTTGCTGCAACCATACAAAACCTTGTGTTCCCCTGATGCTTGACCTTCAATCATCGTAACTACAATGCGTGGTTATGAAAGCACTGAATTTCACTTTCTTCCACTGTAGCATTCTCCACTGACATTTGTGATAGGAATGAATATTGTCAGAGAAAATGAGTCAAGATGCCTGGACAGAGCCTCGCAGACGTTGATAGTGGTAGGACATCACATAAATCAACAGTGTCATGACCACTGTACATTAATGGGAGAGTGACTGTTTCAAAAGAAAAAAGTTTTTCTCTTGGCAAAATGACAGAGTTGAGGTAATTGTCAGTATTATTCTTATCAATAGTCTTTTGCTTATACATTTCCAGCTACATTTTTGAGGCTTGATGGGATTTTTAGTCGCTTGTCTTCCTTTTGGTGAAAACAATAGAATACCTATGGGCTACAAAAAGCAGAGTAAGAACCTTTAATCTCAGTTTAAGTCATTGGTGATAGTTCACAGTCAAAGGAAAAAATGATCAGCTGCATCTTTTGGTGCTTTATGGGAGCAGTAAAGTAAAAAATTGTCCTTCTATTGGAGGAAAGTATAAACACAGTGGATTTTGGAAAGGCAGATTTGCAAACTGTTTACTTTTCATGTGTGAAGAACAGAATTGTTTGACAGGAGGACGTCTTTTCACATGCATGATTCTGTAGGATTAATATTTCTCATTTTGTACGTTCAGAAAAGTGAAACACAATTTTATTTTTTTCTTTCCCATCGATTTTCTCAGTGAATTTACTGCCTGACTCTTTCAAAAACCTGAAAAACAAAACAAAAAAAACCAAGCTATGCTGTCAAAAGGCAAATCAGGGCGGCATTTCTTGCTTCCAGACTTTTGCTACTATGTTGGTTATCCAGATTGCAATTCATGCCGCAATGGGGACTGTTATGTGCCCTATTGGTGATGGACCTGTGGCAGTGGATTCGGAAAAGGACAGCAATGTGAATGAATCTGAAAGTGTCATCTTTTTATTGTTTGGTGAGACAAAAAGTAGTTTTGAACTCAGTCACATGTGTCACTCACATGTATTCAGCATTCTCTATAGCCCCCTCCATCAGCCAACTCTACCCAACCTGAGGACTGTGAAGCCCACCTCTAGCAAATGGAAAGCATACATTAAAAATAATGGGCACTTGTTTCACAGCATCAAATCTTTCACTGATGTGTATGTGCAAGCTTACCTGTTCAGGTTATATTTGTTTCTGTCGTATAAACCTCATAATACAAATACCACCTTAAGCCATTAACTGATTAACACAGATGAAGCAGAAGAAGATCAGTGCTCAGTTCTTTCCACTTTTATTTCACTACGGCGCTTTTACCTTCCTGGTCCAATGGATTTTCACTGCATTCATTTCTTCATGCCTTGCTGTGGGAGGAATGCATCTTCCTTTCCTCTCAGGCTGTTTGACAGACATTTTCAGGCAGCAGATAGCAGCTGCCACAAACTCAGGTTCTTGTCTTCCTTGTTTGTCCCAAGTGTGATAAAACTATATAAAAGGAGCTTATTCTCAGAGATCACTAATGCCAAGACTTGGGGCACTGTTCTGTCATGTGCCACAAGACTGCCCTAGATTAGCACACGATTTTCAGAGACAAAATTTCACATGCTCTTTTGAAACAGATTTAAAGTTTTGGAAAGATGAAACACGTTTCTAAATGTACGTGTCTAACAACCTAATCTAGGAAGATGACTTTCGTAAAGGGCATATTGTTATGTTAGGATTTGCAGTGTCATTGCTGCAGGGACACCATAAAATGCACGCAGTACTCTAATGGTCCTGCACAGCTTAGCAGCTCACATATATTCTGCTTCTCAGAGCAATTGTCTGATGCCTAGGGGAAGGGTAAAATTCCCATATTAAGCAATAAATATAATGTGTAATTGTATTTAGATGTAAACCAACGTCTTATTTTATCATTTTTTAAAGGAGATGCCCTGCAGGTAAGATTAATTATGAAGAACGGCTGGACATCAGGATAGACTTTAGGAAAATATTAAGGTACCCCCTAAACATAAAAGTCTGTTGGTTTGTTGTGCTTACAAGCACATGGTTTTGGTTTGTTGTGCTTACAAGCACATGGTTTTTCCTTCCTCGCTCGGTCTGGCGACCCACATTTGGCATGTGCTGAACAAGACATGCTGTCAGGTGCAGAGGGACACAAGGTGCCAATGCATCAGAGCATTTAACCTTGTCTAAGTGAGAGCTGTGGCAGAAAAGATTGCACTTGGAAGATCAGGTAGGGTGTTTGGCATGCACTCTGTGTCTGTGCTGCTTTTGAATGATTTCTCTGCCTTTCAAACAGATGGACCTCGGTGTAGCTTCATTTAGGCCAGAAGCCAACATTTGTATTCTCCAGGTAGATTCTCATTCTCTGCTCTCTTTTTCTTGTGGCTTGCACGATGCCTTGTTCACATAGAGCAGCTGAAGGTGCAGCGCAGGTTCCTCTATCCTGAGACTAAATTATATCAATCAGCATCATGGAGTTTCTAAAGATGTGTTCGCTTACCTTCTGCATATGGTTGAGGTGAGACAGTAATCCTTGGCCAACAGTGTAGACCTTTGGCTCCTTGCCCATGTTGGACTTTTCAGCAATTAGTACTGTTAGCTTTTAAAGCAGAAAGAAGGAACTGCAGGACTCACAGCTCTTCAGGTTTCCCTGGAGGGGAAACTCTGAGACCTGCGTCGATGTGTTTTCTGACTGGACTTTCTAGAGAGCGTGCTAATGCAAGGGAAGCAGTAATTGGTGCAAAGGCTTTGGGACATAAGCTGACTGATTTAGGTCATGCAACAATATTTTTCAGACTCTTTTGTTTTCTGATAGCAGTCAAGTGAGTCAAGTGTAATTAAATTGTATATAAGTATTATAATTAAGGAACAAGATAAAGATCTATGAATTGCATCTAGCTGAATGTTATTTTCCAGAATATTTCTTATGTTATTTTCCAGAATATTTCTTAAGAAATAAAACATTTTAAAATGTGGCGTTTTTTGACACAATCAGCAATTTTCTTTCATTTCTGAGAATGTGGGGGAAAGCAATTAAAACCATTTTTGACACTTTCCCTTTTCTTCAGTGTTCTTGGCTATAAATTAAAGTATGTTTATGACGGAATCTAGTCAATGAATGGTATACGCAGAGGCTTACTGTATGGAACTGCATGCTCTTACCAGAATGAGGTGTTTCTGAAGCAGTGGAATTGAATTCTCATGCAAGTACAATTACTCACACCCCGGTGTTGGTGAAGCTCTGGTCTTCGGTGCTTTATGTATAGCAACCTGTGTATTATTTAGCAATTGATGGAATTCATTAGAATAGAACAATGATGACATTTGTATTGGCAGCTGTCTAGCAGAAAATATTTTAGTTTCATGCTAAGCATGATCAAACCAAACAGGAATTGATTATGAAACCAAATCAATATTTTTTCTGGCAAAAGTATTCAGTGATAAAAAAGTGTGGCCACTTTTCAGAGAAACTTATTGTAATGTATTATTAATGCAAGGATGATCAGATAAAAACTAGAAGTTGGCAAGCTGTCAAAAACTCAGAGTGAATCAAAAATTTATAAAACACTATTGAATTAAAACAATCCTATTATAGATCCCAGCAATCATTTTTGCTGAAGCACACTCGTCAGATTATTTTACTGTTGAGACATTAGGATACAAGGATTTAAAGCTCTGAAGCCTCTCTCTCTCACTCACTCTGTTTTCTTTTGGAATAGCATAAAATTAAAAATGAAATTTACACAGTAAATTATTTAGATCCAATTCTCACATATGGATTGAATAAGAACAATAGAGTTTAAAATAATGGCAGTATTTTTCCTTTATGGGTTGTATTTTGCTGACTTACATGAAAAATTACTGCTATTACATTCAGGCAGAATGAATTGCTTTATGAAATCTGTAAACTTAATTTGTGCATGCATTCAACCACTAGCTGCAGACATGATGCTTTCAGAAAAAAATAACCCTGGAAGAACGCTTCTCATCTACGGATTTTCTCTGCTTGCGAGTGTTTTAAATTTTTATTACTTATGTCATTCTTATATATGAGATCCATTCTTCCTGAATGCTGGGCACTGACATTAGGTGGATACGTTCTAAAACGGGCACCTATAACCGTCCATATCTCTGAGTATCTGTCCCTTTTTGTATGAAGCTTTCTAAAGTGCCTATCACTCTTGTATTTAAGCTTCATAGTTCTTGCAGATAGCTTAAAGCAAGGGATGACTTGAAATATAGTTCTTCTGATAGATTTCATCTTTGTCTGTCTTGCTTTTTGTTCCCCAAAATAAGACCTGTCCTAAAGGTTTGCCACTTTAAAGCAGTGCAATCCTGAATTAAGGATAAAACTTTGCTACCCTTCTCTTACCATAAGTGTTTCAGACCAAAGCACAAGCTTACTGCATACTCTAGTTCCTACCTACAACAGGGATAAATGCACAAAAGGTGGAAGATATTATCTGTCCCTTCCTCTGCTTTGCTTTTGTCAGATAGCCAGCTCTTTCTGTATGTGTTGCTATGCTAATTATTTTTTCTAAATGCTTTTTATTTTTTCTTTTTTTTGGGCATATGAGTAAGGAGCTTAGAAGGGGAGCAGGAGGTCTTTCCTTGCGGGCATCGATTTCCTTGTGGGAAAGGCACATCATCTTGGCTGATGATAACAAGCAAAGTTAATCTGCAGGATGCAACGTTGGTCCCACACAAAACCCAGGCAGACACTTGGCACAGCACTGAGATGGAGACAACACCCCAGCTTCCTTGTGGGACTGGCTAGAGTAACTGCCAGCCCAGTCCACTCTCCAGGGTGATGCAGACCCTTCAGGCTCCAGTTGCAAGTAGCCCCTTGCACAAACCCACTGGCCACAGCACATGCACGCCCCATCTAACATTCTGGTTTTAGTGGCCTCTTTGTAGGAACTGCAATAACCGACCATCTTAAAAGAGAATTTTAGAGCTTTTACTTACTACCTCACCTAAAGTTTGAATGCCAGAGAAGCTTTCATGTGTTCACAGTCAAAATGTAAGGAAACTGTAGTCAGTACCATGACCCATGAACTTTTAACTTGACATTCCTTTCACTTCACTGTAGATGTGTTGAGGAATGGGAAATAAATGAAATTAATGGGTTCTTCTGAACTAACAGTCTCTTTTCAGGTTTATCATGTTACAATAGTAGCAGTATTTGCTTTAAGTGATTTTTAATGGATAACAGTACCATCAAGTTACGGTCATATGAGATGTGAAAACTATTTAGGGTTAAGTTTTATCAATATTTGAATGGAAAAAATAAAGAGAATCTGGGAACTAGGGGAAAATGGGAGACAATAGGTTATGAGGGAAAAAAACCCCAAGAACAAATACTTATTGCAGTTAATTAAAATTAATTGCCTGTACTGTTTACAAAAAATAATATGATTGCAGCTGCTTATGCAAAATACAGATGAAGATTACTTTGTAATTAAGAGGAACAGAAAGTTGATAAACACCATCACAATTAATTTATTTACATATTTTTATATATACACACACACACACACATGCATACGTACAAATACACACATATATGATCAGCTTCATATTCTCCAGCCTGACATGTGCCAGGTGAAGATGCCACACTGCAATTCTAAATAGATGTACCAGGAATGGCCAAGTCCTGCTGATCTGATATCAGATAGGACCTAGTACTTAACTAGTACTTTAAGAACAGTAATATACAATGATATTATATCAAAAGACCTAGTTCAATCCCATTATATTTGATTCCAATAAGCATGAAAAAGAAACTATTCCTGGTTTTTTTAAGCAGTTAAGCCACAGGGGCTGGGGAGAGAATATGCAAACAAATAAGATGACAATTTAGCATCTGTTAGTTGCATGATTTAAGATTGTGGCTGTTTTTTAGCTAGGATGAGGAGCAAAAGAATAAGAGCAACCACAAAGAAGAGAAATAGATAGAATGGGCAACATTCAGTTTGAGATTAAGAAGGTGAAAATTAGATGGCTACATGTAAATCTCTTTTTATCTACTCTTTGTATCTAAGCTCCTGCTCTGTTCATTGGAGATTTAGTTGAGACAGAAGAGTTTAAAAAGCAATTAAGCTTACTTTAGAGAACATATCTAGCGGCTGTTCAGCCAAAGACAGTGCTAGATGAGCAAGAAGGAATCTCCTTGTGCACTGGCAGGGACTTACTCTCTCAGTCCACCATTGACTGAGTGTCTGAGTACGGTAGTCACTCTCCTAGTTAAACATATTGCTTTATACAAGCTCTGCTTTCACTCTATAGGTTGAAAGAGATCCAGCTCGACTATATGAATCTTCCACAATCCTTCCACAGCAAGCACAGGTTTGAATTTCTGTTTCAGGTGTAGCTGTTCATTTTTATGTATTTGATGTTGATGTAGTCTCATGCAGACTGATCATTTGAATGAAGTTCCAAATACATAAATTTAAACAGGATTTTTAGTAGTGGGGCTTTTCAAAGGCACCCTTTGCTTTCAGCAAGAGCTCAGTGTCCATGCGGACCTAGAGAGCAGGAAACAATCTTCTGGAGTAATTATAAGAGCCTTTCTGAAAACGATATTGCACCAGGTAGCTAACAGCGCATGAGAACAACATAAGACTAGAGATGTTGTTATCAATGTTTCCCTGTAATTACAGCATTAGGACGTAGTGCAGTCCTTCAGCAATCTGGGACTGAACTGTTTGAGTTGCTTTGCACAGGTCAAGAATCACTTGATGGTCAGGTCTGAGTCATCTCTCTCCTCTGCAGTGAATGGCAGTAAAGTCATGGTGGGATTGTAGCTGATGTTTTTCTCAGATACTGTTAAAGCTTCATAAACCAGATTTTTTGTCAGAGGCAAAAAGCAGTTGCACACACAGGTCTGTCTTCCAATATCTGAGATAAATTTTCTCAAATTTTCTCTCAATTTTTCTCAGTTCTTACTTTTATTGCAAATAATGTGAATTGTTCCACTGCTACAGTTTCCTCACTAGTATGCCACCAACCACGTCATTACCTTTGAGTCACCTGGCACCATGTTGGGGTTCCTTGGACTACCATGCTGGGCTTGCTGCCTCCTCCTACCTGCTTCCCTCTCTCCTAATTAGCTGCTCTTTGCAGCTCTGAGCCATAGAAGACTTTCACAGGCATTACTGATTTGCATTTTCAGCCTATTTGCATCTGAGCCAGTAAGGCCCCTGCTTTCATGAGGGTTTTTTGGTAAACCTACAGTTGGGATTGTCTGCAACAGTAGCTGTTTAGCTACTTGTAAACACTGGCCAGACTGTTAAACTGTCAGTAATAAGAACTACCAGTTGTATCTGAAACCTCTGTACTTTACAAATCTTCCAAAAATTCCTCCAATGTGCATGGTGACCCGTTATCTCAAATGAGCTCATTGCAAATACTGTGTTTGGTGACTATTACCTCGGTGTGATTCACTAGAGTGCTGGCTAATGTGTTGCTTACTTCAGTTAGTTTCAAAAAAACAACTGTAATAATCAATTATCAGCAGGCGGTGGTTTCCTCCGTGTTCAAATGCATCAACTGCCAATTGCTGCCAAGCTCTGCTGGGTGCATCACAAATTGTCATAGCCTCCCGGTGGTTCTGTCTCTGGTACTTTGTACAACGACAATGATTTCTGACCATTTTTACTCTCTGTGCATTTGTGTTGGCCCAATAAAGCCTGTTTGTTGCCCAGTCTTTTGCATAACTCCATCTAAGGTGTCCTCATGAATCTTTTTCAGACTCTCTTGGTGCATTTTAATTGGAGTCTCTGTTTTCCCTTCTTTCTGCACTTGCTCATTCTCTTAGTCACCTCTGGGTTTTTTCCATTCCAAAAGTCTCTGGTAGTCAAGGGAACTAGTTTCTATGCAGCCCAGTCTGAGCTTATTATTCTTTTAAAGGACTCATTGCACTGTCACTCTCAGTTTCCCTGTTTTTCACCTCAGTTGTTTTGCAGATCTGGTAACTGGTACGGTAGTGTTTATGTTTGCTCTTCCAAATACTTCTCTATGGCTTTCTGTTTTGTTTTGTTCTGCATCTTGTCCTTCTCCAGAATTGCTCAGAGTTTTCTATTTCACATTTAAGTTGTACCTTTAGAATGCTAAGGCTGAGTACAGAAAGTACTGTGGCACCAAAGGTAGAGGTTTGTCAAGGATATTCTTGTAATAACATCAAATAATATAAAAACAGCCAGACTGGGCTGAGCAAAGGTTCATCCAGCTTGATATTATGTCCCTGACAACAGCCAACAGCAGATGTCAAGGGAAGAGTATTAAAAGTCATCAGGCATCTAACGATAATTCCCTGAAATATGAAATGTTCTTCCAGCTTCCAACAAGTTGCAGGTCAGTGGTTTCTAAACCAATGTGTTGTCTGTGTATTTAATTACTCTCAGTGGGTTTTTCTTCCATTAATTTGACTGGTTGCACTTTGATTCTATGCAAACTTCCAGCGTCCGCAACCTTCTGCAGAAGACACTCTGCAGCTGAGGTATAAGATGTGCTAAGAATAACATCCTTTCATTTATTGTGAACTTACCATCTCCGACTGCCACTTTATGCCTTCTTATTCTTTTACTGCAAGAGGCGGCAAACAGTTGTTCCTTGCGTGGTCTGTCCCTGCACTTCAAAATTTCACAGTCCTCTCTGTTATGCCTCCCTCTTCGCTTTTCAAGGCATAATATTATATTCTGTTATATTCTCTGTTCTTTTCTTGATAATTCCAGCTCCTGAAAATGTTGGCCCTTTTTATTGTACACCATACCAGTATTTTCAAGGAAATCTCCATTTATCCATTAGAAACCTAAGATCTTGTTCTTGAATGGCAATCATCAGATAAAATTGCAGCATTATATAGCTGAGGTTTTTACCTATTTTCCTCACTTAACATTTCTCTTCAGTGTATGTTATTCTGCAGACACTCATTCAGCTTCATGAGATCACGCTGAAGTTTTCCACTGTTGACCTTCATCTTTCTTACCCTGAGTAACCCCTCTTTTCTTGGTAAAATTTGCTGCCCATCCTCTGTTCCACAGCCTTTAAAATGTGTTAAACAGCATGGATCCCAGCACATATCCCTGCTGGACTCAATTGATGACCTCCTTCTGCTGTGAAAATTGGCCATTTGCTCTTACCTTTTCTTCTAATTGTTTAATCAATTATTTATTTATGCAATGACCTTCCTTTTCATCCCATGTTTGTTAGTTGCTTCAGGTCCTTTGTAGAAAGATCTTGCTAAATGTCTTTTGGAAAAACAGGTAGAATGTGTCAGCCAAATCTCTTCTATCCACAAGAATGAAGTAGGCAGTTTTAAAGTGTGAATAATGTGACCTATTTTCAACCACCTGCATAAGGAGGAATAAAATGAAGATACCCTCAGAGCACTTACGCACTCTATTTACTTTAGAGGGAATCAAGATATGTAGGTATTAGCTTCAATGAGCTTTCCACTAAAGATCAGTGCTCACAGCTATCCCCGCCTTTCTATTTATAGTGTATGAAGAGATGGATCTACAATCTCCTCGCTCCACAGATCATTTATTCACTGTTGTCCTACAGAAGCCAGCTCTTCTCCCCAAATTCGGTTTTCTGAAATGCATCTTGCTTCAAGGTCCATCCATTTGTGTCACTGTTCCTCTTGGTAACCAGATATCAACCTGTCCTTTTGTTGTTATGTCTTATGTTGCTTTGATTGCTCACCAAGATTCAAAATAGCAGAAAGAAACCTAAAAAAAAAAGAATTAACAGAGTTTTTAATGATTGACTTTGCCTTCAGCTGCTCAGACCCATACCCTCAGACAGAGAACAAGAAGCACTTTGCTAAGATGCTTCCTTTGATCCCTCTTGGTTTGCCATCTGTCAGCCGGTCACTTAACACTCTTTGAGTACATATTCTTTCCATTATTTAATACGTTAGTTTTGAAACCTTGTGGCTTGGTAAATGGGCAATGTGGTTGTCCAGCTTGCCTTTTTCATAGTCTTTCAAATTTTATTCCAAAATGGCCCTTTTTTGAACAAAAAGGTACAGACTTACATGTTCAATGTCTAGCTTAAATATTTCATCTGCTGACATAAACTGAGAGGAGTATTGATATACCTGTCAGTTCTTCTTGTAACAGAGAAATAACCACTCATTCAATTCATTAATTTACTCTAACAAATATTACTATTTGACCTTGCGAATATGTTTTTGTAGATGCTTGTCATTTGAGAGTTTCTTTGTTCAAAGCTTTCAAATTGTTATCCCTAGAATTAACCCAATCAGTTTTCCTTTATGTTAGTGATATTCATTATTAGAACTGGGGTAGCTATTCTTCTCTGTCTGTATCATCTTAGCATACCAATTCAGATTTATGTAACAGTTTGGTTGGCTGCATTTCCACTGATAAAGAATTTGTGTAGAGGGTAGCTTCCTAGTTCTTCTAGTCCACTATCTTTTGCATTTTAAGTTTTCTAATGGTGCTTGCTTATTTAAATTTTCTTTTCCCTAATCTGCCAAGTTTATAATTTAATATGATTAATTCTGAAGTATTTTATTACATATCTCAAACCATGATAGTAGTACCTATTTCAAGAACTTGCTGGCAGTTTGTGATTAGGTAATTTTAGTCTGAATGAGCTTAAAGTCTTATATGTCATTCTTGAGCAACTACTGCAGCTGCCTTTCTTGATTTGGGATAAATGGTTATAATTCTATAGCTAATTAAATTAAATCTTTGAATATACTATTTCTAGACATAAATATCAGAATGTTTTGGAAATATAAATATTTTAGGGGGTTACCATTACATGATTTAGGGAGATTAATCTAGGGATTTTGTTATGCCATTTTTGAAATTCCTAATGTTATATAACTCAAAATTAATACTTCTCTTTCAGCAATTCTGCCTCCGCCTTCACAAGCCCTTGGTCTAACACCTGGTATTGCTGCTCTTGCTAACCCTCTCTGGCCTGACCTGTCCAGGGTTGCTTGTTTTTGTTCTTTAGCTCACACTCATTTACATGTTTGCATCGTGGCACTACTGAAAGTGCTGGGACGTTTCCCTGCCAAGGACAGGGTCACATTGAAATGGAAGTGCATGATTGTGCAGCATCAGGTCTCACTGTCTGCTGTGGTTTGACAAAACTGGCAAAGGATGAATCAAAGGAAGCCTGGTTGTTCCCATGTGTGTTACAAAGGCGACCAGAGTCATGGAAAGATTAACTCACTTTCCCACACACAGGAAGCATGGTGTGGATTTGCAGATTAAATCCAGTTCTTCCAGCTCCCCACGAGTATTTTATCTCTAGGATTTAGCATCATCACTGTGATGATGAATCCTTTTGTTTTTTTCTTTTTTTTTTCAGAAAAGTTGCAAGGCTTTTGGCTTGCTCCTCTACACTCATTTGAGATCCCAAGATTGCTTTTCATGAGCTTCCAGTAGCTTTACTTAGCTCAGTGCCCTGGCTACGATCCAGTTTGGCTCACCATGGGCTGCATCTTCAGATTTCTGTCATTGCAGTTGTGTAACATAAACCATCCTAAACCGTCAATCAACACCGCTGATGTTGCTAAAAAGTTTTGCCAGCTTGTTCCACTGCTGCTATAAAGTCACAACAAAGTGAAATAATCCTTTTATGTAAATGCTGGATGCAATTGGTAGTCTATCTGTCTATTTGCAATTTCAACATTTTTCATGCATTTTTCATTGTTTTTACTAACATTATTGTTATCATTTATGTCCATATATAATCTCATGGACTAAGGAGTTCTGCTATAAGACAACCTTTTACCCTGAATTTGGAAGTTATGGAATACACTGAAATCTAGATGTCATTTCAATAGCAGCCTTTTTGAAAAATCTAGATGTAGACTGAAAGGAATGAATACCTGTGGGGCTCTTTACACACTTGAGCAAAGTTAAAGAAATTTCTGAGCACCTTTTCATAATTTTCTCTTCATTTTCATATCTAAACACCCATAAAACATGAATAAAAGTGAAGTCAGTGGTAATGCTGTAATGTGCTTTTGTAGGTATGATTCTGCACCATTCAAACTCTGCAGTTTTCTAGATTTGACTAGGTTATCTATTCAGAAGGTCGAACTCCAAATGGTCAATCCTCTTCACTTTTTCATTTGCTCTGCTAATGGCACAAATTTGTAAGTGCAAGTGATGTTGCTCCTTAGGGAGATAAGGGCAGCAGATGTCCCAGCACAGACACAGGCAGCACCCTGTCTATAACCTACACCAGGCTCACCTTAGGTTGGCATTGCTGATCATCTGCGACATGTATGCTAATCCCAGAGCACATCGTGAACTTTACATTTATTTGTACTCTCACTAGTTTTTTCTTTTTAAACACAGTATGCTAGCTTAGTAAAACTATTGCAATGACCTCATCTGACAGTTTTACATAGTTTGCTCTTGAGCACTGGCAAAATATTCATTAGCTATCTGAAGATTCTTTTGCCCATTTTCCATGTATTGACTTTTGCCTCCCATTGCTTAAAATAGTGCCTAGGTGCAGCTTAGGATTCTTTCATACCTTTTTCCACTGTTCTATTTTTATGCACTCATTTCAAAGCTGGTATAGTTCTTTTTCAGATATGTAGAAAGGGCAAGACATTCTCTAAGCACAAGATCATCAGTAGACTTCAATTACTTTACTTCTTTCCAGCTAAGTATATATAGTATGTCAACATCAGCTTTGGATATAAAGCTCTTTGTATATTGAGCTGTTTTAGATTGTCCAGTTTTATTGTCTCGGTTCTTTTGGAGTCTAATCTATTATACCTGTGCAGTATGATACGACTAGAACTGCATATAAGACATGACTGGAATATTAATAGTCCCTGAATGTTACTTTTTTCCTGGGATAAAGATTTTGAGACATGTTTGAGTAAGGAATGGTTAGTTATTTTTTATTATTTTATTCCATTAGCATTTCTTATATTAGTTAAAAGGATAAGTTATTATTTCAGAACTCTCAATAGATCTTTTCACTGTCTAGAACTGTGACAAAGAGTGCCCTGGTATTGTCAACCTACCTTTTTGTTATGCATCCTCAAAAAATTTGCTCTTTACACTGCCAAAGATAACCTTTCCAATCAAATGAAATTTAACAGTATCTATATGTATGCATATTCACAGAAATGTGCTCAAAAACTAATTGTATACATGATTTAATATAAATAAATAAATAAAAAGAACAGCCCCAGAAATCCAAGATGTAAATTCCTCCCCTTGTCCTGTTCCTGTGCTATTGGCAGATGCCCTAAGCTGGCACATCTCTGCATTTTATATTTTGGAAAGTGGTGGCTGTTACTGTGGCTCATGGCATCTGGAAAGTTCCTGAATTCTGATGAACTCCAGGGCAGCAGGCCAGGTTAATAGCATATATGAGATGACACGGATTTCCAAATTCCATCACCTATAGTCCTCTTGTACTGAAAATCTGAATGTTTTGGTGTCTCTTTAAACCTGAGTATTTTCTTCTCGTGACTGAAGGGGATAACTAGCTGTTTAAGGCTCTGAGTAGCAGTCAACAGAAACAGTTCTCTTTGCTGTTTTCTGCTGTTTGTCCCCTTAGTGGAATGCCACACACTTAAGGGATGAATTTGGCCCTCTGCGCTGGGTAGTGGTAACAATTTGCTCTCAACACCACATTTCTTCCAGCCACTCTTTATATTCTGTCTTTCCAGAGGATAAGTATTTACTTTCTTCAATCCATCTCAAGTAACTTGTGACGACAACACATACATTTTGGAGGCAGTAAACATGAGCCCTCTGCAGAATTTTTGCTCCTGCCTAGCAACAGAAGCTACTGGCTTACTCCTGGTATGCTTTCCTTTTCTTGTCTAGAAGAACAAATGCTAATACACTTTACGTGTGACTCCAGAAAGTGAATAATAGAAGCTGACCTGACCAGAAATGCCAGGATCACAGAGTCTCGAGAGTTTAGTTGCTAACATAATGCATCATTACTCTGGTGAACCAAACTCTGTGCTTGCTATTTGCAGCCACATTAAATATAAATAAGAGAACTAAACAAACCACTGAAAAATAGTCTAATTAAATTCTGCAGTAAGATAGGCCCATGGCTTTCAGGACTTTTAATTCTCCATATGAAAAACAAGTATATTCACTTTGCTTCTATTTCACGATGCTGGTTCCCACACAGCAAGCCTAAAAGCAGTTGGGTTTGGGTTGTGGTTAATAAAGGGCCAGCTGCTGAGAACTCACCTATGAATGACTTTCTGGGGTTAAGAAGAGCATCTGCTGGACCAAAACATGACTTAAATCACCGGTGCACCTCCTGCGCTCCCTTTCAGAATAACCCTGCTTCCTGGAGCAGTTCTTTGCTCCCTGTCCTGAAAATGTAGAATAAATCAGAGTATGGTGCTATGGTACTCAGCTGCTTCTCCAGAACTCCTCCTTTGTCCTACTAAAGACCACATTGAGTTTTAATGGTGTTTGGGGGACACTATTCACTGGCTGCAAAAGAAGCTTGTGCCTAAGTGCTGTGTAGCCAAATCCAGGCTGGGAGTACCCACGCCTCCTTCCTAGGAGACATTTCCTTTGCAAGTTTTACACATGTTAACAATAACAGACTTAATAAATAGCACTTAAAGTCTCTTATTTGTTAGTGCCCCTTCTTCCTTTAAGTATTTATAACTTCTTCAAGGCCAGCTATCTGTAATTCTGTCTGTAATTCTCCCTATGGGAGAATTAACTATTAAATTTTTTATGATGTGTAAACAAGTACATTTCCTTTAACAATTTTCCCAAACAATGCCCCATTCCCTAGGTTTAGCTCCAGAGAGGTACTTTAGGGAAAATACCTTCTATCACCTCTGTTTCTGATTACAATAGCAGATCTCAAAAATATCCATTTACCACACAGGTCCTCCAAGCACTTGTAATATCTCCCTCTCTCCCAGATCAAATGCATTTGAATCTCTTTACCTTGTGGAATCCAGCAGGTTTTTTTGGGTGAAGCAAAACACATATTCTAGAGAATGAGAAACTGAATATTTCCCCTTGGATACAGGTTGATAAATATTAAAGAAGAGAAACATTTCCGATTTGTAGAGAATAAAAAAAAAGAAGATACTACTCCAATCTCCAGAGCCGCATTGGAGAGCTTATTTTATTTAGCAAAGAGAATGATGAAAATTGCACTAAAGATGTCAACACTTTGGTAGCCCTGAAGCATTCTGGCATCCTCCAGTCGCAGGAATTGAATCAATCGAGGCTGCCCCAGTGCTCTGCTATCTGTCTGGTATAACAGGTGTTTCAGTGAATGTGTGTTGCAAGATCACAACCACATTGCCAAAATACAGAGAATAGTGCATTTCTGATGAGCCAACGGGTGCCATTTGGACAGAGAGGTAGCTTGATGAAGATAATATGTAAAAACACAAGTAAAACACAACCTTGCGTGAATCTCTGAAGACTCTATTTTCCCTGCAGTCTTCAACCTCTTGGAAATACAAGGAATAGGCAAGATATTTTATATAAAATAGCAGCACTTTTCTTTTTAGCAAAGAACACATCACATTGTACGGGGTCTGAAATAAAGTGCAAGACCCGAAATCTAACCCTTCTTTTGGCCCTTAATTAAAACATATAGAACTTTGAGGTTCTCCAGAAATAGTATTTCCAAAAATAAGTACCTCTTAAAGAATATCTGTGTAGTCTTTATTCTGTTTCTTGTATCATAATGATTTCAAGTGTTTACACATGTTCAAGTGTTTGCACATGACAAAATTGTTCCTATAGTAATTTTCGGTATTATATTGAAGAATATTGGAGAGACATATGTACAAGGTTGGCCAGTAATTTTGCTACTAATACATTCCCCTGTTTACCTTTGAACTCTGTCATTCGTTGCCTTGCAGCTGTGTTTAATGAGTGATGAGATTAGTCAAATGAGCCCACAGCAAAACATCATTTTTTTTTAACTCTTGGACTGTGAGGAGACATCTCCTGCCACAGTCAGCAGGTAACAGCTGAGTCACAACCTTAACCTCAGAGGCAATGTTATGCTCAAGGGTTTCTAAGTGCCTTTGTACCCTCTAAATACAATTGTGCTCTGCCTCAACGGAGTTGGTCTCGACTTCCAGCAGCTGCCAATGAGGCAGCAGTAAAACAAAGGGTGAAACAGCTCGGGCTGTCACTGATGAGCGAGAAGCCAAATGTGACCGTGCTTGTGCCACAGCGCACAAGCCCCTGTGAGCTGATTGCAAGGCGAGCTTATAGGATGCTCAGGCACAGAAGATTTGTGTGCAGGAGCTTGTTGCCATCTGTTATTTCCCATTCTTAACTAGTAGATATAATCCGTGGAAAAGGAAAGGAAGACAGAAAGAGATTTAATTTTGTACAAGAAATACATCGTGTAAGAGACATTTTCCGGAATAGAAAAAAAAAATTAATAAGGTCCAATTTAAAACTGATAAATAGTCAATTTAGTATGGTAGAATTAAGGATTTTTCCTGAGGAATTTACAGAGAGATAAGCATCTCATGAATAAATAAATTCAGCTGCAGCAGACTAACGTATTTATTGATTCACAAGCCATTTGTTTGAGAGTTTGCCCCTGAGGAGTAGAAGGTACCCTATTATTATTGATAATATAAGAGTTACAGTTATATTCACAAATGACAAACTGCATTTAAATGATGTCTCGGGGTTAGAACACAAACCCACCAAAGCCAGGAAATTCAAAGTTAAGTCTGACACTATGTCAGACTGTATGGTGTCAGGAAAAATGACAGTTGTGTCTTTGCATATCTTGGCTTCTGTGGTTTATATCTCAATTTTAATGGCATGCAAGTGATATCATTTCCCTCCAAATTCATTTTTGTTTTACTTTATCATAAATAAAAAAGAACAGAATAGGACTATGAATGTGGAAAGCAACCGCAATAGCTCTCTTGAGGTTATACCTGTCCAAAGCAGGAATAACACTTTACTGCTTATGCGAAATGTACTTTCCAAATTATTATTTATTAGTTCTGTGTTTACCCATCTAAGTAATTCACTGATAGTTTTTACAGCAGATGTAGAGAAAAATACCTGACTAAAGTGCTTACAGAGGGGGCAGACAGTAGAAAGACAAGGCTTGCGGGAAGGCAACAGCAATTAAGTGGTTGTGGCTCTGAGCAGTGTCATGGCTTTGTTGGATTTTTTTCAAAGATAGATTGTTCAGTTATCCCTTTGCTAGCATCTGATAGCAAAAACACCTTGGAAACCAAATTCATCACCCTCCATACAGTAAGAGATGGAGTTTCCCATGCGCTCTCTCCTAAATAGTGACTGCTGCTGCTACTACACAAATCATTTGTTACACGAAGTCAAGGTAGCTAAACTGGTTTGTTCTGACCATGTTCACTCAGGAGCAAGTATCCTTGTATGGGTGGATGTCAGGGGAAGTTTGCAATAAACCATTGATCTTTCATAATCCACATTCTTGAAGGAATACTACCTGATTGTGCTGTTTATATGATTTCCCTACAGGTGAAAAGAGGTGGTTAAAATTATGTCTTCGGAAGCGAGGGAAAGCCCACATTTGCCTTTGCTGTACACTTTGAGACAATTCATGAAGCCTCAATTATTATCAGTAGAAATATATTCCTAATACATTTCTACTATATTCCTAATCCTCTCTACCTGTGTAACCTATAGGGATGTCTCTGGCCACAAAAACTTGTGCCTTTCAGTATTGTGGCAACCAGATTCAAATGTGAAACCTGGCGGTGTTTACACTGTTACATTTTTGCTCTCTACAGAAGATTATTCACCCATTAACAAAGGATGGATTGTATTCACATATAACTGCATTCATAGAAGTTAGAAAGATCAGATTGGGTTAAATTCCAAGTAGGAAGTGGAAAACTGGGAAGGTGATTCAGGAATACTGGATTTATTTAATGGGCTAACATTAGAAGTGTTTGATAGACATGTCTGTCGTGCATGACAAAACTGATGACCTTGACTCTTTCTTTACATATTTCTGTGGGGTAAAGGATGAAATGAGGATGTCCAGGTGAGGCTCCTCTGTTTGAATACTGGGCCTGATAATTATATTTCTCTTGAAGGCATCCCAGGAGAGATTCATTTCCCAAAACAAATCCAGTATATTCATTTTACCAGTGGGGAAATTCACAGCTAGCAACTTTTCTGAGATGTTTATATTGATAAAAATCCATTATTATAATAATTAGATTCTTTTCATAGGTTGGGGAAATAAAACCACAGATATGATGGATTTCAGATGGCCATTATTAGTTTGAACTTGCCCAAGTTACAAAACTGTCAGAAATGCTCACAAAATAACATGAAAAGCTAGTGCAAGTAAAGTCTGCCTGATCTATTTATTGGAAGTGGAGTGGGAGATAATGTTCTTTGAAGGCAATTTTACAAATAATTTCTACTCTACTCTTCATGGTCAGCATTTCAGAAAGTGACTAATCACACGGCTCCTGGATAGTGGTTTTCTTTGCTTTGCCTTGCTTTTGATACCCTTAGAGCATATATGTGTCTTGTCAGGTGTTATAAAGACAAATGTTCTCCATTGCTATACCCATCAGCACATTTCAGTATAAGCAGAAGGGCCCCATAGCACACCTGTTAGATGCATGGAATATACCATTTGTCTTGTCGTACTTACAGAATCAGGTATATCCTGTGCTGACAGGATCTTCAACACAGGAAGAATTGAGAGCTGTACTTTATTTTGCCGTTGACCATTCTGTTGCCATCTGTTCACCTCCTCAAGGCTCTTTAATAAGTTAGGAGAAAGAAAGCAAGATTCCTCCAAAATGCTACTTTTAGCGCGGGGAAAAACATGTTTTTAACTTGGCACACATCACATTGAGAACCAGTGAGCTATATATTCATTATTAAATACAAGCTATGTGACTTGGAGGCAGAAGTTCATGATCATGACCTTTCTTTTTTTATTACATTCAGCTTCTGAAGAAACAGATGGGGTTTAGCTTAACTGTTAACGTAAATTGCCATATGGAACAAAACACAGCTGATTATTATATTAACACTGATTTTAATATGTTTCATTATGTTATTGCAGCTCCAGTTGTCATGATATTCTGTTCAGTATATTCATTCAAGAAATTTAATGTTGTATCTTACAAATTGAGATCCTATTACAAACATATGGTGTATAAATAGATTTTACCACCTGGTGACTGTTAAAAATCTGTAAGGAAGAGATTGCCATAGTGTTAACTCCTCCCTGCTGGAAGTCAATTTTCCAATAGCAGTTATTTTAAAGAAACGCTAAGAAGTGGAAACTCTTGATTTGCTGCTGTGACAAAGGGTTAATTGTGCTAATTGCCCTGTAATACCTGCTCAGCTTAAAGTCTTTCCCTGTTGTGATTGTCTTGGGAGTCAAATTGTTTTTAAATTGGTTTGTCACTTGAATGTGTACGGAACTTTGCGATTAGGGTTGTGGAAACCAAGATAATGTCTAAGTTATATAACAGTTCTTTCCACCATCAGTCACTGTCTAGTTTTAGATCTACCTAAGAAGTTTTCTGCGTATGTGGGAATACACCGATTGTGGCGATGCGTGAGGTAACCTATTCTGCAAATATCTGTGGGTTTTTCCATTGGTTGACTGCTGCATGGAACAACATCTGTGGTCTTTGGGCTTTCTAGAGTCAGGTTCACAACCCTAGTGAGTTATTGTGTATCATGAAATGAGCATTTAGGAAAAAAAATCTCTTAAATCTCAAGAATGTTTGCTTCATCTTATTGCTCTAATGAACAGGATGTAAGGTAGCAAACTCTGTTTAATGATCGTTTGAGTCAATTGCAAGACTTTTATAGGCTTTTCATCAGGCCCGGGGATCTACCAGTCTGCCAAGCAGGGGTATTGCGTGGTATTTTTTTGCTGTCAGCTTGTAGAACTGTGCCCAGTAGAAAATACCTACAAATATAGGTCCTCCCAGTTTTGTCAGACTGTGTGGGTTTCTCACTTGTTCCTCCATTTACAGAAAGGTAGAGATTTTGAAACGTATTGAAAACGGTGATAATGAGAAAGGGTTGAGGCTATTAATAAAAATATATAATTAACGGGTTGAATTTTAAGGAAGCAACTTCAATGGTAATTGGTCATCTTGGAAAAGTTAGTGAAGTCTATGTTCTGTAATGACTAGAGCACCATAAATGCTGAAGATAAATGGAAAGACTTGATAGGAATACAGTTACTCCAACAGTGTTATAGGGGCCAAGTAAAGGGCAAGTAATTCTGTAGGGAGGAAACTGATAAAAGGCATCAGGATAGATTGATGGAAGGAACAAGAAATGGGTTAGCTGAAATTTATTGCAGTGCTTGCTGTGGATAAAGTGGAAATATGAAAGAGAATTGAGTGGCAGTAACAGTCAGATAGATAAAGTGGAAGTAGGTAATGGGGAATAGGGCCTGGAGAGGTGATACAGGTACTAGAGAGTGAAATATGCACGGATAGGAGAGTAATGTACAGAAAATGGTGGATGTATGGGATAAGTAGATGAGAAGGACCAATGGATGGAAGGGGATGAGAAGTAGTGAGAGAAGCAATGATGACAAGGGACAGTGAACACTGCATGTAGGACCTGGATGTGGTGAGCTTGGGCAGGGACTGAGGGCTTGTCTGAAAGTGTTGTCAAAGTGCCAGGATGAGTGGTTAGAAATGCTTTTGAGTGTGCATATGTGCAGCTCCGAGGTAATGGGGTCTTTGCCTATGGATGTAGGGCGCCTAATAAAGTCATTGCATTAGGTACAGCGTACTGACAACGTGGCAATTGCTCTCTAGAAAAAATAAAGCAACACAGAGAAATAAATTCTCTTCCCAGTAGGATCCTCGGATTGACAGCAAATTTGGCCTCCTTGAACCAGCAATGCTGGGGACCAAAGGGAAGACTTCTCTTTGGGTCTCTTAATGGGCAGCGTATTTTAGTTTTGACAACAGTGAATACATTTTTGTTCAATTGTTTTCTTATTTGCTGTACACTTGCTTTCCCCTGGCTTAGATTTTGATGAAATAGGTGCAAGCTTTCGCTGCAACTTCCTACAGTGCATCTGACCTTACCTGTGGTAATTCTTTTTCCTGTAGAAATCCTAAAATCACTATACTAGATGCTAATGAAGAAAACAGTACATAACAGATGATGATAGCATAATATTTTGCAAGCAGGTTAAATCACTGTCAGCACTTTTTTCTAGCATTTTTGTCAGATACAGAGTAAACTGCATAGAACATAGCTTGTTAGTGAGACAGAAATGTACTCTACCAAACTACTGTTCTGTGGCTTCTAAATGACTTTAAATCACATTGTATCCGATAATTACTAATGCTCCATTAAAGATCGGAAAGGCAATTTATTAGGAACTCCCAAAAGTCTTCTTTAAGCAGTGCAATCTATGTTTGGTTAAAAGTTTACATAAAATCAATACAAAATTATAGCAGCATAAATAGTTAAACAGGTCTCCGTGTTATACTTGAATCTGGTTTGCTCTCGACACTTGAAAATGTAAGTTGCAGAGAAAAGGTAACTGAGGTCCCAGGAGAGGAAGATACAAATGGTTTTGCTGTTCTGAATGCCACATGGAATGGAAGGGCATTAATCTGTTACTTGCCATTGGTGTCTTTGTAGGTTTTTTTCTTTATCTGATGGAGGAATCTTGGAAAGTGTCGTGAAATAAGAGCAAGAAAAAGTTTTTACCGCCTACTCCTACTAACCAGCAAAATGTCTAATATCCTTGAACAGTAAGAAGTGATTCCAATGTTAATTAAGGTCCAAATCATCTCTTCTCTGCACAAAAGTAAGAACAGTAAAGCAGCAGGTGCTGGGGTTGGGGAATAAGTGTTTTATCTCTTAAAATAAAATTGAGGACAAAAAATCTCCAAATAAACCGCAAGTGAAAAATAAACTAAGGATAATTACTTTCACCTCCACCTACTCTACCAATTTATTTGCTTGGATATTATTTATCTCTGTCTAAGACTCTTATAACCTTTTTTTTTAAAAAAAAAAAAAGAAAAAATAAAAGAGAAGAAAAAACTAAACCACTCGTCAATTTTCTTGCTTCACAGGGTTATTTCAGCTGTTTGATTACGAATTGAAAGCATGTTCCACTTACTGAACTAAAGCAATGGATTAGTCATAGCTTGTGCTGAAAGTTGGTTTTGTTTACAGTGTGCCTGCATTGGGTATATCTAAAGAAAGACTCCCAAATGTCACATTTGTACCACAAGCAAATAGTTCACACCTCAAACTGGAAACATACGTATTAATTCCTTTTCTCTTCTTGACAAGTAATGTAAAAGAAATCATCTCAAAAATTAGTTCCAAGCACTTTGCTTTTAAGAGGAACATAAAAATTGCACTAAACA
This sequence comes from Eudromia elegans, assembly GCA_003342815.1. NCBI lineage: Eukaryota > Metazoa > Chordata > Aves > Tinamiformes > Tinamidae > Eudromia > Eudromia elegans. The sequence continues at coordinate 731,918 of PTEX01000056.1, read as the reverse complement.
AAGCAGGAGTAGAGACAGGGAGTCTGTAGATTCCCCGTTGTATTATTCAAGAATAAAGGACTTTTTTTTTTTTTTTTTTTTTTGGTATCTGATTTGTATGGGTATAAATAGTAAAGTATTTGCAAAGGATTTAGCCAGTGTCCCGTAGCTCATGTATTCCAGTCATTTCTCTAGCTGAATCTTGGAAAGCCTCTGGCTGTCTGGACTTGGAGAAACCCAGACAAAAGAGCTTCCATTCATTAGGGGTTTTTCACACCTCCAAAAGGCAAAATGACCTGTGACTTTGCTCCACCACGAGTTTCCATAACTATCTTCTTTTGAAGATCTCCTCTCTCTCATCAGTACTGAAGAGACCATGGAGACGTGCAGCTTTATGCCAAGTGGGAGACATGCTGCGATATGCAAAGGCACTGTTATCCTGGCAAAGCACAGTGAAAGCCACTGGTACCACCAACTTACTTCACCGACCACAGATCAGCCTGAGAAGAAGGATTCATATTTAGAATTTACAAAAAAATCAACTTTTCTTTCCTACCTGAGCATCCTATTTGCTTTAGACATAAAATCTAATTTCTTAATGAGGGTATGTGTGGATCTTATCAACCTGCAGTTAATGATAAAAGCAAATCTTATAAACAGGCAGACTTTAAATAACACATTAAGCTTATCACTGATGATATCTTTAATTATAGAAAAGCAAATTGTAAGACAGTCTAATGGGAAATACAAATTACTTGTTAAAATTATTAACAGAGTTAATGTGCTTACATTTGTTTATGTGTACAGGAATCATTTCAAATATTTGACTGCAATGACAATATGTGTAAAGATCAATTAAAAGTCAGGCAGATGAGATATTGGATTTTCAGACCTTAATAGGATTTCATCTGCACTTGTTATATTATGTTATCCACTTATAATTGAGCTTCCATCATATCACAGAATCTGTCACTTCACCAATTTATATTTCTAACCTCTAATGAAACTTCTATTTGCTAAGGAGAAATTTTTAAACCCTGTGATCCTGTTGGAGCTGTGTGGCCTGTGCATTAAACTTCCCCACTCTGAGATTTGGGGTTCAGGCTATTGACATGAAAAAAAAAAGAAAAAAGAAAAGGAAAAATTTACCAGTGGCAAAGCCTAGACAGTCGCCTGCTTCACAAGCATCACTGTGCTCACAAGCTGATCTAATAAATAGCCTAGACGGAATGAGAGGCGGTTTTGTGTATAACAAGCAAGATAAATTGGTAAGATGAAAATTGCCAGGAGTCTCTCTAATGTTAGTTTATTGAATTCACTAAAATGAAAACAACCACCAGGAACAAAAAGGTGTGTGATAAACTTGCGGCGTGGTGCGTAAGCGTCCGCAGGGACCTGCCGTCGCTCACAGCAGCCCCTGCAGGCCATGGCCCGGGTGCATCCGGCCCTGCCTGGCCTGCGCGGACACCCAGCAGGAGCCGTCAGGGCGAAGGGCCCCCCATTGCACACGTGCAGACTCCAAAACAGCATAATTCCAGGGTCGTTCAGTGTTAGCAAGCCAAAGCTATTGTCATGAAACTGATTGCTTCAAGCAAATGCCCCTGTAATTTAGCTCATGTTCTCTCCTAGTTCTCATCCAGTAATCCAAGACAATAATTTGTGCATAACGTGGACCTTGGCCAAGATATTTCTATACAGAGCTAACATTTTAACAGTACTTTTTTGTAACAGTGAGCTTAACCTTGAAACCTACAGATGTTGCTTTGAAATGATCTGATGCAAGGTATTTCCAAACTGCATAAAACCAAGCTTAGATAATAATGAAGGGAAAAACACTGCACGTAGTACATACTGAGGCTCTGTATGATATCACCTATCAATATTAAGTTTTCTGGCTACATAATATACATTTTTAAAAACTTCTTAGACAGTGGCAGAATTTAAGTTTTTGCAGCCCAAATATTAACTGACCCGCATTTAAACCCTCCACTGCTAGAAACCATCTCAATTGATTTCACCTGGGATATTAAATAGCATGCTATAAAGATATCACATTGCTTTCTGTCTTCTCTGATGTTTTTTACAGTGGCTTAAAATAAATAAAAAATACACATATTCCCAGAAAAAAAAAGAGAGGGAGGAGAGAGGCAGAGAATCTGAAAGAATATGAGCCAAGTTCTGTGTTGGTGTAAGCTGGTATCGCTCCAGGTCTAGCCTCAGGTTTATTTACAGAGTGAAGTATTGTTGCTGGGCTGATTTTTTTAATGGCATGAGAAAAAGGTAAATAGAAATACATTTGCAAAATAAACCAGACTGCATATGATTAAAATGACAAGAACTTTTAGGAAAACAAATTTCACACTCTAGCTTGTCTGCACTGATCAGTGAGTATTTGCTGCAGTGCCTTGCTCACCTGGCAGTATTTCTACTCTCCAGCTGAATCCCATTTTAAATACTATCTGCTTAGTAGCAAATGATTTTATATATATGTGGGCACCCTCAGATGTGAGGTAGGAGTCACCATATACATGCTTGTCTCCCAGCAAAGGATGTTGAGGATGGCTCCAACAGCCACCAAGAGCATCTCTGAACTTCAATCAGAGAACCTTCTGCTGCTCTGACTTCATCCCAGTCTCACCGAAATGTCCCCCAATGTGGTCTGTGTTGCCCAATGATGCCCTGACCCCTCCAGGATAGTTGATGTCTCAAGTCCCAACAGCAGGGTTGGGAGTCCCCATGGCAGCACCTGACAGCAGACAAGGTTGGACATCACCCACTGCATTGCTCCACAGCCCTTCCTGGGCAGACACCCAGGGCAGAGACCCCTTCCTGAGGCTCAGACTGACTCCAGCACTGCACTGTGCCCAGAGCTGGCGGCTTAGGTGCAGCCCCCTTATCCATAAGCCTTTTCTTGGTGGACTCAGACAGCTTGGTATCGATGCGCTAGCTCTTGGACAGAGGTAGCTTTGAATGTTGGATTGCCGTCAGGCACCACACAGGAATTAACGCTTCAAACACTGGGCTATGATTTTCACTAGGCAATAAATAACAAATGGGGAAGGAAGGAAGGAAGGAAGGAAGGAAGGAAGGAAGGAAGGAAGGAAGGAAGGAAGGAAGGAAGGAAGGAAGGAAGGAAGNGGAAGGAAGGAAGGAAGGAAGGAAGGAAGGAAGGAAGGAAGGAAGGAAGGAAGGAAGGAAGGAAGGAAGGAAGGAAGGAAGGAAGGAAGGAAGGAGAGGTAAAAAATCTCAACAGTTCTTTTGTTGGTTTTATCCTAATTGATTTAATTGCTTTGGAAATGCCAGGTGATGTATTCACATAGGTTTTCACAAAAAGGTGCTATTTCTAAACCCTCTCACAATCACTTTTGCACTGGAATTCCATGATTTTGTATGCTTTGCTTTCTAATCTTACTTTTCATTTTATAAAATCTGTCGGAGTGGAGCAATCTGGGTTATCCAAAAAAGAAAAGAAAAAAAATCTCCGTTCAATATTGATCTAGATTCTGGATAGAGCTCGGTTACTCATCCTATGCAGTATGAGGTTTAAACAAGGTGTTGTACATTCCTGCCCTCCTCTGAATGCTAAAAAATGGTCATATGGAAATGGGGAACAATCAGGAATACACAGATCTAATGTGTTTCAGGTATAATCACACCTTAAAGTTGTCACAGAGAGTGCAAAAGGTTCAACTTTCAGGGTAAATGGGCTAAAACTTGTACTTCTCCCTTAAAAACAAGAGGCTGCTTTCATTATTTTATTTGCTGCCCTGTTACTAAGGCAACATTTATATGAATAATTCATTTCTTCTTCAACTTTATCTTAACAAAGTCGAAGACTGCATCCTAAATATCAAAGCCGACCAATCCTTTTTTTCCCCCTTTCTCCAGCTGACATGGCTGATGCTATCCTTTATCATTATTACATCTAAGACAAGCATTATTCTTAAATAATTATTAGTGGTTGAAGCCTGAAATTATTAAATATTCAGTCCCTCCCCTGATGCTTGCACCTAGAGATTATTTTAGAGTACTATTTTTGTTAATTGATCTTCCCAAGACAAAACATTTTAATAATACTATTATGTATGATTTTGGCCTTTAAAAAGCCTATTATTCCTTTGGATTACTTCCCACTGAGGAGTATTAAATCATTTAGTTAAAAAAACCACTAGCCAAATGCACTGATCAGATGCCCTGGATTTCACTTTGACTATGTCACACATCCCTGTGTTTGCATGGACGCCTCTGAACATGACAGACAGTGGCCGCCTTCGGTCTCACCAAGCCAACTGAGAGAGGCATATTGCAAAGTTAGATCCTGCAGAAAGCAACCTCACCCTGCCTAGCAGCCGGATGGAAAGCAACTGTGCCATTGAACGCAAGAGTTGAGCATGAAACGAGAGTGGCGAGACGCTTCACAAGGTGGCAGAGACCCCTCACGAGACCGGCCCATAGGTGAGGAAGGCGGTGGGGATGTCTCATCAGCTGCTTCGCTCTTCATCTCATCTCCTCTGCATACAGCCTGATATTTATTGACTTGAAATCATATGAAAAAAAACGATTTGTGTAATGTTTCTAGAGTTTTGAATAAGAAAAGTTATTGATACTTTTTGTAATGTCAAAAAAGAAAAAGAAAAAAAACACGTAGGAGCAATTGAACTTTTACAAAATCAAAGAAACTCTTATGTATTTAAGGATCTGGACAACTCCTGAAAAGACAAACAGAAAAAAAAATTTCTGATTTTGAGTGAATAGAGATTTTTTGACATTCTTAGTCAATTGCCTATGTAATATGAATGACCAGCAAACAGAGTTGTCTGATTTCTGTCCTATTTCTTAATGATGCACAATACTAGCAGAGTACCTTTTGCAAATTATGAGCTGATCAGACTTCAGCCATGTCAGATAATGCCTGATCCTGTCTGAGCACACATGCCAAGCAAGGATGAAGTAAATCACTGCTTAGGTGAGAAGCCTGTTTCAAGCTGGAGTAGAATAACACATCGCTCAGCTCAGCAGTTTCCCATTCTCCATCCTCCTGTCGTCCTCCAGCCAGCCCCCTCCAGAGCTAACCCAGCTGCAAAATGTAGTGCCAGCCTGTGCAGTGACAGCTTACAGAAGGAGCACTCTGTGGTATGGAAGAAAAAAACAAAGGAAAAAAAAGGGGTGATGGGCATTTTTGGGGCTGCGTTGTTCAGGCTGAGTCACCGCAAAGTCCACAGGGCAGCAGAGATTGTCACTCTGCTGGAAATGCCATGGCTTAAGGGCACCGTAAAGCTGACGGTCCAACTGCCTCTGTGCCTGGCAGATAACTTTGTCCTTGACCCTGTGACTATCGCTCCTCATGGCTTTGCCTCATCTTGTCTGGTGGCTGGTTTGTTACTTGAAGGTCCCCCTTGTAATCAAAACCTCTACTTTCTTAAACTAAACTGTAGTCTGACTGCATGCCATTAAAAAGTTGTAGGATTTCACTCTCAAAAGGGCTTGTTTTATTTGCATTCTGAGTGCCTACTTCGACAGCACAAGTTGGTCTATGTGTGTGTGCACATCTGGTCATGCACACAACTACAACACCATGCTGGGGAGCAATATATAACTGGGCACGAGTTCAAAAAATGTTCTCTCTCTCTCCATGAGGTCAAAGTAACACTTTCTTTTAATGTAGCATTTTAAAAGTATGCTGCAGTAAGTACATTAAGAATCAGAACTTGAACCCAGCTATTATAATTCAATAGCTCTTTGAATTACAGCATTATAAAGATGCACATGACTTGTGACAGAAAAGAGAAAGGCTTTAGCAGTTTCTATTTAACAACTGCAATGCATCCTACAATTTAGTTCTTCTCATTATGGCTTTTATTCCAATTCACTCTTCAATATTTTGCTGCGAGAGATCTGTGTGTGTGAAATAAGGTGATGTCATTACAAGAATCTTATTCCGGCTGCATCCTGCAAATCGTTGTGCAGTGGGAGGGGAGAAGGAGAGAGGAGAAGAGTTGCATGGGAAACGACAGCCGAGCGCAGGCTTTCAAAGCACGTTGTCACAGAAGCACAGTTAGGACCACACTGACTGTAAAACTTGCTACCTTGTAGAAACGATGCTGAGTGTGCTCCAGCAATACTAACAGCGGGAAATGAAACTTTCCATTAGTAGGCAAGCAGTTTTATTCTTCTTTAATGCTTTTAATAGACCTTTTGATGGGGAAAAAGAAAGGCATCAGAAAACACAAGGTGTCCTAATTATCAGATAGGACTACTGTGTTTATTTCTCTTATATTACATATTGCAGTTTCAATCTGCTGGTAGTTTCTCTGCTCAGAGGGCAGACCCAAAATGAATCTGATCATGCTTGACACAAATGGTGAAAGCTTCTGATATATTTCTGTGCTCTGTTGAGTACCTATGGTGAACAGCATTTCATTTTGTAGTGTCATCCATGTTATAGTGAGCTTCCAGTTCAGAGACACTTGTTCAGAAATCGACATGGACTTTAACCAACAGGATTTAAAGAGAGGGTTAAAATAAGTCTTTAAGAGTGTAGTCTTAGAGAGCAATGCAAATGTACTTAAGTCTAGTCTTAAATGTATTCCTGAGCTAAATCCATAGTTCACATGACAAATCTTTGACAAAATCAGATAAGCTCTCAGCTGCAGTTACTTGCTCTGTAAAATAGGAATAATTGTACTGAAAGCACAAGCCTTTGGGGAAATTCATCACATAATATATTGAAAACAGTTGGCATGCAGCAGCCTCCCAGGGGACCCAGTTCTGTCTGCTGCAAGAGCGAGAGGGGCACGGGGGCACCGGTCATGCAGCAGGTTGTGTGAGCGGATATGAACTCATACAAGTGGGACCCAGAACCACTGAAGGCACGCGGCATGCAGAGGGGCTGGCTTTGAGAATGATCAGAGAAAGGGGCATGACATTTTGTCACCAGAGCACCCAGAGCTGCCCTCTTCAACCTTTTCAGCTGCTTCCTGAGCCTCCTTGCCATAAGGAGCAAGGGAGGACTATGCCCTTTGCTTGCTCTCCCCTGTGCCTTTGCTGGTGAGGCTTGTCTTGTCGACTTACAAGTGCTGGTTGAGAAAGTGTAATAGTAATCTGGAAATGTAAGGGAGGCATAGCTAGGAAATTCCCTGTTCAGTGGGAACCTGGCGTATCACTTCCCAGAAAGGACTGGATCCATCATGTCTGCAGCAGTCAGAGCAGGGAGGCTCTGGCAAAAGGATCTGGCCTCTGTTTCCTGGAAGCTACAGGCAAAACCTGGGAGCACACAAGGGAACAGAACAGGTCAAAACGCGCTGCTCCACCAGCTGCCAACAAATTGGGTCTTGTTTTACACGATGGCCGGTCTGGGAAGAAATTCACAAATGCCACTTGAAATTTCTCTGAGGTCTTGACAGTAACTTCTAAATTTAAAGATAAGCTTTAATTTTGATTAAAAAGAAAAAGAAGAAAAAAAAAAAGCTGGGATTATGATCTAGGGAACAACTGGAGAAAAAAAAGTATCCCAGATGCTATTTTTCTGAGGAAGAGGAGACATCTGAGAGACCTAGACAAGGGCCTATGTGATAAGCTAGTAATAGCATCGTTCTTCAGTATATGCATAGAGAGACAGGGAAAGAATGATACCCTTTCCAGAAAATTTCCACATCATTTCCTATTCTGCTGTGACCATGCTGATCCCATCAGTTATTCTTCAGTATCATAAACAAGTCATAATATATTAGTGAAAAGAGTTGCAAAGAGTTCATATAGCTGTCAAGAATCCTGAGAAATAGGTTATACAGCATTGATCTCCCAGGAGGCCTTAAATAACAGTCTAGAATGTTTGGGACGGTGATCACTGGGTTTGTTACTGCAGTTTCAGCTTGGTATTTGGCAATTTATAGTTTCCTGATAAATTGGAAGCTGTTTGACTGGTACAGATTACATGGGACTATGGGACTGCCTGTGTTACTCTGAAGGATTAGAGTGGGATGCAAATGACCTGGAGGTGTCTAATGACTTAGCTTAGCAAATTAATGTTGATCCAAAATCACCTCCACCCCATTAGTGGAAACAAGATGCCATCAGAGAGCAACATGCAGGCAATGCATCGGTTAACGATGCCTTCCAAGCCAACAGGACATTCCAGCCCCTATTTTCAGAATTTCCTACTTGACTGCTTGAAACTGCTGCCTCAGGCTAAAACTTGTATTTGTAAAACAAGGTTTCAGGTTGGTGATATATTATTTTCCAGTCACATTTTAACACTGCAGAAGGGGGAGGGGGCGGGGGGTGAAAATCACATTGTCATTCAATTTGTAGTGTTCTGAGAGTACGGAAAAGACTATTTGCAGTTTGAAATGTGCTTTTCCTTTCTAATTAGTTTCTGGATGTTGGTAACATTCTGCTTTTTGCTGTTAAAGAATTCCATTGGTACAGGACGCACCATGAAACAATTGTAAAATTTTTTGAAAGGTTGCTTTTTAAGCCAGCAGATTTGAGATTCCCAAGATGGAGCACGGATTGCTGCTTTGGAGAAAGTTGGTTAAAAAACATTAAAGTTGACAGTGCAGTTTTGTTTGAAAATCAATCAATTACAACAGAGGGATTTTCTGTTATTTTTTTTCACAAAAAGTAGATTTTGTGTGTACAATATAGAAGCTTTTGCGGTATGCGCCCGGTGGTCTCCCGCCATGAAGCTGCCGCGGTTTTCCTCGATGTAGAAAGGACTTGTTTCCTCAACAGTGGCGTGTGGGACACCCTGACATTCCACACTGCAGGGTACTTTAGATGTCTTCTGGTCACCGTGGAAACTTTCTGCTGCTGGAGCAAGTGACTGCCCTCCTTTGCTCAGCCACTGCATGCAAAATCTGCTTGGCTGCTTTCCTGCAGAAGTCTGGGGGGCAAAACCCGTCCAACAGTTGGCCATCATCTGCAGCAGAGCCCTATTTTTCTGCCTATTATCATTAACCTGGATCACTCCAGTGACCTATTCTACCTTCATGAGCATGGGGCAACATGCTGCAGCAGCAGCCAGAGCACAGGGAGGGCAGGGGGGCAGCCAGCACATTTAGCTCCTGGGCTAGGGCAAGCCAGAAGCACCTTCATTTCTCAACATCATGTGCTGAAAACATCAGCTCCTCAGCGCCAAACGTTTTGCTCTACAAATCTGCTTCTCTTCCACAACTTGTTAATTGCAGGTGTTGCCAAGGGCAAGATGTGGCCTCTGTTATCGAATAAAAGGCTGAAAATGCAGGACAATTATAGAGTCTTTCTAAAGGTAAGTGCTCTGTCGCTCATTTGAAGCATCCAGCTGATCTTGGTATGATGCTATGGCAGAAAAGGGATGCAGCTAGTGACAGCATGCCACCCATTCAGTTTTAGTAGGGCAAAAGCAATGTGTCACTGGCAGTTTACTCATTTACATGCCTAGTTACTAAAAACTTCTCTTCCCAGTTTCTGTAACGATTCCTCTGTTTTCCTGCAGTCTCTTTATGGAGTGGTGCAGAGTGCTGTAGCCTGGTATCCATCCCGTGTCCTCGGCTCGCACTGCTGAAGATCCGGATCCTGGAGAAGGAAGAGAGGTGAATGCCGCACCGCAAGCAGGACTCGTGGAAGCAGCAGGTCAAAGCCATGCATGGTCGTCCCGTTTCATCCTCTCCCCGGTGTGACAGAGGTCACTCCCCCATCATCTCCTCCGTGCAGCTCCGGACTCAGGAGCCTTTAATCTCACCACCCCTCAGCCAGCTCTTTTCCAAGCTGAGGAATTCAAATCTATTTTTCTCTCCTTGAAAGGACTGCACAGCTCTTCTCATTGTTCTCCCCTTTCCCTGCGTGGTAGCCAGCTCTTTTATTCTTTTATTTATTTTTATACAGTGGCTAAAGCTGCACACAGTGACAAATATATGTCTTTCTACATATACTCTGACTTGTATGCTGAAGTGGCATAAGGTCTTTTCCATTTTTCTCCCAAACTCTTTTCCAATAACTCCGAATATCTGATTTGCCTTTTTCACTCGTAACTGTGCTGAGGTGACTACAATCCAGCACCTCTTTCAGAATAATAATTGTTAAGTTAGAGCTCATCCCTGTGAATGTATAGTTTCGGTTATTTTCTTCACACATACACTGCTTCTTATTTATTACCACTGAATTTCATTTTGCCTTCTTATCACCCAGACACATAATTTCATCAGATCCGTCTGCAATTACTCACAGTCAACTCCAGTCTGCAAATGTGGTCCCCTTGTTTGCATTTATAGCTAAGTCTGAACACCATAGGTACATTTGGGACTTCATGGTAAAATTCCTACTCTGTGACACTGTCCATTTGTACTTACTTTGTATTGCAAACCTTTTGTTCCTAGTACTGTCTACCTTTTCATGCCAGTTAATCCCTTCCTATGGACTTACAGCAATTTTATATTAAAATGATTGTGGCTCTGTTCCCTCAGCTGGGAAAGCTGAGTCTAAGACCTCTTTTATGTTTGGAAGTGTTCTTCTGAATTCCTTTCTATGAATTCAGAAATATGCATAAATTTCTGATTCTAGCTTAGGATTTTTTCAGTGATTTTGCAAAGCTGCAATTTTAAAGTGATATAAAAGAAGAGCATTTTTGCAAATTTGCAATGCAGTTTACGGGTGTATTTTTTATCTGGCATCTAATATTATTATTGGCACTTTAAATAGACCCTCACTTATAGAATTCATATACCCTTTTTTTTTCATATGTGCTCCTATGCCTAATAAGGGTTGCACTTACCAGGCTTCCAGTGGAATCCCTGTTAAGATTTCCTTTCTCTTCTGAGCCGTTTAGTCTTGCAAAGCTCGAAGGAGCTTAAAATCCTCTAAGCTCTTTTTGTCTTTGTCAAATTTGGTTGAGACTGGGTTCAAAAATTACCAGGGGAAGACAGAAGCAGAGACATGGGCATGTAGTGTGACAGCATGAGCTTTTTCCTTCAACAGTTGGGCTAAAAGCAAAGTATAGAGGATGTACTCTGAATTCTCCTGCAGCCTTGTCTGCCCACTCCATTGCTATGCATGTGCCTCTTTGTAGTCTTTGTCAGAAATCTGACATCTCTGGGTATGCACAACACATATTTTAAGAAAGGACAAAACACATGCTGCTATATATACAGCTATAATAATAGTGATGCATTAATTGTTTCGTGAGCTTCCTAAAGTATTTCTATAGTGTCAACTAATGTTGAATGGAATAATGCGAGTTTAAGAAAAAGCAGTTTCCATGGTTACACTGGAGGTATTCTAAATATAGCACATGATGTAATCAGTTACAGGGACTAGATACAGGATTGCTGTTTATTTCAGTAAGAAGTTTCTTCTCTGGAGATACCTGTGAGAAAGTGTCTGTATTACTTGAGGATACTATTTTTCAAATTATTTCTGTTGTCCAATGATTTTGTGCTTCTCAGAGCCTTTCCATTTTTCCATTTACAGGCTGGTAGCTCGTTTATAGTTATTATAAATCATATATATCAGATCACCTTAATGCTTTTATAGAATCTTTAACATTAAATGTAACATTCCAGAAAACAGCTTCTACATCTAGCCATAGGAAGATTGTAGTTTTTGTAATCTCTGTTTCCCTATATATTAAAACCCTGTTATCAGCATCTGTCATATCCGTCTATCCATCTTATCTGTGTATATGTCTATCTATCTTCTTCCCCCCTTGTTGTCATGTCTCCAGTGTCCTCTGATCTGATTTTATCCAGAGAGAGAAGAATGGCTTAATGATCCAAACACGTTTTTTTTTTTTTCTGAGATGTGTAATAAAACATCCCCCTTCTTTAACCCCAGCTGAGCAATTATTTCCCAATGGAGAACATACCACTATGTGAAATTTGGACTAACTACTACTTAGCACACAATAAACAAGAATTGAGTAAATCGATACAGTGAAGATAAGTGTCATCCCCCCACCCAAAAAAAGATAAAAATTTCAGGGAATTTATTTCCTTTTTTCTCTTTTTTGGCCAGCTCTTCATTCCGTCTCTTTTCTGGCTGTACTGATTCCTGCTGGAATTCTGATATCTCTTTTCTTATGACTGGTTCAAAGAAAGTGCTGAGGGAAAATAAACAACTTGTTACAAACAGAGCAACGCTTTCCTCCATAGAAAGCTTTTGTGTGTGTGTGTGTGTATGTAGCTTCAGTTATTCCATTTTTAACAAGGAAAGCCTTTCCATTCTCCTTCTTTCATTTACTGTTCTATTCCAACCTTAATTCAATGCAAAAACGACACATTGCATTTTAGAGTGCTAAATAAAATACAGTAGTTTAGGTAAAATGGAGAAAAAAAAAGTCTTTCTAGACAACAGTGCTGTGCCGAGAGTCGAGGTTTCTTTGCTTATTAATAGCAACTGGTCAACAATTACTTGTCTTCTCAAAGCGGAGCATTGTGAACATTGTGTTTTCAATATCAGCAGAAACAGCATTCCTGTTTTCCACAGGCAAAGAGTGCCAAGGTGTGTAAGATGCTGCATTAACAGCTAGAGACTAAAAAATCATGCACCCAATCGCATTTTCACCACTTCAAATAAACCTGTTATTAATCTTACTGCTTAAACAATTTTTTTCCTGTTGCAGATAGCCTGGGGACTACGATGTGACAGAGATGAAAGACCTCAATAAAAGGCTGCTGAAACTTTTGGGCCAGAGGTTTCCACTTTCACAAGGCAACAGGCAGTAGCAGCACTGCAAGTACAGAAATTAACTTTATTTTCAAAATATGAAAGCTCATAGAATTATCATGGAAATTATGGAAGAAAAAGATACATTGGGTCATCTTTTCCATACTGGATGCTGTGACAGCTTGGTCCCTGCCTTGTAAGGTACTTTCTGGATAGAGGCTTAAGGTCTCAGGAGACAGGACTTAATGGCTTACCATGAAAAACTATTCTGCAATACAGCAAGTTTCATTGTCAAAGCTTGGTTTTATATTTAGCTGCCAATGCATCATTTCTTAAGAGACAATCCTCCTACTTCTCTTACTTTTTCCTCTGATACCACTTTAACCAACCCCTTTCCATCCTTAGTGTTTAGGTGTTTCTGATACCTCTGGATGGTTCATGTATCCACCCACTCCTATTTGCTGTTCAGCCAGCCTAGTTATATTTAGGTTTCTCATTTTTCCGTGTAAGTCAGGCCCTCTGATTGTCAATTAACCTTACTTGGCAAAATGTCTCCTCTTTCAGAGAGATAATTGATGTAGTTGAATAAGACTTTACCTGACAGCAATATTGTTTTGTGGAAGCCTTAACCAAGTTCAAGGCTGCAGGTGGTGCAGTATTCCTGACTGGTAGCTGAGAGCAGAAGATAGGAGGGAACAGAAGGCAAAAAACATCTGAGTATGGCAAATTCCAGGTAAAAAGGCTCACGTGTGAAATCCAGTCCCGTCAAAATGAATGGCCAAACTGAAATGAGCCACAATGTCTCTTTGCACTTGCAATCAAAAACCAAGCTGTCCCCTCAGGGACTCTTTATTGAACAGTGTTGTTCAATTAAGTCCAGATTAGGGCTGTTAGATGGGGACCGGTTTGATAGTGACATGTCACTGTTTGGTGGTAGTCATTTTCACAAAAAAGTAATCAGTTTCCTTCCTGCTCATTCTTGAGAAGGTGTCTTGATCTTGCTGCTGAGCAGGTGTCCACACACCTTCTGGAATACCTGGCACCGCAGAGGGAACAAGGTGAATAAAGAAAGTTCATCAGAGGGGTTCTGCCCAAAGAGGGGGCGGAAATGTCCTCCAACAGCCATCATCTGTCCTGGAGAACTCCTACTGCAAACCACTGAGTCTCCCAATCCTTCCCCTCCCGTGTGAGGTGTTCTGCCACTGTGGCTGTGCCAGTTCAGCTGTTTGTTAGGCTGAGCTCTGAAGGAACAGGGGGAATACTTGCAACTTTTACTGGTTTTTTGTGTGTTTTTTCCCAGTTGTGCCCGCAAGGCAAAATTAACAGCCTCAGTATAAGCTAACTCATTTGTTGGTTCTCTTGCAGTGCACATGCTCGATACAAAACCAGTGGGAGTCTTTTAGTGGCTTATAACCTGGCAAAGGTTCCTCTCAAACATACCTACAGTGCCCACATGCGGTGTTCTGCCACTAATTTCAATAGTGCAAGCATGTGTCCTCTCCACGGGTCAGTCAAGTGAATTCCGCCCTCGTTCTGGACTTTAAGCAGAGAAGGCAATCAGTGGTGTCATTGCTGTGCTACCAGGTGGCCCAGGAACTAAATGGACTAGTTAGATGGGATAAACTTTCTTTTTTGGGCTGGTCCTTTCTGCTCAGCCAGCACAAAGAGAGCGCATGTTTGCAACGCAGCCTTCAAGGAGCTAAGGGACATATCCTCAGCTGTGGAAGTGAGATGAGAAACAAATTCTTTCTTCTTCCCTTCATTATTTGAGTCTTTCATTGTTTCATGGGCTCAGGACAAAATGGGACATATGTGGCTTTGGCAGCAGGTTTATTACTTTTTCTCATCATGGAGCAATCCAGAACTGGCTCTCTGGTACAAGCTATCTGTCCTCCTTCATTAATTTCAGCCAATCTGAGGGATGCTACATCCGCTCTTCAGGCATGATGCCAACTCATTGTCAGTTCCCCATTTTATTCTCTTCAGATTTGACCTAATGGTCTGGGGAGAGTTAGTTTTTCCTCTTGCCTTGAAAGTAGAGCAGTGTTTGGTACAGAGTAGGAGCCTATCTGTGGCAAATAGCTTGAAAAGGAGGAAGGCCTGAAGGGAAATGCATGCTCTGCTCAAGAGAAATGCATTAAAAGACAGCAAATAGGTGTTTTCTGCATAGATGGGGCAATACAAGACCACACTTCATAGAGGCAAGGATGAGTTTCTAGAGGAACTCCATCCCCTTCTTCCCGCTATTTATGGCAATAGGCAGGAGTCCCTCCAAGCAATGGGGCACCATGGTTTTCCCCAGTCTCCAGTCATGTAGAGTCCCTGAGTAGTCATGCAGAGTACATTAGCAAAGCCATACCACAGACCACAGCTACCCACAGGCTGATGATGAAACTGTCAATCTAGAACCATTTTCCTGCCACCACAAGTTAGATGGGGGTTGGCCAGCTCCTAAGAGTGATGATGGCTCTCCTCTCCATGAAGTTGGGGGCCTCAAAAGCCCCCAAAACTGCTTCACATCTCCTAAAATTCCAGAACTGTACAGGCTGCCAGAGGTCTGTAGGGCTAAATATCCTCTGGGTGCCAAATAACCTCCCATTGAGAGACGGAATGAGCGAGGCTACCACCTGTGGAGGAAAGCTGCAAGAAAATCACGTAAAAGCCTGCCATCTATTTCCTGCAAGCCAGGGTCTAAGGGTATGACAAGGCAATGGTGTGTGTGAAGATATAGCTGTTGAGATGTCTTAACCTCTCTCTGGTCTTACAAAACCTGTCTATTTGCAATCCTGCTCTAATCCTGCCCATGCTATTCCTAGCTGCATGTGAATTTCAAGCTTGTCTGGAATGCTATAACCCTCTCCTACAAGGCTGCAAGAAACCTTTCCTACAACTATTCTACATAAACCCAACCACCTGCTCTCATAAAGGCAGCCTATAGTTGCACACTCACTCTCCCTTTCTTGAACTCCTATCTGTTATTAATCCAACAGCCTGGGACCTCTGGGCGGGGGGGAGGGGGCGAGGGGGCAGCACATTTTTTTATTGATAGCAATTGTGTTACAATTTTGGAAGCCACAAGTTGGTGCAGTTATGATTTTGATGCATGTAATAAAAATACTGAGACAATTTTGATGGAAAATGTTGGTGCTAGACATTCAGATGTGGAAGGCAGATCATGAGAAGCGTGGGCCTGCTTCCACCTCCTTGGTTTTGCATACTTGCCAAGGATGAGCTCAAAGGAAGTGCAACATTTTTGTGTGGTTGAGTGTCTGCCTGCACTTGGCAGGCAGGTCATGAGACCGAGAGCAACATTCCTGTGTGTTATTGGAAGCTGGGTGTCATTAAAACTCTGATTTTTGGGGAGCTAGCATGAGTGGAAGCCAAACAGCAGCTATCGCTGTTCCTCCGGATCCATTAGTGGAGAGAAGGGGCACTGGAGCACAGGGAAGGCAAGGAGGTACAGGTGGAGGCATAGAGGTGGAGAGAGCCCACCTGAAGTTTCCCCTTGGGTCTTTTTTATGGGGAGACCTTCTTGGAATAGAAAATATCATAAAGAACATTTGTGAAAAAAGAAGTAGTATCTTTTTGGTAGAAAAGATAGAAGTGGAAAATTCCCGAGCACTTCTACTATTCTTATTCCTCAGCTTTCTTCTTTTGTTTCATCTTTGGACTTTTTTTTTCTTTTCTATATGCACTTTGCTGTTTCTGACTCCTTAAAGCTTTCCCTATCCCTGCGCAAAGCCGCAGAGATGCGTGGCGAGTTGATTATCCTCATGAAGCAGCTACCATAACATTGAGAGTCAGGCATTTTCTTTATCATTAGCCTAAACAAAGCATATAGAGTTGTAGCTAACTGGAAAGCCACAGTACATTATTATTGTTATTATTTCTATTTTTGAAAACCAGGATACAATTGGTGGGGGGAGAGAATGGGCTGCATGAACGCCTAGATAGACAGTCATTTAATCTGAAATGGAGAGCAAAATGTAATTGGTAGGCTTAGACTCATTAGTATGCTGCTGCCTGGATCTGTGATTCCTATTAGGAAAAATATTAAAGGGCCACTGTTCGGGGAATTGAAGATGGCACAAACAATTTAGTGGAGTTTTTCGTCAATATCTTGCAGTGAGGTTGCACCTTTTTTGACTTTTAAGATTAGAACGCAATATTTAAAGAGAATGTACTCCACCATCTGTACTTGCAACACAGATCATCATCCTTTGAAATACAAATCTTTTGATAGCAGAATAATTTCTTTGTTAGTGTTCAGTCTGTATCCTTGGGCTGGAATAGTTATTTGTGTTTCTGGTATTATGTGGCTTCTGTGCAACAAAGTAAAACACAAACAAAACAAAAATCAAAGAGAAAATGTCATTCATGTTCTTATGCTTATATAGGAAGAAAAAGCATTAGAAAAATTTGCATGTGTATGTTTCTTTTAAATATTGTAAGTCAGAAAATAAGAAGAATTTTAAACTTTTATTTAAACTAATGGAAAAACAACTTCAAGGCTCCAGATAAAATTAACTCTTTTTTATATAAAAAAATTAAGTACTTAAAAGAAAGTAATTCTTTAATGTGTGGCATGTAGTCAACAGTCTCATTTTTAATTGTAACTGGGTTAAGTTAGATTTGTTGTCAGACTTACTGATAAGCCACCTAGCACGAGGCATTTTCTCAGCATTCTTGAGATGATCATAAACTCCCTGCTCCCTTCAGCAAAATAAGCTCGGACTAAACTTTAAGTATATGCACATTGCTCAAGCACATTGTTGAATTTGCTTACAATGTGGGATTGTTCTATTAGATCAGGATATGACTTGAAAGAAAGTAAATTAAAAAAATCTGCTGAACTTCCCACTGATAGATCGTACCCATGCCCAAAGGCACGGTTCAGAAGCTCTGAAAGAATAAGAGTTCCTTCCTAATGAATTAACTGGGTAGTTATGTTTTAATGACAATTTTTATTGAAAGCACCCCCTTCCAGTTTTCCAGAACTGTCACATATGCAGTTGCTAAAATATATTTTAGGAGCCTTCACAAAAGTGAGGACCAAAGAGTCCCCATAATTCCTTTCTAATACAGAGACGCCAGTAGAGACATTTTAATGTATTACATTTAATCACAGTATTGCAATTCATTCACCTAGAAATTCATTAATCATAACTCATGCTGCAAGGAAGCATATTAAAACACAGTGACAGTGGGCAAGCAGATCCATGTTCACAGCAATGTCAGTTAAACAACTCTATACACTTGAAGTTATGCAATTAACCTACAATAATAATCTTTGTTACTACCATTATATATACACCAGATGGAGGATGGCCTACACTGATAATATAAATAGCACTAACCTAGTAGTTTTACTTTTGCTAGCACAATATTTCTCCCTTGTAGTTTTAAGTGGCAGCTTTTAGGAACCCCTGAATTCAGATGTGTCTAGGCAAAATTTTGGTTCCACTCATTTTACAATTTAACTCTAAACCTGATTGCTCACAGCTCATGGGTCTGAGATTCAGATAGTTTAGGAATGAGAATACTTTTTTTTCCTCCATTTATACTTTTTATATTCTCTGGTATTTCTCATTTAGAGAGGATGAGAGTTCTATCTGTCTATTTGGCTGGGGTGAAAATGGCAATTGTGGAAACTGTGAATACTATTACCATGTCATTAGCAATGTTATGTATTATTTATGTATCATGTACAGGGCACTAAGCATTTTACATGTACATAATCAGAGAACTCCCTATCCTCAAAGTTATGAGTTATTACCGAGAAGTTATTATAATAAGTAAGAGGAGTCTGGGACAGGATACAAACCTTTAAATTCATGGCTGAGATGTTGATTGATGTGCATACTTTCTGTAGTCTTTGTTTTTTAAAACCTTTTTCATGAGTCTCTCCCATTTTCCCTTGCCAACTAATTTTTCAGCCAGCTGTGCCCATGTCTGCCCACATACCCCATGGAAGCAGGCAGCCCAACAACTCATGGACTTGGCTCTCTAGAGCACCTTGAAGGCGCCAACGCTGTTCTGGGTTGTGCTATGGGATGACAAGGTTGGCCCCATGAGCGGGCGAAATTCAGCAATGTTGCTGGGATGTAAAAGGGGTAGATTGAGGCTCAAATCTAGAGCCTTGGAGACACGAGGTGCTCATGCAAGGCCCAGAGCTGACGGGAGACCTGGTTATTTGAAGCTGAGAGGAAAACAAAAAGTTTCTTGCTTTTGTAAGGCAAAACAATTAGGTTTGCTTCTTTCCCAGAAACTGTAGGCTAGAAGAGAGGTTGACATTTAGTTTATTTGCGGAGACAATCTTTTTGCTGCCGCTGGTCAATGGGGCACATTTCAAATGCTGCCTGTAGACCTAGAGGTGCTTTGTAATAGGTGATTCCTGTAAAAAACTGACAGGAAACTCATTCTCTGACAGCTGCAAGAACAGAGGTTTTTAATGGAATAGCAGTTCCACAATACAATGCTTATCAAGTGATTCCTTTGGGACTGTTATTTACAGTTGAGGAAATCAACATTCAGCTTCTAGCTGAACATATAAGGGATTGTGTGATATTGGTGTGAAGAGGGGAGAATCTGGCATTTTAGGAAAATCAGACTGGGGCAGCCATGAATGTAGGGCAGGATCATAAACTGGACAGAAAGACAAATACAAGATGCCAAAAGATGCCATTTTGTTGGTGGCGTTTTTTTTGTTGTCTGTTTTTGCACTGTCCACTACGAACAGCCCTCCACAAATGTAAGCATCGAAACTCTGCAATTTATCTGAAAAGCTGAAAACCAGGTTCATGCATATGGTGACTCAGATGCCACCCTTAGAGCAGAGACCTTATCATTCACAATATTTCCTCTGTGAAAGTTTGCAGAAAATGCAGGACACTAGGGATAAAACTCCCAGGGCTACCAGTTTCTGGGCTTGTACTGGAGGGGTTTTGGTGGGAGAAGGCTGAGGCCATGATGGGGCCAGTCGACACCAATGCAGTGTTGCAGGAAGAGGATATATGGCCCTTAGGTGGGCTGAAATGGGGCAGGGGCTGGGGCTGGTAGAGGTCCTAGGGAGGGTGATAGGACCAGATAGGGTCTTGGCAATGATTGCTCTCACCTCTCTGTGTGATATATTCACACAAAAGCACAGGTGTATGTGTAAATACATCCCGTGGTTAAAATCAGAATTCAGAAGTATCACAGTGAGCACTTAGAAGAAACGATATGGGGGAAAAAAATCACAGCAGGCTGCTATTTAGTCTTGTCTCTCCTCCATGGAAATCACCTGTTTTGACTGTGAGAGTAATATATGTGCTTACGTGTGAAGGAAAAGACACCTTGAGTGTATATGTGCTGTTTAGATAGCGTGTACATGAAAGCTCATGATTCAAGGAGCTGACTGTCTAGCAGAGATAGGCAGCACCACAAGAAGGAACATTAACCTGAGAGATAAGATAGCATGTAATAATGCAAAGGGAGAGAAGCTGGATCTTCCCGGAGAGTATATTTGATGGGTGCAGATGTTATAGCATCCAGCTTACACTTCCTAGGTTTCCTTAAAACCTCCTCTTATTGGTAAGCCTGGCACTGAAGCGATAGCAGAGATTGTCCAAGGAATGGAGAGGGATGTGGGCTGAAATGTTGTGAACCATGAGCATGAGGCTACTGTGCCCAGAAGAAAAGCTATTCAGATTGTAAAAAGTGTCGTTAGCAGAATTTCAGACATCTTGATGGATGGAGAATAAGAACTGATAGTGGTAAAATACAGAATTGCAAAGGAATGGAGAAGGAGATGAGGGCTACGAGCAGACAGTCGAATTAGAAGGAGTCCTAAGAGGGGGCTAAGATACCTGGCATAGGGAGATCTCAGGGATTGAAATAAGGACAGAAGACTGCAGTTCCCTTAGTGTCTGCTTTAAAGACAGGAAGGAGTCACTTTCCAGTGGCAGTTTGGGGGTTGGCTGTCAAGAAGTGTATCAAAAAGGAAAAGGGGGTATCATCTTTCTTGGGACCATCAGAACCAGCCTCACAAAACTCTCAACTAAGACTAAAGACAGGCTGCTATAGCTAGCAAAGCAGCATAACTGTGTTTAAAACAGAAGGAAAAAAAAAAAAAGAGAGAGAGGGAAAAAAGAAAAAGACAGCTGTAACTGTGCTTTTGACAGTTGATTTAACTTCTCACTTTTAATTATATTTTGTCATTTGAAATGAAATGTATTCCCATGAAATGTTTTACCCACTTAACTCTCAGCCTTTCTTCCAATTACATCGCACCCATCCTCTTAAAGATTAACAAGCTTTAATGAACTCTATTGTTGCTAATTCATCTCCCTTTTATTTTGACAGTGTGACTTTTGTTTACAATTAGTACAGCTAACACTATGCAGGGTCATGTGGGGCGGGAAAAGAAAATTTTTCTTCAACGCGGTAGGAAAACAAATGAGTCCTTTCCTCTGTAGTGCTTGTTAGTTTTGTTTTGGCTTTTTTAATGAAGAAAAATCTTTCAGAAATAGATCTTTATCTGAGTTTAGCATCAGATTCCAAAAGGCACCTTTGAAAGCTCCCCTTTGGCTGCCATCTACCACTTCTGGAAGCAACTAAGGTTCATAGCTACTGTGGATTTTTTCTTGGTTTTCTAAGGAAGCAAGACTGATTTGATCATCCTGTACGCATTTGTCTTACCTACAAATCCTCTTCACATAAATTTTGAACTCATTACTCAGTTTCGAGCAAGTTTGAAAGTGGGATGACAGTCTTAAATATATTCTACAAGTTTCAGGAAAATAAACAGCTTTGTAGAGGAGTAGGACCTTAATTAGGGTGCCCACCACAAGAAAGCCAGCAGAATGAGTTTAATCCTCATTAGTCACTGAAAGGTCTGTGAGAGAGAGAGTAAGAGAATAAGAAAATAACACAGAAACCCAGAAATCTCCAGTCAGAGCTGATGTTCTGTCAGACCACAGAAAATCCAACGGAGAAACCAGCTTTTGGGTTCACTGCTCACAGAATGTTTCCATTCACCTCGTTATCACTTTAGTTAATTATCTTACTCCTTTGGCCCTGAGAATGCCTGAAGGCACAGTCCCTGATCCCACATGGTACCCGTGGCTTGGACAGAGTTGAGCAGCCCAACCCCAAACATCAACCCCATGACATCAGACCAGGGGAGCTTTAAAACTCGGCTGTCCCTCCCGTGAGAATGCCATGGAGCAGCTTGCCAAGCCAGGGGTCAAACCACTGCAGCTTGAGCACTCGCCGTCAAGCCCGGCTTCCTAAGGACAGTAGGACAGCTCTTTCTTCTCAAAACAGCTCTGAGAGCGCCTGAAGTACAGCTCAGGCCCTGGAAAGGAGGAGTATTAGTGTCAGCTTGCAAGAGAGGGCTCTGATGGTGCCTTCCTACTACGTGCAACGGCCTAAGGGCTAGGATTTAAGACTTTTTATTAACATCAGCTTCATGCTCAGGTTTCTGCTCAGCATGATGGTAATTTCTGAGCATGTGTTGCTCACAGGAATGAATGCAAGAAAGATGTGTGGTTTTGTGGTACTGTTGCAGACCGGGCTGGGTGCTCTGCAAATAAGTGGCTCAGCTGCACAGTTGTCCTTGTAGTACACAGTTAGGGTGTAGTTCTGGCTCCAGGCAGTCCAAATGGAGATGCCATCGCCACCTGAGCTTCCAGTGTGCCCTGCTGGATCAGGGGTATCTTTACTCACAGCAGAGCAGGGGGTTGTAGCTCCTGCTGGTTCTTTATCAAGGCTACTTCTAACTTGGCATAGCTTTGCATGGTGTTGCTCTGCATGGTGAAGATATGTTAGATCACACTAATATTTTTTTAGGTTGGATGAGGCTTCTCAACTCTAGGCAGAAGAGCATCTAAGAGTTCAGCACTGTGGGGTCTGGCTGTTAGCCCGCTTTACTTTGGATCTTGCTGTTAGTCTCAGTTGTTGCCCATCTGTCTTTTTGCAAATGATTATGAGCATTCTGAAACTCCATATTCAGTCAGTCTTTGTAGTTATATGATGAATTTAACCCCCTGTAACTCAACATAAAGAACTATAAACACATTTTGCTTTGGGCTGCCTGTCATTTTCAGCAAGCCCAATATCCATGGCTAACTCATTGCTGGCGGCACTCTGGCACTGCTACCTGCGAATACCATCAAGTAGGAATCCTCTCACTCCCTTGTTGTGTCCACCGATGCTTTGCATTCCCATACAGCAAGAAGGCTTTACATTAGTACTCTTGATAACAGTGAGTCTTTTTTTCTTGGTGTGCTGCAGGATCTTCAGCATTGCACGAGTCACACCATCCTCCCAACTCTTCTCCTGCTGCAGCAGGCACCTCTGAAACAAACCATGGGGATCATTTTAGAGCATCACCTCACAAGTCTCACACAAACACACAAACACACACACACACACACACACACACACACACACACACAGGCTCTGCAGGGTGTGCTGAGCTCCTTTATTTCCTGTGGGAGCCCCAGTGATAAAATCTGAGTATGATGGGGACCTGGCACTGCAACAGAGCAGCACCCGAGGGTAAATAATGATCACAAAGAACCCAAGTGTGGGGCTTTTCAAACCTTTCCCGGATAATGTGAGAAGATGATGAATGTGAATTGATTCTCTTTAATGTACAACTACCCTTGGCATGAAAGTCTTCTCACGCCAGTGGCATCATGGAGGTGTCTGACTCAGAGCAGTGAATAGCATGAAAAATGCAATGCTCACAACTTCATTTGTTACACATTCGTACAGAGGAGGTACCTTTAGATTCCTCTGGCAGCTGGTGACATCTGAACATAAAACACTTCCTGTCTTTGATAAAGTCAAATATCAGACTCCTGAACTGAGATCAGAATCTGCAGTGGAACATTTAGATGTAGGCACACAAAACTTTGTTTGCTGTAAGTTTTCTCACAGGAAAAAAGACATGATCAGTGGCTTGAAACTGAGCGTAGATTTTAATTGCTTAGTTATTTGCCAGAAGGTAGTAGTCACTAATATGCAACTGCACTGTACAAATTACTTCTGTAAAGTAAATGAGTATTTTTAAAGGGTTGTGAATGAGACGCTCAAACTGGATTTGAATGGAATTGGAGTAGCAGACTCTTTAAATCTCTTGTGAAAAGCCTGGGCATAGCCTATTACCACTGTACCAGAGCATGTTGGGAACACTAAGGATTGGGATTTTTTCAGAACCTGAATACTTAAGTTTGAGCCATTTCTCATTCTGTGAGAGCAAAACAGATTAATTGTATCTCGGTCTCCATTTTCAGTCTGTTTGTCACTAGACCCGGTGAATAGGATCGTAATCCTTCTATTCAGCTGAACTGCAGCTTACTGCACTGACCTTTTCAACAAATGTATTTTAATTAGCTGTATGTTCACCTTCCTCCCAATGCTGAAAGCAGGAAAAATGGATTATCGACAGTATGCAGTATTATATATTTAACCTTCTAGGCTGAGAATTTTGGCTGCAGTGAAACCAATCTGTAAGGACAGCTACCAATATTGTTCAGGTCAAACTGTGGCTAATTCACAGCTTAATTGTATACATGCAGGTGTATACAGTGTACATCTCTTGAGACACACACATACAAAAGAAAGGCTTTGAAAATTAAATAGTCTTTGGAATTTTCTGCCCTTCTTGTTTCTTCTCATTCCTCTTTCCCATGGCAGCCTCAAGCTCTGCATGACAGGGGTCTCTGGGATGTGATTTGTGTAGAGGTGAGACAAAGCAAAAATGTCTGCCCATCTGCAAGGATGACTAATTTCAGTCCTTTGGTAATATACAGCCAGGCCCAGGGCCAGCTTCTGGACAAGGAGGACACTCACACACTCCAAATTGGACTGATTATTTTAGACGAAAATGGATGTGAGCCCCAGAAGAAAGTCCATATTCTACTGCAGGAGCACAGGCCAACTGCCTCATTGTCCATGTAAAGCTCTAAAGAGCTTCAGAGGCTTCTTGTCGAAATAAAGAGCATGTTGTTATATCCCACTGCCCACTGATGGGCTCTCTATAAACATTACAGACTTTCTTGCTTGAGGATACTGAGTGTTATCCACTTACACTGCACACCACGGCACCCTGCGGCAAAGGACCATGGAGAGAGACATGGGCAGCCGGGGACTCTGGTAACTTTTATGATCCAGGGCTGTTCTTTTGACCTTGGCTTTTAAGGAAAGGGGGTTACTGTTGTTTGCCTTTGTCTACACTCTGCCTAGCAAAATGTGGCTGCATGCAACGTAACTGGTGCGATACGTACGCAATGCCAGCGCTCATCTGGGACACGCAAGGGAGGACCGAGCAGTTTGACTCCTCCAAAGAGGGAGTTCATCTGAAAAGTGAAGGTCTAACAAAAGAAGGTCCTTCCTTCAATCCTCTGCATTTCAGCCAGTTTCGGCAGCCAGAGCCCACGCGAGCTGCTCGGACAAGAGCTATCCACACTGCAGCGAGCGCAGGCAGCGCAGCCGCCGCGACACACGGCGCTCTGGGCAGCTATGGGAAACGAGGTGCTCACCGCCCTGGTTGCCCAAAGCACGGTTTGCACCCCAGGAGAAGGCACTAAGAATAGCATCCAGTTTTCAGGAAACATAAGTGACAAGCTATCAACCCCAGCAATTGGTTGCCATCAGCTTATATTGGCTACATTTCAAAGCTATGTTCAAAAGGAAAAGGGCAGGAAACATAATGTTTCAATGATACTACCATTTGCTAGATTCCCTTAATAAGCCAGCTGTGAATAGATGAAATTGCTTTGTGAACCTGCTGCATGAAGTACCCGTTCCTGGTAGTTTTCTCATATAGAGGAAGAGCTGCTGAGGTTACAAAACACCCTGTGGGCTGGAGGAGCAATTCAGCTGCCAATACCCCAAGTTAGCTTGACTCCTGTGGAAGGGTGCAAAGGAGAAGTGCAGGCAATGCGGTCACTTTGACCTTTCTCTAGCCAAATGTGTGTACCTATAGGAGGGATGAGGGCAGGAGGCTAACCCAGATAAGGCAGAACAAAATAAGTGCCAGTTTGATAGACGAGTACATACCAAGCTTTAAGCCTGGCTCCTGCCCTTTTCTGTGTGTAATAAATGAAATGACCTTCCAGTTAAAGTGTAAGAGATTGGAAAAGACAAAACAGAGCAGCGAGGCTCCTTTTCGCAGTGTATATTCGCATTAGAATTCTGCTCTCACGCTCGCACGGAGGAAAACTGTGGCTTGAAGAGAAAACAACATAGCATTAAGCCATCCCAGTGTCAAATATTGTAAAAGAAAACAGTTAACGACACAAACTCTCTGCATTCTCATTACCCGCTTTGGGTATAACAGCCTCCCTCCCTCAACACCAAACAGGATTTCTTAGGGCTCTTTTGTGTTTAAGCCTCCGACTTGGCAATTCCACCAGGCCTGCTGCTCATAAACTGTAACTCCTTTGTCATTCCCAGGTATTTTCTGTGTTTTTTTGCTTTTTATTGTGGCTCGGAACTCTTTTATGACTGAGTTGTGTTGTTGTTCTGTGTACAGCGGGTAATGAAACACCTTTATCTGCATCTTTCGCTTCGTTCTTTTAGTCTCCCAGCTTAATGACATTATTGTGAGCACCACCGGGACTGTTATGCAGATGTACTGCCTCACGGAGAAGATGCTGCTTCAGGATAAGCCATTACTTTTTGTTGCCCCCACAGGCCTGGGAAAGCTAGCTATTACAAACAACTTCCTGCGACAGTTACCTCGTGAAAAATACGCTGTATGTCAAATTAACTTCTCAGGGCAGGCCTCAGCTAATCATACCCAGGACATCCTTCTAACGAAATGCGAAAGGTACCCGGAGTTTTAATTAAAATCAAATATGTAATTGTGCTTAGTTTACTCCGCCGAGATTATCCGCAAAATAATGCGGAACGCTCTCCTTCCGTTTCTGACAGAATAAATGAAAGCTGATTTGTTTCTTGATGTAATGTTTATTGCTGGGGAGACCGCATTTTAATTGATGTCAACAAATATTCTGATTTATGGGGTCTATAGAATGGAAAGCAGTCCAGGAAACATGTCTACTTCACTTTTTCTTCTTTGCTGCTTTTTCTTTAGGAAAATGAATCAGCTGTCTGTCTCTGGATACTCCAGAGTCTGAAGCATATTAAAGGGCAACATCAGATTGGGTCACAACTAGTAAAGGGAGCCATCTGTTAGGGAAAGATCTGAGCAGTAGGCTATATAATGGTACTCGCCAAATCAGAGAGGGCAAAAAGATCAACTGGAAGAATGGCAGCATCCCGGGGATTATATCTAGAAAATGGTTAGCTCTCCAGCATCTAAATCATGAATTTTTAATTCATCACATGGCAGACAAACAAGTCAAACAGTAATTGGCATGATAAAAGGAAGCTCATACTGTATTCTACACCTTCCAGTGTAGAGAGCTTTGCCTGCCAACAAGGCAGTGCAAATCTCGAAACTTGCTATTTGCAAGCACCAGAAATGAGATTTGCGGGCAACCTCACACGCAAGTTATTAATACCAAAAAAAAAAAAAAAAAAAAAAAGGAAAAAGTTTGGGAGAAAGCTTGGGGCTGAAAGTGCTGAAAGTGGTTGGTGCAGGGATGAGTTGTTGAGAATGTTATAGATTATATGTTTCGGTGTTAAAACTTACTGTAATAATTATAACCTCTTTGAGCAAAAAAAAAAAAAATTAAGAATTAGACTCAAGCATGACATAAATAGCTGAACTATGTAAAGTATACACCCCTATGTACACTACGGATTGAAAAATGCTTATTACAAATGCTGACAGACTCTAGTGAATGAAGAAATATATCATATGAACAGTACAAAGGACTTGAAAATGCCGTAAGGGTATTTGCTGAAGAGGCTCATGAGTCATGATCATTTTCATCTCTGGATAGTCAAAGCTAAAACCACTTGCTCAAAGTATTTTTTTATATAAATTTATACTTTTCTCTATCCTGTGTTTTCAGATTTCCATTATCAAAGGAAATATAGCCTAAGCAGAAGATTTAGAATAAATAGACACCCAGAATCACTTCCACTCCTGGCGGGGCTGCCTTAGGCTCTCTCACACAGGCAACTGGAGTTTTTTAATTCACAGTGAAGTAGAAATTTCTTTCAAACGAGGAAGAATGTCTGGAAAATTCCCTGAATGAGATTGTTTTCAATATGAATACAGCACACAGGCAATGTCATGAAAAAAGTAATTCATTTAGAGCTTAAAGGAATAGTATGAAAGAAACGACTGGCCAACCTAAAATCTTTTTTAAAAAAAGAGAATAATATGAATACACTAGAATATAGTTTCACTTCACTTTTAGTGGTGCCTCTTCCTGCCTCAGGACTGGAGCTCATCTCTCCCACTCTTCACACATTGACTACTTTGTCCATGTAGGTGCTTTGTCTGTAGCCCAACATATTCCTAAGCAAGGATGCTGAAGAGCTGGCTTACAGTGAGCTGGGTAGGCTATTCCTGTGGGTCTGGCTATAAGCATAGCAGCTGAGCAGACCCTGGGAAAGTGCTAGTTCAACACAGAGATGCTCAGAAATTGTCAAATTTATGATTATTGACTTTTTCATTTTTCAGTTCATAAAAATGCTTTAAAAGTCCATCTGTATCAATCTCAATGACTGATTGCAGTGTATTAACTGTGAAATGAGTGAAAACACATAGATTCCAAAAAAAAAGTAAGAAATATCTGGACAAACAGTTAAATATTTTGGGAAAAAAAAGCCCCTTACTTTCATGATGTTTCTGTATCTGCTTCTGAGCCAAAAGCCTCTAGCCAACCTGAAATGTGATACTTGAAAGCTGTTAGCAATAAATTTTTTTTTTTTTTTTTTTTTTTTTGGATTGAGAAGTACCAACCACTCAGAGAGCTATACGGAATTAGATGAAGTCTCTTCCTTGAGACTGTTTGGCCAGGATCACTAGGGGGTTTTCATTCAACTCCTAGATCATCATGGCATAGCTTTTAGTATAATTTCCTAGAGTTTCTTTGGCTACCACCATTGAAACAGAGAACATTTCAGGAAGTATTTACTTGAAGTGACTGTATCTTTAACATACGCATCTCTGAGCACTTCCTCAAATGAAATCAAACTGTAGTACAGATGCTGCAGAGCTTCATTTTAAGATTTCCTGGGGATCACCGGGACTTGTAAAAGCAAAGAGCAAAGAAACTATCCTTGTATGAAAGGTCATTGTTTGTATTTTATTAACTTCTTTATTGCTAAACATCTGGCACTAAATTGGAAACCTCAACACAAAGCATGTTGCATTTTATGTACAAATCAGCACCTTCTACTCCAGTAAAAGCCGATGCTGGAACGACACAGCACCCAACCTAGACGGCATGCTCTAGGTGGTTGTGGTTTCTGATAAAGTTAGATGTTTTGAAACAAAAGCTTAGGAATTGAAGCCAACTGTTAGGAGAAGACTGTGTGTGGTGGTGGTGTCCAGGAAACCACAACAAAATGTCTCCAGTGCAGCTGTTCATGAGGGAAGGCCGGGGGAAGCCCAGGCAAGTGCAGGGCTCTCCCAGGAGAGCAGCAGGACCTGGGAAAGGCAATGGAAGGCATGTGAATGCAAGGCCAGTGCACCTGGACGGGCATCAGCTGCCACCACACAAGTGGTGGCCCCAGAGGAGGGAGGGAGAAGGAGTCATTGGCGTATTAAGGCAGACTGGAGGCAGCAGGAGGTGGTGACAGTGGTACAAGGTGTACCGGGAGTATAACAAATACTGCTAAGCTGCCTGATCAAAGGAGTGCTTAAGTTACATACAGAAAAGGTAACTTTCTGGTCTATAAAGAAATTAGCTAAAGGAGAACCCATCCCGGATCTGTCAGAGAGATTCAGACAGTGATTATTTCTGTGGAGCATTTGATCAAATGACTCAAACTCCCAGGCATTTTGTCAACTGACTGAAAATGAACACCCGACATCTGACTACATGCCTGAAGTCACGTACTGAATTAAGCAGTCAAATAAATAAGGGAACTAACAGTTAGTGCACAGTGTGCTCTCAAAATGAGATCTCTTTCATCCCCGGGGAGACAGATTGGACTGCCCTTCTTTGATCTGGTGGACAAGGACAGACACCCTGTACTTCTTCATTTGTGACCACTGTCACTCGTCCAAGCCCACCACTGAGGGGCAGGGAGCGGGGAGGCGAGGGCTGGAGGCCATCGCCTGCTGTGTCAGTCTCTGCTCTGGTACATGAGACGGTGAAAGACGCTCTTCAGGGGCTGCTGAAGCAATTTCATCTTCTCCCATGGAACTGTTCTCGTGCTGCCTCTGTCTCAGAGCAGATTGCATTTACCCACCTGCCGGAACAAATGTGGGTTGAGTGATGTTTGTAGTTTGATTACAGCTTCTGTTCTGAAGTTCTCTTTCCTGAGCTGTTCCTTGGTGACCACATTTAATTAATCCTTGGCAAAAAGAGGGACTTTTTGCTGAGCACTTTGTCTCACAGACAGGGCCTTTTCAAGGCATTCAGTTAGCTCCCTGAGTTGAAACTTATCTTCTCGCAGGGATGTTTTCTATCAGGACATATAGGCAGGCTGCGCTGTTAAGCACGTCACTTCACGCCTGCTTGGGGAACGTGAAGTGCTGTCCTGAAAGCCGAGGACTGAACCGGCACTTTTCCATGCCTGTCTGCACAGCGCTGCGGTGAGCGAAGGGAACTCCTCATCCAAGTTCTCCCTGGAGAGACAGGGATTAACGCAGACCTTTCCCTGTGCTCCCTCCAGGTGGGGAACAAAGGGAAGAGCCTGTCCTTAGCAGGATCCCTGTGCCCGTCAGGCATTGCAGCAGCTTATTTGTGCTCCCGGAGCTGAGATGCAGCCTTGCAAGAGACTAGAGAATAGAGAGAAGCATCTCAGCAAATATTCACCCTGAAATGAAGAGCTGCAAAGGGTATTTTGTATATTGAAAAAGAATCATGTTTATATCAAGGGAAGCTTTTATCTAAACGTATTCCTGCAGGTCTGCGATGTGTTTGCCTCCAAGCAGGGAAGAGCTTGCAGGAGCCCTCGTGGCGACTAGACCCATGTGTGAGTGGCTGGACTTTCCTTTCCTGCAAGAAAACTGCCTGAGAATCTGTGGCTGCCCAGCTGCTCTACATGGAGCGAAAATGACCTGTTTTGAGTACTGTGCCCTGTCACCTAGCCCTTCCCACTCACCTAGCCTTTCCATTTACTCCAAGCAAGAGGTCTAGGTTAGAATGGGAATTAATGTTTGTTAACTTCCCTCTCATTTATGTTTGTTAGCTTTTGTCTTTGTATGCACAGTATATATTACAATGAATTAAAAAATAATAATAGCAAATCACGGCCTGGCAGGGATTTTTAATAGATTTAATTTTTCTCTATCGTGCTTGCATGTAATCTCTAGCGTTCAGTGTTTTATGAGCTTGTTATCACTCTCGCAGGGCTTGCAGGATGACTGCGACGGGAACAACAGGCTCCCCCAAGACCAACAAGTGCTGGCGGCTGTTCCCACGACAAACAGGACATGCCCTGTGTCTGGATGGCTGATTTAGGACCATTCCCATCATGGGGGCTTTTGTCTTTCCCACAGCCACGTGGAGGGGAGGGAGCGTTTAGCAGAGCGCCCCGCATCACGCTGTCGGTAGGTGGCCTGGAACCACGCTCAGGCTCGGCCCTTGAACTGCCCTTGCTGCCGCGAAGCTGACAGACGCCGCCTGCTTTTTGTCAAAACGAAAGGTGATTACCTTTCATCGCGTCGTGACATATTAGGTGTGAAATTACGGCATTATTACATGCGAAACGGGAGAGCCTGAAGGTTGCCTCCGCACGCGGGCATGAGCGATGCGCGTGCCGGCTCACGGGGGATCCGGACGGGCTGGGGCTCTCATCGCTCTCCCCACACAGGTCCTGCCACCGCCCCGGGGGATATTTAGGGTTTGCCACTCAGCTCTTCCCTCGCTAACGCTCGATGGATCCGTGGTGATGCTACAGAATAGGGAGCACTGTCGGTCCGTGCAGTGCAGGAAGCATGTTGCTATGGTAACTAGCCCTGTATCATTTTGTGTGTGTGTTTCTCTAATAAATATATATATATATGTATGTATATATCTGTCCATGTGCATTATTTCCATTAGATTATGGTACCTTTGAAAAGCACTGTTTAACGTTTCACCATAGAATCAACAGTTTCATTCAGACTGGGCCCATACCAAATGGATGATCATTATTATTCTAGATGCTTTTTTTGTGGCCTTTGTGAATTTAGTGATGGTCCCAGCTCAATAGATAGTGACAGGTGTCTACACTATTAGTGTCTACTACAATTAGCACTAATTGGTACCTCTGTTGGCAGCAGAGATTGGCCAGGGATTTAATGGAGATGAGAGATGAACATACTCTATCTGTGTTCCTCTCTTCCTTCCTCCCTCCAAAAAAGAACAACGCATCTGAAAGAAGTGCTGGTGCTCAAAGTAGAAACAGAAGAAAGTTTCAATATTTATAACTTAGTTTGTAAGCCCTGAGTTTCGGCTTAATGGAAGCATTCAATCTCTGAGACTTCCAATTTGGCACTTTTCAGGTGAAATTTTCATTACTAGCCTAATTTTTTCCAGGTGCACTTCTGCAGCTGCGACGTATTGTGCCATAATTTAGCACCTGCAGTTCTGTCTAACAGCAAGAATTTCCAACCAGGAAAACAAAGGTTGGGTCCAGCCTTGATTCAAATAAATAAAATTCAAAAAACACCCTGTTGTGAAAGGAGGAACAACAAGCTGCTTTTAGAGAAGATTTAATCAAGCCAAAGTGTTACTGATACAATGCTGCTGACTGATAAGCATTAACAAAAAAGAGGAAGTAATCTATGTGTATTGCCTTTTAATGGCTTTTCTACAAAACTGTTCTTTTACTTAATTGTTATTACCCTTTGCAGAAAGTTCCCCCCTCCTCTGATTTGTTAATTTGTTTCTTTTCTTCTTGTGCCTAATGAACAACCATGTTAAATTGTTCACTTGTGATAGGGTAAAGGGTTTTATTTTTGCCTGTGAAGTTAGTTGAAAGTCTTAAGAATATGAAATTTATAGCAAGTTCAAAACAGGTGAATTACACTCCAAGTAAGTGTTGGCAGCTCTTTATCTTTTCCTTGTTTTCCATATTTAATTCCACCCTTGAAAGATGGAATATGCATCATTTCCCTATCGTCTCTCTCTGGTTCACATTGAGTGAAGTGTTTTGAATTAATTATGTTAAATTATTAATAGCTCAAGATTTGAAAACATTACAGGATTTGAGTAATGTTTTATCAGGCAGGAGCTGTATGATAATTCTGGCTTTTTTCATACAGCAGAGTACACTTCCAGTTGATAGGTAAAATTACAACTACATGCTGCAAGTGCTAAATTCAGTTCATTGTGAACCATAATAAGGTAATGAATGTTTAGGCTGCGTGTTAAGGGAAAAAAAAAAATCTCCCATTAGTGAATACACTTCAGGAGAATCAATGAAAGCAGCATTTCCTGGGTCATGTAAAATGAACTGGACAGAAATATAGAAGCCCAAACAATTCTGTTTTGGTAAAGACATGAAGAACACAAAACATCTCTTCTGAATCTAATTCCTGTGTTTTCCTGATGCGAAATATTCTCTGATATGGCTCCTCTATCTGTCTGTTATTAGATGATGCCTGACTAGCAGGCCAGCGGGCAGGGGAGAAGCAAAGGGCTATAACACGAGGATCCCAAAACAAGGCATTTAGCTGCTAGAATTGTTTTAACATAATGGGCCAAATACAAAGTTTATCTTCGGTTAAATCTCTTTGACATTTTAACCAGGCTGTAAAATAAACAGCCACCTAAATCGAGCTATATTAATTTTGAGGATTATTTTGAACCTGCTTTATTGTACTGCAGCCATACGATAGTGTTTAAGGGAGAGAGGAGACAGCTGACAAAAGACCTGAGAATTAGTTCTATAATTATTTGCACAGAGAAAATGGCTTCTCTCCACATTCAGCCCACGGAGTAGCTCCCGATACATTTCATCAGCCTCGCGTAATAAACCCTGCAGAGGAATTAAAGAGCCAGGAAATATAGGTTGGACTCGTGAGACAGACATGGGCACTGAGTGCTCATTTCAGCCCTCCTGGTGTTAGCAAGCTGCCAGGGATTCCCCTGGCAGCAGTGAGGGAGATGTGGGCTTGACGCCCTTCTTCACCTTCGTCCCGGATATATGCCATTTCCCAGGAGAGCTGCCCTACACTAGGACATGGCTTTCTAGGGTTGGGTTTGCATAATTTCCATTGCTTGTACCCAGTAACGAGCTATTACACAGAGAAATGAGAAGAGTCTGGTGACAGAGTGCTTAACTGTCCTTAAAAAGCAGGAGTTGGCCTTGCTCTGACAGCCTACCTCCTATCTTCTGGTTAAGGTCCCTGGACACTGGCTTTGCCAGGCAGTCCTGCTGAGCCCCTTCTGCACTGCCCAGCTCTCCATAGGGACCATGTGGAAAAATCCTCCAGCGCCAGCCTAAGGCTGTGGTTTTCCTGAGAGGGCAGAGTGCCTAAAATTCCAGATCTTCCTTGGGAATCCAGAGCCATCTGAGTAAGAAGTCTTAGTGAGAGAGACAAAATATGTATACATCTGTGTCTATATACGTAACCATAAGAGGTTGTATTTCCAAAGGTATTTAGACATCTGTTGAGTCATGTAACGGCTAGAGTGATTTTCAAACGTACTTTAGTGAGTTTGACAGCCAGTTCTTATTTCAAAGAGTTATTTAGACAGCCAGCAGGATTTTCAAAGCGTTTATCTACATCTCTGCGTACAGCATATCCGCTGAAAACTCAGCCCACAGCCTTGGGGAGAAGGATCATGCGATTCCTATGCACCTATAATATTAAAGTACGCATCCACTGACTGTTGTCCACAGAAATGTCCACAGAGACCGAGTATACTTTTAAAGCCTTGTTATCTGAATTCAGGGCTCTCAACGACTCCTGAGGACTGGGCTTGACTAAGGTGGCCTTAAGGTTCTCCAATGCTTTACTCCCCTTCCAGTCAGCAGGTTCTCAAGCTTTTTCACCAGTTTTGCACTTGGTAGGCAATGTCTCAACACTGCCTCCCGTCCTTGCATTGGCTGACCCTCTTGGCTAAGCAGCATGAGCTCTTAGGCATGTTAGATATTTCTGAAGGCCCTGGCTCAACAAACCCAGTCTTAGCAGCAGTAAATCAGCAAATGGCTTCTTTAGTACCTGCATTTGAGCACAGTATCCTTCATCTGACAGCCTTTCCAGACACTTTTAGAGGGTGAAAAAAAAAAAAGCTAGAGAAGTTCTTACAGGGCTTGTAATTAAAATTTGTCTTCCTGATATATACTGAAGCAGAGGGTGTAACGTCCCATCTCTCTTCCGCTTATGCTGTTATTTCGCAGTGTCACAAGTGTTCGTGGTGTAATCAGGATACAAACTGGCAGAACTGAAGCAATCTGCTCTGCAGTTGCCTTTAGCTCAAGTTCTCATTGTCTTGTAATTAGCTGGAGTGAATGCAGCTCCCCAGCAGCACGCTGCGCGCCGTGACATGCTTTGGAACGAGGCGCAGCGCTGGAAATAAAAGAGCTTCACTCAGGGTGCCAAAGTGCCCACTGTAGGTGCAATACCGAAATTCGCTTATTATAATCCCGCTTGCTTAATTAATTCCATTGATAGCCATTTACGTTCATCAGCGCTTTGTTGACACTCTTTAACAAAGATTTTTTATTCTCTCTTGCTCTTTTTTTTTTTTTTTGTTTAAACTAGAATGGTTTTTATTAGCTTGTTTACTTCAGAACAATGTGCCATCTTTGATTAAACTCCACGTGGATTTATAACTGTGTCCTCCCCATGTTTCTGTGACCTTTACGGCACATCTGATAAAAATAAAAGGTCACGGATTCCAAAGGAACTGGTTCTAATAATGTCAGACAGGCTCCCCTGAAAGTGTGTGATTTCACTTCCTTCTTTGTCTCTTCTTTTCTTCCCCTTCTCTCTTTTTCTCTCTCTCTCTCACTCTTTTTCTGCTGTTTCAAAGTAGGATGAAAATTAACATGAATAAAATTAATGGTTTAATTTTGCAGGAGAAAGCAGAGGGTTTACAGTGCTCCACTGGGGAAAAGGGCTTTTGTCTTTGTTGATGACCTAAACATGCCTGCCAAGGAGAAATATGGTGCCCAGCCTCCCA
The DNA here is from genome assembly GCA_003342815.1 of Eudromia elegans. NCBI lineage: Eukaryota > Metazoa > Chordata > Aves > Tinamiformes > Tinamidae > Eudromia > Eudromia elegans. The sequence continues at coordinate 696,096 of PTEX01000056.1, read as the reverse complement.
TTGAACTGCTGCAGCAATGGATTGACCATGGCTACTGGTTTGACAGGTGCAATAAATATTAATTAGTGTGCTTGGCTACAGAGGAGTAATGATATACACTGTTTCTCTGAAGCGTTAAATTGTAGTGTTAGTCTTTTATAATTCCTCATCTTCTCAGTCACAACAGGAAAACACTCCGAGTTACATGACTCCCTGTATAGGAAAAGGAATAAAGGCTTATATGTTGCAGTGAATTACAGCATGAGAAAGGCAAGCGTGTATGGAAAAGAAGCACAGCACACATTTTCATGTTTCTGAGAAAACACCATCAGTATTTAGGCTGGCACAAAAGATTTGCAAAATAAATTTTTAGCTCTTGGTTGTTAAGGACTAAAACAAAATCATTTGTCTTTCAGTGAATGACTTTAAGGTTAAAACACAGTTGAAGATGGTTTTCTAACATGCAACTGGGGTCTAGAGGGAGCATGTGTAATTGACTCAGGCATTTTTCTGCATGATTCAGGATAATATTTCTTGTTAGAAAGACTTCAAATTCTCCCTTGCTTATGTCGCATATGTCTGGATTTAAAAGAAGTTTATGTTGTTTTAGAACAAGCCTAGTTAATCTGTGTCTTTAAAAAAAAAGGAGAACTGAACAAAAACAATAAAAATGAACCTTGCTTCAGAGGTACCATTAAAGAGCTTGATTATCAGACAAATATAACCATACTTTATGATTAATTTAATTATACATTCCAAAGGTATAAAACAGTTGCACTTGTACCAAAAGAAAGAACCATTAATTAAGAACTGGTACCTTCTGTGTGAATGCTTTATTGTTATTAGTATGTTTCAGAATTATTTTTAAAACAATCATTGCTACTTAGCTTATTGTTTTATCAAATATGTATTTAAAATTGTGTTTTCTCTTTATATAATAGTCTCAGACCGTGTTCACTCTGTGTTTTTCAAAAGAGAGGCATGAAAGTTGGTGGGTAGTGTCTGCATTTTAATTGGAACTCCTACCTTTCCCTTTACCCTAAACCAAATAAAATAAAGGTTTCGGCTTTCCTGTAGTACCGTACAGAAGAATAAGGAAATGAAAAAGGAGAAATGTGGGAGTTTTCCAGCCTGATATTTTCTTGAAACTACAGAATATTTCTTAATATTTTCAAAAGGGAAATCTTTTTATCATTCTACACTGAGTTTGGGAAGCAGTCACCGAAAAATCTCTATTTTTTCTATTTCAAATCCTCATCTTCTAATGAATGCAGCAAAAATCCATCTCCTTCTAGGAACAATGAGAATTTTCATTGTCGCAAGTGTCCTTTCTTCCCCTTCTATAAGCCGTGAGAAGAAGTCTGGGAAGATGCAGGTGGGGACAACGAGAAAACAAACTCACGCCATTTTAAGTACAAAGGTTTCACTCCTTTATATACTTAGAATTGCTTGCGCTTGTGGGTGCAGCTTGTCACTCTTGTCAGCTTGTCTGGATGAGAAATACACACGGAAAGAACAATTCAGGGAAGATGGTCTTCTCTGGGTAAACAACAAAGCATTAGTTACCTGGAAGGCAAGAAGACTGGCATGTTTTTTTCCCCAATGACAGTCTATAACAAGCAAATATTTGCTGATAATGTCTGACAATATAGCCACAGGAAGAAGCAGCAGAGGTAATTTTAGGTAGAATCCTTTACTGTCAAAGGGATCCATGGCTTTCTAAGGTGATTAAACTGTTGGCAGCAAAGCCATTGAGGATGCTAAATAGGAAAGATTTGCTAGTAAAAGACCCACTCCCGCCTCGGAGCCTTGTGTCTGTCATGCTATTCGCATGGCTGCTGCAGACACCGAGAAAGGTTCCTGATTTCATGCAGATGAGAAGTCCCGAGGAAACCATGCCCCTGTGTCGGTGTTGTTCATCAGCACTGACCCCAGATAACTTGTCAGGCAGCTTTGACAGAGATGTAGCAGTCTCTGAGAGATAAAATCATACTAAACACATGAGGTGTGACCCCAGCGAGGCAATGACAGAAGCAGTGCAAGAACAGGCCCAACACGTGTAGTGCACGGCCAGGGCAACAGGGTGGGAGGACCACCGGGGACCTGCTAGGGAACCTGCAGCTGGAGTGTAAACTGCAGGAAGGAAAGCCCCTGCCCTCTGAAAAAGAAAAGTCATTTTTTTCTAGTCTATAACCAGGACAACTTTGCAAACAGAGCTTTGCCTGAGCAAGCTGCTTTGTGGCATTCTTTCATTTCACTTCTGCTGTGGTCCTGCTATAATTCTCAGTGATTTTGGCAGTCTTCTAAAGACCCCCCAGACTGCTGAAGTCCAAAATGCCTAGCTCTGCTCCCAGCCTGCCCTGAACACCACAAAATAGACACGACAGAGGGACAAGCAGATGGTATAAACTTATTCACACCAGAACTACCCCACATGACAACTCCTTGAAGAACATCTACATGGGTATTAGTAGCTCTATTGCCTTTTTGCTACCTGAGCAGAGCAAAGGAACGAGAGCCAGAAGTTAATATTATCTGGCCTTTGAAATAGCTCTATCTGGCAGGAAAATAGAGTCAAGGGTCCTTTGGCAATGTTCCCTTGACAAAACTCATAGTATCATATGCCTCCACAGCATGAGGAATCCTCCACCTTTGAAAGAGCATCATGAACTAACAGAACAAATCATCAGACAAGGCTCTCTTTCTTACAACTGCAGCTCTTATGACTTTTAATTTCCTTCCTAATGATTTGTTTATACCCTGTTGCGAACCCACAAGGTGTACTTGTGTTTGCTCATCTAGGGTTATTTTTGTCTATGCGTATTGCACTTAGAAAGTCTACTGGGGGTAAGCCCTGAATATGCTAATAAAATGCTTTGACAAACATGTCAAAGTCCTGCCCAAAGAGGGTGAGTGCATGTGGTAGAGGGATTAAAAGTGCACGAAAGAGGGAGTAAAAATCTAAGCTTAGTTTTGGACTGGAAAGCCTCACTGGCTGGAGCCACATATATCAACATCATAGGGCAGGTGTACTCAGCAGGAGAAGTAGAGCAAATCTGATTCTGAGAAGTATCATCATCATTTTATAACCACAGCACGTTCATTCCCATGTTCATTTGAGCATCTGTTATATATTTAGGTCTCTGTATTTCAGCAAGCCTGAAGTTATGTAAGCAGTTGCACATCTACACCTAATAGACCATATGTTACCAAATGGCTCTGAGGTGAGAAAATCAGGATGGGCTCAACATGAGGCAACTTAACTGTACCAGGAATGGAGAAATGGAAAAGAAGCACAGCAATATACAGGAACAAATCCTGTCTTAAGGTATTTACCATGTGGTGCATAACTTTTCTCATTGTGGCAAAACTTTGTTATTTGCTGATGATGGAGAAAAAAAAAGAAGAAACACCACCTGCCTGCTTCTCTTTTTCTCTCTCCTCCTCTCCCCTCGTCTCTCTCCACCCGTATATACATGGACTGCTTCATTTAGTGCTATTTTCTCTGAAGAAAGGCTGTACTAAAAGAGGCTAATTTTATACACAGTATAACTTAGTCTGGTGTCTGTTAGGAGCAAGTCCTGCAACCTGTGCTTGGCTGGACACTCTCGTGCCCTCAACTTATATTGCCTTCAAACTACTGCTGGGCCATGAGAAACTCGGTAGATATGCTTCTCAGGTGGATTCATCCCAGTTTTGGAAGGCTTTTTGCTAAGTAGGATTTAGCCTTTCAAACTGGCCTAGAGGAACGTGTAACCAGGGAAATTTATAAAGACAAGCAAGAATTGTACACGTGGACCTGTACAGAATTAACAGACTATCAACAGTGAATTAAGGGGCTGTGTGGCCCAGCCCCTTGAGGCAGGCAAGCTGAGGCAGTGAGAGGCTGGACAAGCCGAGGGGGTGGTGTGCCTGGGGAAGGCAGGTGGACGTACAATAGCTCTTGCTGGAGACGAGCAAGCAAAGGCATGTCAACCAGACAAAGAGGACTTTCCTCATCACTGTGCTTGTGTGCAGGTATCCCATAAGATAAAGAAGATATTGCACATTTGACAAATTGTAATTCTGTCAAATCTTGTGTGGTATTTTCTGTTCTTGTAAATCTCACTTACTTCCTGTGTTAATCAAGAACCTGCTGCTTCATCTGTTCACTACTTGCTTCTAGCCACTTTGGAGAGAAAAACAAATGCACGTATATAAACACATGTGCCTGTATATGTATGTGTATTTGTATATGTGTATGTATGCAAATGTAGTTAGCATAATATCTTACTGGTAGCAAATAAGTCTGTAGATATTTATGCCATTTCATGTAGATTTGAGCAGAAAGAGGAAATGGTTCATCCTGTGGGTCTTCCTATTGTAAGAGTTGTGCGAACTCTTAAATTAGCCTCTTTTCTTTCATTTGCCACCCTAGCAAAAGTCACTCCCTCCTCCACGCCCGTCACTCCAGACTCTGGGACTTTGGCTGGTTGAACTTTGAAGAACATGGCAGGGAGCCTCGCTCAGCTGTCGCTACAGGCTGTGCATTTGTGAGAGAAAGACTGAAATGTACCAGCATTGCTGATTGAGGACAGGAGAAGAGGTCTGGACCCCTGCAGTCTGGAGAGGCCCATGTGACTGTACTCCGGAGGGTCACAGAAGTGCCTCTCCACACTTCTGGGGGGGATGCACGGGGGGCTGACTGACCGGGCTGGCAGACCCTGCAGAAACTTGGCTGAAGTAGCTCTGAGGACAGTCAGGGCAACACAGGATTCTGTAGGGGCTTCAAAGGCTGCCTGAATATGGGAGCAAGTGCTCAGCTTTCTGTGCCAGTCCCTGAGCTGTCCCGGTTACATGGTTAGCATTACCTAAGCTAACTCGTCCACCAGGGCCTAAGCGTGTCTCCAGAGAATGGGATTGCAGCAGTGTCTGCAGAGAGGAAAATTCCTAAGAGTGCAGGCATCTGGGACTTGGGGTTTCAGCTCTGCTAATGAACAAAAACATATCACAAAATGTGGAAAACTGGAGATTGGCTGACTATTCTGCAACTTTTCAACTCCCACATCACATCCTCTTTCTCTACCTCTTTCTTCCTAGTTTCAACCCCTCCTGTTCCCTTCCCAAACTGAGTTTTAGGGAAAAAATTAATTCCCTTGAGCCTTGCTCTGTCAACTTTAGCCATAACGTTTCATCCTCCTCTCTCTCGGGCGTTTCTGAGATGTTGCAGACATGTAAAACCAAGAGCATTTGTGACCTCAGCTGATGTGATCTAGAGAGTTCTCTGGGACTTGTCCTTACACAGGCCAGGCTGAACTCAGCCCATGGCATCGAATTCCCAGTGAGAACGGAGAAAATGAGGCTAGCTATCTGCAAAAGGACTGTTGCAAACGGTTTGGCTTCTCTGTGGGGCACAGAAGGAGAAAGGAAAAATATCTTCTTCTTCCTCCTTACACGATGAATGGTTTGAATCTTGCTACAGCAATAAAATATTCTGGCAGCATCTAAAGCTGCATTACACAGTGTATCATTTATTATTTCTTCATGCAGTCATACTTATCATGAGATTATAAAGTTAAATTTATGTATATCATATTTTGAAAATTACCAGAGCCAAATGTGTGGGCTATTTATACTTGATCTATTAATGAGAGAACTCACTTGGCAGGCACAAAATAAGACAAGAAAAATATGTTTCAGTCCTTTCATGGATTCTAGATTTTGGACAGTATTCATGTTTAAAAATTTCAGAGCTCTAATCTTTTTAATCCTCCATCAACTAAGATGCTATTTTAGAAGCCCAGAAGGGAAGAGTGTAGTACTGCTTAATGCAATCCCCCCACTTGGAAATCTAGCTCAAACTGTGCAGGGGTGAAAAATGAGGGAGAAGAGATTCAGTTCAAAATTCACTGCTTTCTATTCATTTGCACCTCATAGTTGCACCAGTGAGGTCTTTGTGTGCTTCTTACAGAACAGCTCCGAGAGACAACTGTATAATGGAAGAAAATACATCTCCTTGGATTCCCAAACTCAAGGAGTGACAGACTTCAGACTTATAGAAGGTAAATATGCTTGTCCTTCACTACCCGTTGTGACAGACTTTATACAGACTGTATGGGATTTACCAGTGTGTCGTTCTTCTGCCCTTCTTCTCAGCGGCCTTATCCCACACAAATCCTTCCTTGCATAATGCAAGATGACACTTCTATATGCTGCCCTTGTTGAATCTTCAGGGAGTTAATGCAGATTATTAAACAGTTAATAAGTGTTTATTCCCCTCAAATCTGGTTCCTATAGCACCTCTTGGCCCTTCACACATTCAGTCTGAACTTTTTCACTGGAAAAACCTGCATTCCTCTCTTTTTCTCTCTCAAATATTTTCATTTTCCGTGACATATTTTAACTGATAGATGGTTACTTCCCGCCACATCTTATGATCACTCTATGGTTTGAAAGCGCAAGCTCCTGGAGGTCACCAGTGAATGAACAGTGTTAAAAAAAATATGTATATAAGCCAAGATTGTTGTTTCTGAAATGATAGGGTCAGAGGTGTTAGTTTAACATTTTGGGAGTGTTGCTGTCCCTACTTCTTACATCAGTGTTCTCAGGAAATGGCACATGCATTTATCAGTTTCTCTTAGCAAACTCAGGCACACAAACAAGACCATCTCTTTGGTGCTATCGCAACTATATTTTTCCTATTACTGAATAAGAGCATCTGTGAAGTTGTCAGACATTTCTAAGTGGAAAAAAAAAGTTCTTGCCATGAAGTCAAGCCTTTTTTTTAAGAATTTTTAAGAATTAAGAATTTCTTGAAAGAAATCAGACTCATGATAAATAATAGAATCTAGTAAAATGTTTAGCTGAAACATTTTTAATCACTTTTTATCTGTTGAAAACTCTGAAACAAAACTAATATTATTGGCTTTGTTTTATATTATATCTTTATTCTATTTTTTTAAACAAATTACACTGTTGTCACTTATTATGTTACTGTTTTAATAATACCTGCTGTTTTATTTCTTGGTTCAAAGTGCTCCCCAAGCTGAGTGTTACAGTTTATAGTCTATTTCTGTCATGCAAATAGCATTTGGAGCCTGGGCCTTGTTTGCTTTCTCCACTGCTTTTATCTTCAGCTTGGGGACATTTCAAAGGACAATGAAGGGGAATGACTCTGGAGAAAGGTTACACTTTGGTAGCTTTCTGTTGCAATTAAACCTTTTTTAATCAGAGGATAACCAGCTTAAAAAGGTCGATCCATTGATTGCTCCATAACATTGTGTGGGATTTGAGTGAGATTTTCTAAGGGAAGAAGCTTGTGAATAGACATGAATTTAACTCTACTGTCCAAGAAGAGAAGAGCCTCCATTTTGGCAGGAGAATCCACAGGTTTGGAAGAGAGGAGAGCTCTTGAGTGCTTTAGAAGATCTTGATGGTCAAGATTGGTGAGGAAACTTAATTGGGGAAAAGCAAGCAAGCAGGAATCTGTCTGTTTTGTACATGGGGTTTTTTTGTTTTGTTTTGCGTGTGTTGTATAACACCAGTGGGTTTAGAAATCTTCGTGAGGCTTGTGTGTTGGCCTTTTGGTTAGTGTGCATTTGTGGAGAACTCGACAGCTGAACAAGGAGCCCACAAGGCTTGAAGACTGGGAAACTCTCCAGTTAAGCAATGACTCTCAGACCTATCAGTGCCCTGAGATCTGGGCAGTCAGGCTGCAACATCCCTAAAGGGGCACAGGAGAATCCATGCTGAGGAAACCTGATATAAAATCAGAAAATCAGTGAGTCATCAACTACTGTTGGAGCAGAAATTAAAATTTCCATTACTCTTCTTTGTAAATTCTTTCTAACTGTTAAAAGATGTAATAAGGGTAAGAATAGGTGTTCAACACCCACCGATGATCTGGGATGTCACTGAACATCTAGGGTGTTCTTGCTTATGCCCATCATCTGCTTCAGCTTTCTTGGCTTGTTCTTGCCTGCTCTCATACCCTCAGTCAGCATCTGAGGATGACACTTAGGCTCTCGGTGTCCTCAAACAGCACCGCGTTTCAGATTGCAGAGGTGACTCTCTTCAGCTTCTGTTCTGCCTGGACAGAGTTGTGCAGCTCTCTAACAGCAAGAGCAACCAGATGGACTGATCCAGCGCCAGGCACACCATGCTTTTCTAAGGCTCAGGCATCAGCCACACTTCCCCCCGACCCTCTTTCCTGGGTTGGAGTTTTATGAACTGGAACAAAAGTGCAATGAGGCTTTCAAGCCTTGTGATGCTGCAGAGCAGGCTCTTTCCTTGCCCACTGCATGTTTTAGGTTGAAATTACTGGCAATTTTTAGGAGAATGGTGCTTGAGAGTTGTGACACTGACACAATTCAATGAATTCTGATGGGCAACAGATTGCTGCTACGAGGAGGAGGGAAGGAGCAAAAAGGGGCATTTGCCCTGAGCAGAGAGAGAAGAAACACAACAAGTGACCAAAATTGCCTTCAAGGCTGTTTAAACAGAATAAAAGAAGCATGCAAAACAAAAAGCGAGGGCAAAATACTGATTTCCAAAGTACTGGCCTTTTCCTAGGAGTCACTGCTGCCTTGGACGACAAATCCAGGCAGGACACCTTCTCTTGGTGCTGTGTTTTTGTCTGCCTGGAGACAGCAATTCATTCTTTGAATGCTTTTTTTTTCCCCCCTCTGCCTGAGTGGCAGACCAGAGATTAGACCTGTAATTTCTCTGGGAATGCAAATCTTAATTTGCTGTTTGTTAAATGCTTAGCTAAAGTCCGAGGTCCTTATTTTAAATCCAAACACTCAGAATAAGCACTGTCAGGCATCTATTTGCTTCAGAGAACAGCTCTTGCTGACCGCCGTGGAGATGCAGACAGTTAACCTTTTAATACCAGACTGTGAAAAGCGCCTTCGCTGACCCCCCCCCTGCACCGCATCTCCCGCTTCTCATTTGCAGTGAACAGCAGAGCCTGCCCCTGTTCCGCGATGCGACCCTCTCCCGCTGGCGGAGGGAGGTGCGCTCCGCTGCACGAGGATAGCGTCGGGTGCCTCACGCCATCCATGACGGACTTTGCCACGGGAGTGCCGGCAAATTCACTGCGTCGGGGGGATGGGGAGTCTGACAACGACCTGAGCAAAAAAAAGAAATTAAGTCATTTTGGGGTTTGATGCGAGGAAGACAGGGGTGTGGTACGAGTCAAGGACGCGCTCTTGGTTGCAGCTATGGCCCCTCCTGGTGGTGGAAGGCATGCAGAGACTCCTTGTTCTCGAGGTCCCTTTGATGTAATCCCCATGGATTGCATCCCCAAGGAGAGCCCGGCAAGTGTTGTTCCACTAGGAGCTGACTGGACGTTTTGGTGCAGAGTTTGACACATTTCCAAAATCCTAGCCCGATTTAAAAAAATAAAAAGCGTAATAACTATGCTATTGCCCTCCATATATGTTGTCAGCAGCATGAGCCAAATCCTCTGCCAGAGCCAGCGCCTAGTTCACCCAAGAGGGTGAACCGGACCCCTATATTTGCCTACAGGGAAGACAGCAGCACTGTGAGTATAATTCTTTTACCAAGAAAGAGAAAAGAGAGAAGAAAAAACCAAAAAGTCCATTGATATGCATTCATTAAAATAAATTCTCAATTATTCTGGGGTCTCTAAGTCATGTATTGGCCATTTCCTACATGTAGATCACAAGCACGGTCTGTTTAATACATTACTGTATATTCAAAAGTAACTAAGAGCAAGTGTTTTCGTAGGAAGGGGTGAGACTTTTTCTGTAGGCAAATGCAGCATGTCCTGCTAAGCTCCAAGCTCCTTGATATATAGCCCTGTTCAGGAAATGGGAATTATCACTAAATTGTTGCCTTATTTTACCCTTCAATAAAAATAAAATTGGCCTGTAAGGATGAAAAATTTTAATACATCTCTATTACAATACACTCTCCTAATTGATATTGATCTTCCCTGCAGTACCTGAAGTGCAAGAAATTATTTCAGCAAGATTTGAGCTAACACAAATGGGAAACAGAAAGAAGGACTGAAACCAAAGAAGGGTAACAGGGAGGCGTAGGTACTAATCAAATGTATGACTTCTTTCACAAGTGTGGAAAGTACTTGGTGCAAGCAGGAGAGAGTATCAAGTAGTCTGAGACTTAAATGAGAAGAGAAATAGCCTGCAATAGGAGAGGAGTAGAACAAAATAAGGACAAATTTTAAAACACAAAAGAGCCTATAAAGAGGAAGATTTAGTGAGCCATCTCAGTGGCCAAGCATCAAAAATGGATTTAGGTGGGAATGCAGCTAGTGTCCATCAGGATCGGATGAGGTGAGACAGCTCTCTATCAGAGCTGTGCCAAGAAACGCCTCTGCAGAGGAAGGTGTGTTACGGAGAGGTGAGACTAAATAGTGCCTGTACTTAGCTGAGGCACGTAAATCTTTTTTTTTTCTTCAGTTTGTGTTGCATCTCCTTCAGTTTATGAACTTCCAATTACCCTAAAATCCATGGTGCTAAGCAAGGAGATGCACTCTCCTATAATACAGGCAGTGTTTGACAACCCAATGGACTGCATGCAAGATAATGTTGTTTTCTAATAATATAACCCTAAATGTATTTATCTGTCCACAGAGCACCAGGTAAAGTAATTAATTTAAACATTGATACATATGGATTCCTTGAAATGGAGAGCAACATTAGTTCTGAAACATAAGGTTTGTAATTTAGTGAGGACACTCGGTGTTCTGTGGAAAACCTGGTTAATCATAGTTTTTCACAAGCCTGGTCCCATCCTCATAAACAGAACAGTGTAATAATGAGGCTCTCTATCACCATGTCATAATGGAGCAAGGAGGGCAAAACTTCATTACACTCTTTTGACTCACCTTCCATCAATGTGAACGAGATAAACAGAGAGACCCAAAATATTCCATCAGTTTCCAGATATGTAATTTAGTTCCTCCGTAGTGGAATGTTCTTCATTCTTCTTCAGCAAGCAAGAAGAAAGCACTGAGACAGGATAACCCTCAAACCCAAACAAACTGGGATGTGTGTGATTTTTCACACGGTGCTGTGCGAGCTTGAAGCGTAAGTCTAAAGCAACTTGAATGACACATTTTTTTCCATTTTAACCTTACTGGTGTGTAGTGAGCCGGATTCTTTTATAGTTGTTCAACTACATGAAAGATGATAGTCCAGCTGGACTACAGGTCCTGATTTGAAGCCGTGAAAGGTTCTTGAGTTGTATTTGAGCACAGCCCAAGGTTGTATAGAATACACGTAATTCTCTGTCTTCCTTCTTTATTAGCAACTTTAGAACATAGCAGGTCTGAAGTATTTCTCTTCTCATCCTGTAAACTTTGGGGTCTAAATTATACTTGACTCACAGGAAATCACGTTTCGTAAAAAGTTTAAAATTATATGTTTTATTTTTGTAATGCTCCCAGTGCTTTCATACAGTGAATGTGCTTTCTTGGGACCTAATTTTGATTTGCTGCAATATTGTGCTATGGGATATTTTCTGTGCTCTAACTCTACTCACTGCATCTCTCTTCAAAAATCAATGAAAGGGCTTTGCAAGTCCGTGTTTCCGGGCACTGATATCCAGCCAACAGAGGGAGCACTACTTTAATTAACAACCCCGATTTCCAGCCCTGCCAGGGATGCTGCTGGCGGTACAGATAAGGAAGCCATTATGGGAAAGCTGTGCAAGACTCTTTCCATAAGAACTGGAGGACAAAATGATTGCCAACTGGTGCCAAAAGGAAAGCTAGTGAAGAATCATTTTCAAGCCATTGTGTGGATTTGACAAAAAAAAAAGGAAGGGAGGGAGGGAGGGAGGACAAAAATGTGAAGCCATGCTCATTAAAACAAAAGCCATCTCCCAGGATGCAGCCCACTCCCGGGGTTCAGCTGCTGCCCATAAACAAGCAGGGCCCCCTGAGCCAGTGCAACTTTGTATTGAATCTGGGGCCATCTGTCACCTCCTTTATTAGAACTGGTTAAAAAAGATGAAATTCTTTGCAAAGAGTCCTGCTGGTGAATTTTGGCTTTTTTTTCTTTCTTTTCTTTCTTTCTTTCTTTCTTTCTTTTTTTTTTTTTTTTTTTTCAATGAGGACTTAATTGCAAATTCTATTTATTCTGATAACAGATCTGCCACTCTCTCTCTACATGATAATATGGTGGGACAGTGAAACAGTTGGCTGGAAAATCAAACCAGTACAAATCTTTCACTTCCATACTGAAGTTTTGCATGCTACTTTGTTCTTCTTCTTCTTTCTAGAACAGATATATAGTAATCTTTTTTTTTTTATATTGGGTTGTGCTAAAGAGTTGCTCTCCCTAAATGTCTCCCTGTTAACGATTTGCTTGCCTTCATTTTTAAACTCAGGTTTATTCTTTCCATAGGATTGAGAACTTTTGACAAAGAAGAGTCTCTTGTCCTGAATCCTACAGTGAAGCTTGCTAGAGAAACTTTCCAAAGAGGTGCTCTCACACCACAGGTACAAAAAAACACATCCATGTCAAAAGAGCCCTTCAAATACTCTTCTCTGCCTGCCTGGCTTTGTTTATGGTGGGGCCACTGTGCAGGATAACAGGAGAAAGAGAGTAAGGCCCTGAGATAAAAAGGCAAATCCTGAGGAAGAGTTATGTTTTATTTGGATTTTTCAATCCTTCAGGAAATCTTCCCTCCTGCTGAATAAACGCTAGTATCTATGGCTCCTCTAGTGCTTCTTTTCCAAACCTTCCTGACTAGGAAGCTGGTGGAGTCCTTAAAAATGCCTGGTAAACATAAAATGAGAAGGAAAAATGGAGAAGATGGAAACAGAGGCTCAGGTAATGCAAAAAGTAATGTTTGTAGCAGAGAAGTATAGGGAATTAATTAAAATGTATTTAAAAAGATAAATGAGTCATCACATAACATTTTTATTTTCTTTTATCACTCACTTCTTCAAACTGATTTGCTTTTTCTTCTGTTTTGCTTACATCCCTCTTCAGTCCTGTTGCCTTGTCAAATTCTTAGCTTCTCTGGCTTGATTATCTAGAAACATGATCAAAGGGCAGACGTTTATAACTCTGCAAAGTTTCCTTTCACACAAGTTTGTCCCTCTCCTTGGAGCCCAAGGACACAAGAAATGCAGGCTGTGTCCAAGCTCACTTTATCTCCAAAGGATTTCTAAGAATTGCACACACTCATAAACAAGAGTTGGCTGGACTCTTGACTGACAGTCCGGAGCTCCTGTTTGATATCAATCTATCCAGTGTCCTGCTGATAAACCTGAGTTCTAACATGCTGCTTTGAAACATCAATATATGTGCACTTTTTAAATTTTATTTATTCAACTTTGCTTTTAAAGTTTTCTCTTCCACTTTTTGCCTCTCTTCCCCATTGTTTTGAAACCAAAATATTAATCAATGACCGCGCTGCGGCTCCATTTTTTGTAAATCTCATTTCATCATCCCCAGAAGGGATTTTTTTAGCCTGCCTCTTGGGTGTCATGTTCAGTTTGAAATAGCTAAAAATAATTCAAACCGGATTTTTTTTTTTTGGACAATTTATAGATGTAAGTAAGTGGTAGGTTGAGGAAGGTTTGTAAGGTACTTACTAGATTCCTGAAGCATACTTGAAGGAATGAAAATGCACATGCATAATTTAAGCAGTTTGGTTTGAAGGTCTATTTTAAGTTATACTTTCTAAGAGTTCACCTTACCACAGAGGGAAGACTGTGTTGCTGGGAGACCCTCAGCAACATTATGCTTGACTCCGTTGTGCTGTGTTTAGGAAATGGTCTCAAGCAAGGAAAGCCAAGGCTGTGAATCTGGCCCTTCAGTTTTTCAGCACCAAGCCTAAAGAAAGCAAAACATTAGAAACTGGGGCTAGACTTAAGCAAGCACTAGCACTACAGCGTGGGCATATGCAGAAACACAAATGTTTGTGCCAGCTAACCTTATGTCTCATCATTTCCTACTGCCAAACACTTTGTACTTTTTCTGTACAAATCAATGTGAATAGATGGAAGGAGTGCTAAGAAAGACTTTAAGAAAAGTCACAGCCTGAAAACATCTCAGATTCAGAAAAGCTTCTATATTTGAAAAGGTTGTATAGCTACATGGCAATGGTTTGATATCTTGGAATTTGAAGACTGCAGGCTTCTCAAAAACACATGCCATCAATATATTATTTAGGAAGCAATGCATTTCTCAAGGCATTCCCAACATGATTGAACAATGTTGTTAAGGAGGACCTTAACCCTTCACCCAAGGGCCCCAGTTCCCTCCAAATGTGGACTTTCCAGGCTGGTTTGGGATTGCACTGTTGTCATCATGCTTTTCCAGACCCGCGATTTTTCCTTTGCAAGGCTGAATCCTCGTGAATCCCCTTTGTGTCGCATAATGGCTAGTGTGAGGGATTCGCACTCATGTAGGCTGTTTTTTTCCTTGCCACTTCTTCTGAGCTCTGACATTTCAATGGGCAGGCAGCAGTGGAAAGTTTTTGATCAAAATGAAAATCCCTGCATTTAAGCTGAGCCTGTTTTGTGAAAACCAAGGGAATAGGCTGAGGAGTTAATACACCCACTCATCATCTAATCTTGACACTGGCTCATACAAAAGCACAAGTGAATAAAACTGCACCATTTTCTGCTACTTGCTGAAGGTTTGGGGATCATGGGTCTTGGGATTTGCTCTGACATGCTGACTGTCACTAGCATACCTGTGTAATTATAGTACATATTATCGATTTTGAAAGATTCATATTCTCTGCTTTTTTTTATTGATTGGTAAGGGATGATTTTATTGAAGACAGAACAAGAACCTCAAGGTATTGAAGAAACATGAAAATTAATATGACTGTGGGTACAGGAAGTCCGCTGCATTCTTTAAGATAAAGTTGTAGAGAGTCAAAATCTGGTAGAGAGGGAACTTTGTTTCCAGAGTGTGAAGGTAACGAGAAAATCAGCTAATGGTTTCAGGCAATTCATGAAAGCTTTTCAGTTTCTAGCAGTAAAAATATTATGAAACATGAAGTAACTTCTTTCCCTTGCTTGCTTGCTTTTTAACTTGATGGGTCCAAAATATATTCATGCTAATGAAATTCTGCCCTAGGAATGTACAGTGTGCCATGCAAAGTCAAAATTGTTAATGGTAGTGTAGAAATGAGGTGTGCAGTCTAGCTACCAGTAAGCTTAATTTCACTTCACAAGTGATTACTGCCAGCCTGGCTCTCTGGCCCATTTATTTAGTGTATAATAAAGAGTAAGGGCTATAGGTGGTCTTATTTGGAACCTACTTTGAACTGTTAAATGGTCAACAGCTACCATGCAGCTGAATGGCAATAACTTCCCTCTGATGCTTGTTTTAAAGAGAGAGAAATCCTTTCTTGAGAGAAATCCTAAGTTCTTGATGCAGGTTGTGAAACATTTAGCTAAGGTGAAAGATGTGAAATTCTCTCCCTTGCCAGTCAGTAGACATTGCAAGCACCAAGTCTCTTTCAATCATATATGAAATAGCCTTCCTGGGTCTGCAGGGAGAGTATGTGGTTAACATAGATAACACTAGGAGAGAACCCTTGTATCGCTTTTGGCAGCCCTTGTGGTGGAGCTGGCATCATGCATTGGTGCAGTGTTTCTTCACCTGCCCATGTGGGATTCAGCACCAGGAGGAGACCAGCAACATGAGCAGAACACATCTGAACAGAATTCACCTCCTCCCCTGACAGCAAGCATGTACAGTCTGCAGAGGCCCAGATGGCCCCCGTGGAGAATGAATGATGAGGCAACATCAGAAGCAGATCCCTGAAAATTGTGGACACCTGCTGCAGGTTCCTGCATTTTAGATATTTCATGATATTCATCTTTCAAGGGAAAATTGGAACCAAAAATGAACGGATGGAGTGTTCATCACTCAACAGTGGTGAGCTGTGTTCCACTGAGCAAACAAATGTGCTGAAACGAGCAGGCACTCAGCCTACCATCAGGCTTGCTCATGGGCACAGGCACCGACATTAATGATGGAGAAGAGGTTTTGAAGCTGGCATTCTTTTCTTCTTAAGTTTTAAGTGAGCATATTCCTGATTTTTTTTCTCTTCTCCTTCAAATCTCACTTTTGTGTGTGTGGGGTTTTTTTTTCCTCCTCATTTGTCTCCTTTCCCACAGCTTGGTCTCCTTAAAACAGCGGGGTATCGTTGCTTCTACTCCTAAGATGTGGCAGCACCATGCATTTGCAAGGGAGTCCTTTCTCTGCAAGAGAGAGTTGACAGACGTAAACAGATTGATCTGCAGATATATAGATACAGCTTTTGCTCAGTCTACGCTTGATGACTGGATCCAAGTAATAGCTCTGAGGTTATATATCACTAAGCCTTCTTTAATGATGAAGCCTTTATCACAAGGACAACACAATGACTTTATCGCAATGCAGCACCTGTGCTGAATACATGGAGTATTTTGATATGGGGAAACAGGATGGACCCGTGACTAGAAGCCCACTACAAATACTGTCATATGGTGTGACGGTCATCACCACTCTGAGAAAAGGCAATCCCTTAATGCTAACATTAGTTTTAACTGTGTCCATAGCAATAGGGAAATTATCCTTGGATTCTCGAGACCCACTGAAAAACGCATCAACCTTGGAGGCCAACTCACCTATACCAAAGCTACATAGTATGAACATGATGGAACATGCATTAGGGTCTAGCAGGGAGCTTCGAGCTTCCAAAGTGGTACTTATAGGCCAAGTTAGTTTTATCTTTCCCTAGGTAGACATGCTTTGCTTCATATAAAGCTTCCCATCCTTTCTTTGTGGTGGACTAGGTAGGCATTAGAAATGGTTTTTGAAGAGTATTCTAGGATGTGGTGGCTATCTCTAAGGGAATATTTCAGATTAGGTGACTCAGATGAATTCATGTTCTTTTCTATCTCCTGAAAAGAAAAAAAAGAAAAAGGAAAAGAAAAAATATTCTGCAACAGATGAAAACTCATATATAATGTCTATGAAGGCAGTCTAGAAGTATGATAAAAACAGATAGGAATACATCAGAGCTGCAGCTGGATACAAAGTCAGCCAAGGAGAGACCAGAGGGGCTGTCTCTCTGCATCAGCACAGGAGAGGGAGCTCAGAGGGGCGCTCGGTCCTTCCATGTTTTAGCTGGTAGTGGGAGACACCACTGACTAGAAAAGCATATAATTACTTTCCACTGTTTACTATAGACCTCATCTCTTTCTAGGCATGTCTGCACTGCAAAATGTGAAGAAAATGAGGATTTCTAAAAGCCACAAGGTCTTATTAACATGTTTCACCTCGGTTAATACCATTTATTTTTTAAAAGTAAATGAAAACTCAGGCCATAGGTTTCCATTTTGCACACCTACTCGCATTGGCATTCACAAGTGTAAGATTCATTTGCACAGATTAACCAGCAAGTTTCACGTTCGCTGTGATGATTAAATCTCAGCAGCAAAGCCCCTGCCATTATGGTACACTGTAGCTCCTAATTGTGTCCGGGTTTGCGTGTCAAGAGCAGTCTCCAGGCTCAGGCACGTCTGTGTACTTTTCATCCTTTTATTGATTCCTTTGCACCTAAAAAGTCACAGCTTCTTCCATTTCAGGAGATGTTCTATAGTTCTTCTTTTAAAGCAGTATGACACAGATCAGTAGCTGGAATGTGCTGCGGAGCTGGAACTGCTAGATAGCTTGTTTTTAATTTTCTCCACAGGAAAGAGTAATGTGTAACTTCTCAGTGGAGTAACTGTCACAAAGAAAGAGGATAGAATAAAAGGCATATTTTGGCTCATGTCAAGATAAAACCGAACAAAAAAAAAATCTTTCTCGCGGTTCCGTCTTTATAACTCTGAAACTGAATTTATATCAAGATTTCTGGCTCGAATGAAATATTGGCCTCAGCCACTCGCTATAGACATTGAGACAATTCAAACTTTCCAAGACTTCCAATGTTCATTTCTGGTGTTTAGACCCAAACAGATCTCTAATTAATACTATAAAAACTTCCCAGAAATTAACCAATATCAACAGAGGGTGCTGATGCAAGCATAGGGATGAAGTCAATTAGGGAAAAACTTCATTACACTTTTTAACATTTTGCAAACTGCCTCTCACAAATACCTGTGCAGCAGTTTCAACACTCCTAGGCAATGTCAAGGAGCACATACTAGAGCAACAGCAACTTGACCTCACTGCTTTTATTTGCTGAAAATGTTTAAGAACAACTTTTAGATATTTAATGATCGTTGGAACTAGTGACTTTTTTTTTAATTAAAATCTCCTAAAAAGTGATTTGACAGGGTTCTCCAAAAGAAAAGAAAAAAAAAAAGAAGAAGAAGAAGAAGAAGAAGGGAAAAAAAAAAATGGCAAATTAATTAACTCAGCTAGAAGGTCAGTTTTAAAATCCTGCTGCAGACTAATTAAATCCTAGACACTGACATTTTTGGCTAAAAATTGCAACCATAGTAATTAGTGTTGCAGGAAATTTCCATATGCCATTGTGCCAAATGAATGAGAGTATTTCATAATTGTTCCTGTAGGACTTCTTGCAAATAGCTGGGAGGGACATGATTCTATTGTAGGAAATATGCAAAGGCATCATAGTACTTTCATTGAAGGAAAAATTGGCTCCCAGGTCAGCCATGTGAGGGAGAGAGAGGTTTGGAAAATGTTAGGAATAATATAAATTATTGTTATACCAGTCTCTACTTTTTGTAGAGTAACCATTTTTATAACTATTGCTATTTAAAGAAACATCCACTACTTAAAGAAATAGGGCAAGCTATTAGTCAAAAGGCTATGGATAAACACATGCTGAATATGCAATTAAAAATCACCACGGTGAACAATTTCATGTGATAAAGCAAAAGGAGCTGCTAATTATTTTATTTTATTTGCATATATTAAAGTTAACTATGAGGAGAGTTTTCTCTCTCTCCCTTTTTTTTTCATTTCTTTTTAATCATTAACTTTTTCAGGTCCGCTAAGGATTTGTTAAATGCCAGGCACTAAAATTAAAATGTCAGTATATGACAGTGGGGTCAAGTAGACTTAATAAACCTGAACTACATCATTCCGCATTTATCTCCTTCCTTTTTTTTTTCTTCCTAGAGGAAAATGTAATAAAAATGTGAAATATTTTGTACAGCCTGTGTGCCTTTTGGATACAAAAGATTGTTTGACAGAGTTATTCAGACCTTTCTTTTCAGAACATTGTGCAAACTTCACCCAAAGGAAAAAAAAAAAAAAAAAGAGACGGTTCCCATTCCGAGGAGCATTGACAAAAGATGATGATGTGGATAGCTTTTTCTTTTATACGGTTGTCCCTTCAGAGAAAAATAAAGTGTCAGAATAAGAAAATCAATAATTTATCTGATAATTAAAATAAGTAAAAAATAAATGGCAGGGGGTTGAGGTTCGGGTGAAAAGGTAGAGGAGCTGTCAGGCTGGAGGAGCAGCATGAAGGACTGTGCAGCCTGGACATAATGTAGACCTTGCAGCTCTACCTGAAGCAGTCTTCTCAGACAGGCCAGCTCCAGCCTCTTGTTCAAGGGCACTACTCATTCCTATTATTTCCCTCCTTTATTCTCCACAAAAGTGGCATGATTAGAACTCAGGAAAAAATAGTTGACAGTCTCCTGTATGGTAAGTTGAGCTGCAAAAATGTTCAGCGCAGCCACTCCATATGAACCATGAGAGAAACTTTCAGAGCATCTCCAAGCCCTGCTGGCCTAATGTCCACAAGTCTCTGCAGTTAGTCCGGCAGTTTCTTCTTTCACAGACTAATGTGTCTGTCTGTGACTGACTGCAGCAATCAAAGAGCATTCAGGTGCATGTAGAGAACAATTTAGTGGTTGATGTGTTCTTTCAGGGGAAGTCATTCAGTGAAGTGACATTTATTTCATGTTTCACTTACAGGACTTCAGGATTTCTTTTTATTTTATTGCAAGTGGTGGCTATACGTCCTTCTAGCTATTGTTTCAGGCTCTATGCAAACTTACATCCTCCCAGAATAAAACTGAGGGTGAAACTGAATGTAGGTGGATGCAATAGGAGTTTGCAGTGACCACATGTTTAAATGCCTGCTCTCTGATGGAAGTGGTCACCAACAAAGTGACCAGAGGGCTCGATCCTCCCAACTCAGAGACATCCCTAACTCTACAGAACATCCTGGAGTCTAGGGGGAATTGCATAACCCCCGCCCTATGGAGCTGTTCAGTCCACAGCCTAGGAGCTCTGCTGTACATCTTCCCACCCTGCCAAATTCACTGCACCTGCGAGTGCGAGGCTTTGGGGACTCTGCTGCTGCAGCAAGGGGCTTCTTTTCCTCTCAGCAATGCAGTTTGGGGTTAAAAAAAGGCCTTGTTCAGATGCCAAATACTGTACAACCATACATTTTAATAGGAATAAAGACAATAATATGTGAACAAAACACGTGGTTGGGTCCCTCTAGAACAGTATGACAACCCTGGGCAGGTTTTACAACTATGGTTGTGCCTCTTTTTCCTGGGCACCTCAGCACTGTTTTCCCCTTGAGAGAACTTAGAAATTTTGGTGGCAATGGTGTCCACACAAGTGCCCATGACATCCTCTCTTAGGATCACAAGAGGTTCATAATTCTTCTAGACAGGAAAATAAACATTTAAGGATAAGGCTATTTCAAGT
This sequence comes from Eudromia elegans, assembly GCA_003342815.1. NCBI lineage: Eukaryota > Metazoa > Chordata > Aves > Tinamiformes > Tinamidae > Eudromia > Eudromia elegans. The sequence goes on along the minus strand of PTEX01000056.1, from coordinate 675,484 downwards.
GCCATCCTCCCATCGTCTTGTGGGACCAAAATGAGCTGTTAATTACAATAGCTCACGTAGGTGGTTGCACAGTAAGGCCATCATTTGTGTTTACAGTGATAAGTTCACACTGGCATTGCATTGGCATCTCCTGGAAATAAGCTTTCAGGGTCTCTGAAAGCTCCATTAGAGAAAGCAGCTCTGCTTCCTGCGTGCTCTTCCCCAGAACCAAAGACCTGTTTTTCTGCAAGGATTTCAACTGCAGGGCAAACTCTCCATAGAAGTCAGCTTGTGAGCTGCAAAGAGTCTTGTATTCAGGACCAAGCTTATACTAACAGGCGTCTGTCCAGTGACAAACGTTGCCAATAATTTGATTTGGCTATTTCTGTAGACATCATTGCTGGGATGCATTTGAATCAGCCATTTAAGCAATATTTGACCTGGGCACTGAACAACTACTTTTTTAATGGGTCTGTTGTACAACACTAATGTAGGTCCCTCACAAGTTTGGGCTTTATTTCTTCAACTCGAGCAAGAAGCATTGATGCTAAACCTCCCCGGTGTCAAATACGCAATGTATATTGATAGAGAACGTGCACTGTTTCTGCAGGCTTTGAAGTTGGTGGGGAGGAGAGGAGACTGTGGGAAGGTGCATAATTTGCCCTTCTGGAGCTTTCAGCGCACCACAGTGTATTTTTGCAAACATCCAGGTTGTATAAAGTGGTCCAAAAACATTTTTTTGCTGCAAGTGTATATCGAATGCAGGTATGGTGGTACAGTCTCCAGATTTCAAACGCGTATTTAAAATTGAAATAGTCTTCCGATATCTACAAATAGCAGCAGGATGCTGAGTAATTTCCACTGTGCCATATGCAGGCAGGCATTATAATCCCATACCCCGAAGCCGTGCATGCCGCACGCTGCGTGAGAAGAAGTTACTTGTGTCTGCAGCAGTTTTGTAAGCAGGGCAGGGACTGGTAAACTTCCTGAGGAACAGAGTTTTCCATGAGACACGGTTCTTCCTCTCCAAAGGCTTCGTCACACGTGAAGCTGCGCTAATCACCAGCTAATCTCTCTCTTATTACTTATAATTTCATGTTAGTCCTTGGGACAGCCTTCCCCCTCCTTACCGTCAGGGTGCAGAAAGTGGTGGCTGGTGCTCTGCGAAGAGGCCGGAGCCTCTACGTTAATATTCAGGATTCATATGCAGTCAGTGAACGCAGAGACAGTCTTGGGAAAGGCGTCGAGATGGGCCCAGCACAACGCAGGTCTTGCGGCACGTTCCTCTCTGCTGCTCGTCAAATAAAGGTAGGGGCATCCGGGAGGGAGACATATTAATTTGCAGAGAAATACAAAAATAACCCCACTACTTAGGGCCCTAACTATTACAGCCAAAGCAATAATACAATAAATCATTGAAATGAAGGAATGTGGCAAGAGACACGGGAAACTGAGAGATATTTTGTCACTAAATTGCAGCATTAATAGTGTTACGAAGCTTCACATTTAAATTGCCTATTTCTGACACTCAGAATGCACATTAGGAAAATGATGCTTATTTTATAGTTGCTCATTAAAAGGAAGGGGATAAATAAGATGGAGTTTTAAAGTATAAATCTCGTTCATAACGAACAACCAATAAGAAAGCACGGGGAAGAGAAGCAAATGGATAGTGAAAGAATGATTTTTAAAATGCTTTTGTAATCTGCAGTATAAATGAGCAACTGTCTCATCTGGTCTAGGATGAGTCATTTTTGGCAGATCTGGGCATGATCCCGAATGCCGGAGATAGTCATATGTTACTTGATAATGAAGAAAAACTAGCAATAATAGAAAAGGTTATTTCTTTTCCCTTACAATAATTCAAGCATTGTGCAATTATACTGCTTGTCTCCTCTTTACATGATTGCAATTCTACACATATTTCCCCACCTACAGATACATCATCTTTTCCCAACTAACAAGGCAGAACTTGAGATTACCTCGTACAGCCAGCATGAGAAATTCAAGGACAGATGCAGAAAGAGCTTAGACGTTACTGTGGCATTTAGTCCTGTTGGAGAGGTCTTTCATGATCACCTTTACACCAAAGTGTAACTTCCCAGCACTCGTTAAAGGTGGCTCAATAGCCTGCTGTTGATTGACTATTTGCATAACATCTGCATTTATCTAATCGTTATTTATTTTTTAAAGACTGCAAAGTTACAGCTCATTTGCAGTGCTTCAGGATTTGAGTATTAAACAAAAATGCAAATACAGCAGTAAGCCCTTAATGAGATGTAACCGGCTCATTTTTTTCTGCATTAACTCCATTCTTTATCCTGTTGAAGCACCCACAGTATAAACAATTCATCAGTTCCAAAAGTTCATTTTATTATATCGTCAGCTGCTGCCATATATTTTACAAGTTTTAATTCTAATTTTACCCACAATAAGAATAGCAATGCTTCAAACTGGCATATATTGTTTAAAGAGAAAGCACTCAAATGCTGTGACAAACTATCTTTTCTCCTGCACTTCCTAGATTACCAAACCAAAGGGAGATGATACACACTTCTGGCTTGGAGGCACTCTGCTGCTACTTCACACCACTTTGAAAAGTCAATAAAGTCACAAGGCAAGGAATATGTTGGTTGCACACACTTATTACCAAAAAGGGAGGTCTGCTTGAGGCAATTTAGACGCCCTGAGGGATATTTCTGTGTTTGGAAGATTCTGTGTCTCTGAGCATACACCCGAGTTTGTCTCCTAGATTTCATTTTCTGAAGTAAGCGGTGTAAAACAAGCTTATACCCCTGAGAGAGGGGGTCCAATTCCCCACTACCATCACAACGTGAACAAAACTCTCAGTGCCTCCTGCAGAATTCCTTGTGTCCTGTGATGAAACTTGTGCCAAGGGCTCTGCTTCATTCCCAGGCACCGACAGCATTTCTGCAGAGCTCTCTGATGCTTTGGATCGCTCATAGACCCTTTTTCACCTCTCATTCTTTCAGATTAGATGGTTATTGGAAAGAAACCGGGAAGAAAGGGAGTGAGGATTCCTCTCTCTTTAGTACTATTTATTCTTTGTCTCTCTTGAAATAATAACTGTCCAGGAGAGAACTACCTGTGGATGCAGGCACCCATAAATATGACTTGTTGGTGGGTACCATTAGGAGATACATGAATTCCAAAGCACTGCCATATGCAGATGACTTTTTACTGCCACTCAAGTGCTTCTTCAGGACGAATGTCAATGCAACCCTAAGGCGCCGTTGCTGCAAAAACACTTTTACCCAGAAGGATGAGACTGACTGGTGCTTGTTCTGCTGCTGGTTTCCCCCAAAACAAAACCGACCACCAAACTTTAGAGCCAAAGGATGAGTAAGAATTTGTGCATGTGGCTCATGCAGCAGTGACTCCAGTTAAGCTTCCAAGCCTGAATCAGCTCTGCTAAGGTAAACATTGTGCTTTCCTTCAAAATTGCACACACTTTCTTTCCAGTTCAGTTTTACCTCTAATGTTCACAGACTCCATCATCATTTTTCCTATTCCCTTTATGTCTTTCACTCTAATCCCAGAGTTTATACGTGCTGCACTATTCCCAGATGGACAACATGGTGCCTAGTGCTCTGCACTCCTCATTGCAAACTAGGTATGGCTGTGAAGGCTTTGCTTGCAAATTGAAAATATATTTAACTGAGTTATTAAATTGTGTGCCCAGTTAGGCTTTTCTTGGCAATGGGTTTGCTTGGGCAACAGCAGCTAAAACTATGTCACCTGGACAACTTTTACAGCACCTTTAGTATCTTGCTGGAGAAAGAACAAGGTTTTCATTATTGGGCTATTGATATTTAATCAATGTACCACCTATAAGGTGAAAATATAACATAATGTAACGTAACTTAACATAAAGGGTAACATAATAATGTTATAGATATTATAACATAAGTAACACAATACAACAGAATAGTAAACATAGAAGTGATAATACAGTGGAATACAATCTGGCTTTTTAATCTTCCACATTTTCTTTGGATGCTGCAATGTTTCAGAATTTTCATGGTGGAAAATTTTATAAGTGGCTTTTCTTGATTGTTCATTTGCTCTAAAGAATTATCAGCCTCACAAACTTCTTTGTAGTTCCCAGTGGAACTAGTGCAATTATAAAGTTGTGCCAATTTGGTTTCTCAGCAGAAGGTATCTATTGGAAGAAAACAAATCTCTACATTAGATTCCATCATGAACAAACAAATGGTTTTAATTGGCTGTGTAATGAGATAGCCTTTTGTTAACTATGTACTTGGAAAGTTCACTGTAAAAGTGAGGCTCTTCAGTTTTGCATAAGATGAGTACCAGACAGCAGTAAAACAAATTATATAAAGTACAAGGCAGCTATGTTTCAGCTTTTAAAATGTAGAGCGTCCTTATATTTCTTTTCATTATCTGTTTATATATTTTTAATTATTTAACAGTCTTGGAAATCCCCTATTTCATAGCATTATGTACCTGGAGTTTACTTGTTTATAAGAAAATAGCAAAGTGCAATATTGCAGTTCTAAGTCAGCTTCAGTTTAAAAGGATGTTATATTTCATTGACTCCTAAAACATAACTGATTTTGAGCAGATGATAACTTCAGAGGTTCTAAGACATTACGTTTAGATTGCTTAATTCTACTGTATTTTTTTCCTTTTATATATGAACTTACTAATTGTGTGAACTATTTTTTTCTTGATAGGATCAGAGACTTCTTATCCCTTAACTTCTAATACACAGAAGATATTACTCCTGCTTCTTTCTTTTCATTCTCAAAGAGATGCTTTAGAAGACAACTGAGGAAAGTAGTGAAGCCATATTTGAAAGCAAGGTCTTTATTAGAAGTATCAGTAAAGTCTTGATCTATTGACATGATTAAACAAGTTTAGCTGGATGCATATGAACAGTCCTGTTACTGTCAAGGAGGGTATTTGTGTACTTAAAGCTTGGTAAGAAGCATTACTGGCTCAGAATCACGTGCCCAAACCCATTTGGGTTTGGCTTTTCTTCTGTAGCCTGATATTAACAACAAACTGTTATTTTTAGAGGATATTTTAATGATGTGTCAGAAATGGGATTGCTTGTCTTATGCCATTGCAGGAATTGGCTTGAAAAAATCCTCACCGTGGTCAGCATTAGTTAGCACATTTCTATTAAAAAAAAAAAAAAAAAAGCCTAAGATTAAATGACCACTGGAAATGAGCTATTTTCTCCCAAATGAATTGTTCCAGGTCAGCTGGCAGCAGACCGGTAGGTCAGCGTGGCTGCTGCCTCTGCTGTATTTGTTCTGTGGGGAACAGGGAATGTTTGCTGAAGTGCATTAAATATCTCTTCGTTTTATTCCAAAAGTACCTGTTCCTGTGGTAACTAAATGCAGTACCTGCAGCTCAACTTGGCATTCAGCATATGCTTCCCTCGACCTCACCTCTCCAAGCACCAAGGTTCATTCGTCTCCTTTATAAAGAATCTTGTTCCCTTTTACAGAACCTCAGCCAAGACTCCTGTCTTGCTTGACAAACATGTCCCCTTTCCCTTCAGTTGTGTTTAGGTACAGGTAAGAAGCCTGCATAAAGAAAAAAAAAATAAAAAGACTTTGAAAGTGCAGGATTGCTTGATCCATACTAATGTTTTGTTGGCAAATTGTTGCTGAAGCCCAGGCTGTTCCCTGCCTGCCACAGGCAAGCAGGTGCCTGGCACCACCAAGACGCTTCTTGCACACGTATTCCCAAAGGATCCCGATACAGTGGCCATTCCCCCTTCTCTGGGCAAGAGGCTGTGATCTAGAAGTTGTTATCTCCATCACTCTTTTATATGAAATGACTTCTACAAGGGGTTTGGATGTGTTTCCCTGAATCAGATATGCTTGAATTATTTACAGAGCGTGCCAGCTTCAAAGGACCTAATTAGAGAAGGGCAGCATGTTTTCAGACCTGAAAAAGCAAACTTTGACTTCGTCCCTGTAAGAAATTTTTATTCTAAAGAACAAACTCAAGAATGAAATACATCTAGCAAATGCCTCAAATATTTGTGGGAAAAGAAAAAGAATAATCGTACTGAAAATGCTTGAATATATAACTGTATGCAATATAGTCTATGCAACAACAACAAAGAGGTAAATATCCTTTTTTTCAGTATGAGTTAATGCAAACTCAATAGTTACCTACAATGTCTTTTTAATATTTCCAGAAAAATTATATTTGAATTCTCCATCAAAATTGATCACATTTAGCCTCTATGATGCTGACACCCCTGTTATCTCAAAATCTTTGTCTTCATTTCAGCTCTTACAAACTCTACAATAAACCTTTAGGACTTTCATATTCTATAATTCATTTTATAGGAGGTTTAGTTACCATAAGAAGTCTTGCTATAAAAATGACATCCAAACAGTCCCTATTTTTTCTGTGCTGTAAATTCCATATGAAATTTGCTTGGTTTTAAAGTCATTTCAAGATTCTTTGATTAAGAGCAGAGATTCAGCCTGGTGGCTGGAAGTTAAACTGTGTTATTAAATTGTGTATATTTATGTATCATCGCTGACTATAAAAATGGTAGAATAAGAACTGAACTGGAAATTCTCCAGGGAAGTGTCTGAGACACAATGCAGTATGTTCGTGTGTAGCTATATTACCTCTACTCTTGTGACAGAAAGAAAAATATGTTTTTTTCAGTAAACTGAATGCATATCTCTCAAAAGTCTCACAGGGAACAGTTATTTATAACACCAAGCTGCCATTTTAAGATGGGTACTTTTTTTTTCTGTCTGCCACCAACAATAAAGATTCCAGGCGGCAAACCAGCCCCCATAATGACTATTTTACCTCTTTTGTTCTTGCCAGTGTTTTAGAAGGTAATCCTAAACTTCTCTTGTGATGCTAAGGCTGAAATTTGGACTAGCCCTGTAAAGTGTTAAAAACAGAGAGAGCTATATGGCTTGATGAAAAAACCTTCACTTGTGGGCACTCGTGTACCTGCATGGTTATTACTGCTCCTAACCCCCTTTGGGGTGACAGAGAAATGAAAGATGTCATTGTTTCCCCCTTTCTTATTTGTGGCAAATCTGACCTCTTCCTCAGCCCTTTAGTCATGATTTTATTGTGCACTATTTGCTAAGCGCAAGTAACAGCAATCTACCTTGTATACTCCCCAACAAAATCCGTATGTCAAAGGTATTCTGTTGTTAAACCCCAACATTATTAGTTTTACTTTCCTTTTGACAACAGAAATGGAAAAGTGTCAGTGAAACTCTTCAATTACCTGGATTTTTTTGAAGGGCAGAACTGAGCCTTTTGAACCTTATCCTGTTTTTAACAGGGTTGGCTCCTAATAGGGAAAAAGTGACTTGATTGCTCACCAAATCCTCCAGAGCCTGCTTAAACATCCCTTCCCTCTTACCAGCTATGTCTAGACTAGGATTTGTAGGGGATGTTGTCTGCAAATATTAGCTAACAACTTTTAACCATTGAGAAAAGTCAGGAACTTTTAAGGCAGATTGCCTTAAATCTTGCTGATCTAATCTGTTGAAAACTCCCCAGACGTCTGTGGCTCTACAGACATTGACTGAAGACGTGGCTGTGAAGGTGTCATGGAAGATGGTCAGGAAAGGATCATCTCAATGGTCTTGCTCTTTCTGTGCACAGTCTGCTCAAAATACCACTAAATATTACTCACATTAAGCCAGCAGATTTTGCATTGAAGTAGATGAGGTGCCCTTGCATGGTTTCTTCCACCAGCTTTGCTGAGGCCCTCAGCAATACCAGCGCAAGTGAGCATGGTCACAGCCACCTTGGCCATATTTTGGCCCTGTGTCTCTTCCTTCAGCACGAGTGAGGGCATTGCATGACTCTGCCTTTGCAAGACCTGTGGAGAGGCTCCACAATGAGTCACATTCCTGGGGCTCCGTTTACGCAGTGTGCAGGGAGCAGGGGTGATAGCTTCAGTCCATGCAGCTTTGCAGATGTTGTCCATTCCATGCCATGCCAAGCCACAGCATCCACAGAGCCACACAGACATCATGTGTCAGGGTGCAGCAGTCGTTCTGCAGCCACACAGACACAAGGCATGGAGGGTCACAGCGAAACTTCAATAATGCTTGAGGTCAGCGGTGGTTTCATCTTTAGCCTCTTTGTTTCTTGCTCTTTCTCCTTGGGTTTATGTACAAGGAAAATCTTTGGGCTTGGTCAGCCACAGCCCTGGTTGCAAGGCTGGGATGATAAAAGTTTTTTGGCTGGCTCCTGGCCTTGGAGTAGTGCTGTTGGAGTAGACCAGGGGGTCTCCACCTTGCACTCCTCATGCATCCACTGCACATGCGAACGACAGTGGAGAAGTTTATGTGTGAGATTAGCAAAACCCCAGACCTAGATGAGGATTTTCTCTGGGTAAGAAGTGTAGGCCTGTACCAGAATAAAATCTTCAGGGAAGCAAGAGCCTCAGAGCACATGCAGGCCCACAGGTGCCAAGCTGGGAGGAATTACAGGAAAAAAAAGAAGCACAAGTTATATCCCGCTTAGCACTGTGCATCGTCTTCAGGGACTCATTCAGGCAGTCTTCATACAGACCCAGCATTTGGGTCCCCAAAGGTCATCATCAAAGCCTGAGGGCACCCTGGCTGTAGATTCTGTAATGCTGAGATGAACATCAGTTTACATGTTTCACTGTAACTCTCCAGTCTTTCTCTTGAAAACACAGCTTAGTTATTAAATTCCTATCACAGGTTCTTGTTCCTAAATGTTAGAAGATGTTTACAGTCTCCATCCACTATCACTGCCCTTAAGATCCAGGTACAGAAACAGGTTTTGTGGGCACTGCCTATAAGGTTTTCCTTCATTATGAAGAATCTCACTGTTGTGAGCGAGTAGATTTTTATCACTGCCACTCAGAATGCTTCCTGCTAAAAAATAAAATTGCTCACTGACTACCAAAACCAGAGGAAGAGAGAGAAACTGATCTACGGAGGGGGGAACAAAGAGCAAGGAAGAATCCAAGCCTGAGAGAGATGCACTTCCACTGTGAAAATCATACTAATTACTTTTGGAGTCCACGCAATTGCATAGTGGAGTATTTCTTGACTAGCAGTTTTCGTATTTTTAAAATACAACTTTCATTACATATTAAAGCTCATACAAAATTTATTAACACAAACACTTGCATTGTTCCCCCTCTGACCTAATCTTCAAGATACCGATGGTGAAGTTAGGTTTTGTTCTTGTTGTTAACTTGGTATTTTTGTATTTGCAAATGCTACTTGCTGGATTTTGTGAGGTACGGAAGAAGAGTAGTTCTGTGGCTTGACCTCCCCACCAGAGCGGAAGGGATGGGCCATGCAAAAGGGAATGGAGGAGCCCTTGTGGGAGATAATTGTCATGCCAGTGTAAATTTTTGGCTGATCTCCTGTGTTGAACAGATGGATGGACTCTTTAAATCCCCACTGCGAAAAAACCTTACGTGATTTTGACTTCTTACCTTGAATTAATTAAGAGTTTTAAAAACACAGGGCTTGAGTTGCTAAGACACATGGTTAAGATTTCAAACATTATGTTTTACTGCTTTGCAAATATATCTGAAAGGTTAGCACTGACTGAAACATGCACACTCATGTTATAAAAACAAAATCTGAGGTGCATCCATAAAAATTTTTGGCCAAATTAAGATCCTATATTTAAGCAGGTGCAGCTTCCCTGTTGTGCACATAGAGTTTGCCATAAACTGCAGCTTAGAGTTATTGACATTAAAAAACAGGTGGAAAAAGTTTATCCTGTTTTAATTAGACTATAATATTCTCTTATTAGAAAACAAAGCAGCCACCTTGGCATCATAGCCACGGAAACCTTCACAACTTTCTGGCCAAAAAAGCTAGAAAAGCTGCTGCCTTCTTCTTTTCCTTTCTTTTCTTTTGATAGAGTATTTGGAAAATTAAGTTCACATTATTTTTCTTCCTTTCCCAGACTACTAATTTTAAATATAATTCTTTCCATTGACTGTGAAATCGTAGCTCTTCTCTGAAAGAAAAGAGTAATCATCAGTCCTTTGGTGACTATTCAGGCGTGTCTGCACTTTGTGTTGTTACACCCAAGCTAGCTTGACCTGAGAAGCTGGGCAGCTTCTGGAAATACCATAACACTTCTTCTCTGAACTGAGAATCCACTGTTGGGCTTTTATCTGTGTCGGGCTTTTTTATGCACAGATATTTTTACTTTTTATACTCAACGATATCTGAAAGAAGACAAATGGTTTGAGTGTAAAAACTGTGACTGAGGCTCAGGGGATCTGTATCTTGCCCTCCTCCCTGCACCACTCATATCTCATCTGAATTTAAGTGAATCATTTGCATCTCTTTGCATCGGTTTCCCAATGCATATAAAGGAGATTTTACTGCTACTTCAGAATAATTCATTAATAAAAGTAGCATTTTTTCTCCTATCTTAGCCTGCATTGTTCCACTGGGATAGAGACTCTGTGCCTACACAGTCACTGGCAAGAGAAATCCTGTTATTATTTGGACTCTCTAAGAGCTTGTAAACATCAAATTAGTAACAGTCGATTTGCCTAAACTATTCTGCAATTCATGTGGAAGTCGCATGTATTCTGCCAGTGAGACACCTCAGGAAGACAGCAATTCTCTAACTCTTGAGACCTGCCATTTGCCTCTATTCCATAACCCCTCCCAGTTACAGTTAATGCAAGGTATAGACACTGAGTAGGCTCATTCCTGGTTTCCATCCTTCAAACAACCTAACACACATACATCTCACCATCCCGACCTGCTGCAGTGCTGTGTACTCTCTGCTCCAAACAAGGATGGAGAAAACTCAGTGCTTATTCAGAGCCATTCAGCACCTTGCAGCTCCGGCCTCTTGGCAATTAAAGAATGGCTTGAAAGCTTGCTAGCAAATGCAGTTCTGTAGCACTGCAGAACTTCTTCTTTTAGTACTTTGCAAGTGAGTTGTAAAAATTTGCCCTGGAGACAGGGAAATGCAAATATAAATTAGATGGAACACTAATAACATAACATTATGGAACAATGCAAACCATTTTGGACGCCCCACAGAGAAGAAATCCATGCATTCCTTTCTGAATCATCTTTATGGAAATTTCTGTAAACGTGCCATTATTAAAAGAGAGTAGCAATTATTTCCTTCTTTGGTTCATCAGTTGCAGGGAGGGGGAGAATCGACAGGGGAATTAATTTTGTTTTCTTCCCTCTTCTCCTCTTTCTCTTTCTTGTGCTTGTCAGAGAGCTGCCGCACAACAGGAACTGATGGTGCGGAAGCCTTCACTGGTAGAGCAGAGCAAGAAAGATGCTAGAACTGGCCAACATCATTACAGATGAGACGCGGTAGGTGGAAGTAGTTAAGAGAGTAGTAGGAGCAGAGAAAGTTGCAGCTAACAAGGCTACTCGGGAAGCCAAAGCTATTAAGATATGTTGACATAACATTTGCAAGCTTCACAGGGGCCATCATTATAAATTAGATTTAGTATTGATCAGGCAGTTCAACATCAGGGCTGGAGGAAAACCGGACACAGAGTTCTTTGTAAAATTGGCACTTAGGATTCTGCTTTCTGATTAACAGAGACGTACAAAAACCCCGAGGTTTCCCAGCTGAACTCACACAGTGCGACTTCTGTCCTCTTCCCATGGGCAGTTAGAAAGTTGCAGTCATTTGTAGCTGATATAATCTTTCAAAATTGCAGCTGCAGTCATAACAAGGACATTAAAAGAATGCCTGTAAGATATGAGTTAAATCCAACATGTCTGCAAATGCTAGAAACTCTTCGCTAATGAGGCCTACTGGAGGCTTTGCAGGCGTATCCTTCACGATGAAACCAAGCTGATGGAGTATTAGAAGCCATCCCAGCAAAAGGCTCTGTGGATTTAACACATGGGGAAAACGTGCCTTGTGTGAGCCATTAGATAAATGGAATTTCCAGCTCTGTACCTCAGTTTATAGGCCCTATGTTCTCACATTCACCTTTTGCTGTGCAAAGCTTATGCTTTTCTCTTTCTCTTTTCTTTTTCTTTTCTTTTCTTTCCTTTCTTTTTAATTTTTCTGTTGTTCAGTCCCAGCAGTACATTTTCATGGTTTTCCAGTAGCACCATCAGAGCAGAAAATACCCGAGATTTATAAGGACTGCTGCAGAAAGCTTTTTGGCCCAGAATGAAAGTATTGCCATCCCTTCTACTGCTTGTCAGGGCTTCAGTTGCTCCTGGGGCTTGGCACCCTCACCCGCAGCAGCCTCTCGCCTGGACCCAATGCCACAGGAGGCAGTGGGTGCTCTCTCCATGCCAAACGCCCAGTGAAAGGCAGAGAGAGGGGGAGGTGATCATGGGGACCCATCTCACCCTGCTGCCATCGCTCACAGGCCAAATCTCTCTCCTGTGAGGCTGTGGTTCAAAATTTTTGCTCTGATGGACTGCCTTGAGTCCCAGCTCTCCCAGGGACATGCTGTCCTCTGCTGTCCTCTCATGTGAGAAAATGCTGATGTTACCTTTGGATCTCCTGCATAGAGTCAAAGTTTCTGATGGTCTAGCTCCAGCTCTGATGCCGCTGATCACTTCCCAGCCATCCTTGGAGACCTCCAGCCCTTACCTGAGCTGTCCAGATCTTCTCCTGCAGCCAGGAGGGACCTGGTGGGACAGGCAGGCCCATCTCACTGGTGGGGAGCTCCTGCCCAAGCCTTGTTGACTGACTTGGGCACCTCATCACTCAGGCTGCTGGTTCTTGAGCACCACATTCCTCAGCTTTCCACAGCACACATATTTTTGGGGGTAACCCCAATAAACATACAACTATTAGCTGCTCCCAGGGTCCGGGAAGCAATTGGTGCTCACCTGGAGAAACCTCAGACCACATTTCCTTGCTTAGCCAAAAAACACCAACGAGATAGGACCTCTGTTTCCTTTACCAGCCAGAGAGGGGAGAAGCCACAGAGGGAGCAGGGCCCTTCTTGGGATCTCCCTGGGCCACTTTTGACTGCTCCTCCAAACCCTGCTCAGAGAAGAAATCCTCTTCCCAGAGAAATTCCATAACCTCACAGCTCCCTTATGGAGGAAGTGGGAAATGTCCCTTTTTGAAGACAACAGAGAAAGCCATTGCTGCTCCGGGGGTCCAAGAGGTGGGCTGAAAAGTAAACGAAAGCCTTTAATTAGCGGGAACTTTCTCCCTGACAAATTCATTGTGTGCCTGGCTTAAACAACCCTGATTTTAAGCATTCTCAAGGCTTGCAGGAGAGATGCCTGGGGGCTCCCAGCGGCAGCTCGGCTGGTGCAGGGAGGGCTGGGAGAAGCCGGCTCTTTAAGTGAGGCTATTTCAGCCTTTATGTCTTGTCTCTTCACCTGCCGTGCCCCAGCAAGGAATGGAGCCCGGCCATAAATTGCCGTTTAAATCCATAATACCCCCTGTACTAAGCTGTCATCAGACGGCTACAGGTAAAATAGCGAGACAGAAGTGAAGGCTCAAGAAGGATTTTTATTGCTTTTGAAAGGTCTCCCTTGCAAGATGTTCGCTTTTTATTTCAAAGGAGGTGCTGAACAGTGTTAAGGAGCAAAGGGAAATAAATCCCCCACCTCCCCGCCATTCCCCCCCATTTGAAGAGGGAAACAGCAACGCTTTAATCACTGCTCTTATTTACAAAGTATTGTTTCCTACATTTTTTTTTTCGGAGCATTTTATTCAGCCTATCTTTTGTAACCATTTCTCCTTCGTCTTTCTGGGAGATTATGTTAAATGTCAAAATGTCTCACTGGGCTCATAAAATGATGCCATAATATAGCATCATTTTAAACAGGGAATGGGTAAAATAACCTATAAAATAAAATGGAACATTTTGACATTAATTGAAAAAGTTAACCAGCTTTTCTAGTTTTCAGCAGATTCATGTCAGCATTAAAAAAAATAAATTAGGTTACAGTTTATTGCAACATGTGATGACCTTTAAGTAGTTTTACAACACTTTATGGATCTGTAGCAATCTTCTAATCAGCATTGTGTCTGACGGAGATGATAAGCAGGATTGCTGCTTCCTGCAAAGTTCTCTTAATTTTCATTCTTACGCATACGGCTGGTTTTATGCTGGATCAAGATGACTCAGTTTATTTATAGATGTTTGAGTCTTGTAATTATAATCGTTTTTTCTTTTAAATCCATTAACTTTTGAGAGTTTCAGAATGGTTTCTTTACTGACGAAATGTGAATAGGAAACAAAAAGTTGCTGCCTCAACGTTCAGACCTGTTCCTCTCACCCGGAGCAAGAGTAAACAGCTCCGTTGGAAACTGTGCGTGGTTTCCTACCAGAAGACTTCCTGGTACTAGCTGCCATTTAAATGGAGAAAGTAGCATCACGATATATTAATTTAGACAGTCCTGACACTTGTTTATAAAAAATCCAACCCCATACACGCACATACGCTAGGAGGGTGTTTTAATAAGGCCACAAAATTATTTTAGAAAATTTCTGCAAAATGATATCCTGCAAGTTTCCTTAAGTGGGTTTTGCAAATTATTAAAAAAGGAGAGGAAAATATATTAACCAAATGTTTCTAGCTCAAATTAAAATGTCCCTGATACCTCACATGAGGATAATAAATTTTCCTCTTCTGGGCTTTTTTGTTTGTTTGTTTTGGTTTTTTTGTGCTGTGATCTGGTAATAATGGCTTGGTATACAGCAGAAAATGCAAATGCATGATCTAAATTTAAAAGGTCAGCTATGAACTTTTGGGAGAGTTCAATAAAAAGGAAATTAAAACCGTGATGCAAACAACAAAATGGAGAAGCCAGAGACCAAAAAAATAAGAAGGATCAGGCTCCTCTGCTGCCTTATTTGTACTGGCTGGTGGCCATCCCTAAGCCAGGGGAAACCTCCATTGACTGCTTAGATCAGTTTTCTTCCCAGCAAACATCTCCTCATTTCTGTTCATATATTAGATCAATTATTATAAAGTGTTGTAATTTCTATTCTCATACTACTAAGGAGGAAATATTTCTAAGGCTTAGCACTAAGAGCACATAATATTATAGATTCTATTGTCATACTTAATACACTGAAGCTTTTAATTCCCTTTATTATAATGAAAATTGTAGATTTATGTTATCATATCCAGAGAATTCTGGTGGAAATTGCAAGTTTTCTCAAACAAAGTTGTATTTGACTATTTCTCTGATGAGGTTAAAGGTCAATTTGCTTATAGTTTCTATGCTTCATTAAAATTCAGCTACTGTGCCATGTAATGTGGGTAATATTAATTTTCTAAACATTGATGTACAGCAGCTGCTAACTAATTTCCATAACGGTTGTTCTATTCTAAGGGCATTAAACCTGAAACAAGGTGGATCCAAATGGAAAATAATGTAGATGATTATTGGCCATCTGCCAAAAAGACGCTTGGGGACATGAAATTTCTGGAATCACTGAAGATTCATTTTGATCAAATATTCATATTCTGAGCCATGTGTCAACAATTTCCCTGTTTAAAGACAAAGAGGTTGTGGGGGGAGTATTGACACTGCCTTTCACGTGGGAGTTTTCTTCTGGAGTTGTTTTATAAAGAAGTATATATTCTTAAAGAAGAACGAAGCTAAAATTAAGATGTTTTCAAAGATGCAAAGAAGATGCAAAAGTACTGGAGATAGGAGTTTCTTCCCTTGGGAAAGGTGTGGTGGGGGGAACAGGTCATGGTAATGCACTCAGCTTTGAAGCCAAGAATAACCATACGCATGACCATTTGGGAAATGCTTCATGTATTTTCATTTCCAGAGACTCATTATACTAGTGCCAGCAGACACAATTATGCTTTTTAACTTCAGAAGCCACAGCTCTAGATTAATAGACTGGTGTGTATAGGTGGAGTCCCAGGCTTGGGGCCTGAACTGACAAACCAGTCAAGGTCTTGTCATTGTGGCCACTGTATGATACTTCACTGCTCTATTCCCAAAAGATATCTGCCTCTAGGAATAACTGCCTACTTTGTCCCATTTGATCATCCTTTTGTAAAACAGTTCACCAAGATTGGTGATCAGCAGGCTATTTTTCTGTTCCTGAACATTTCACAAACCATGCCTTAAGTGTATTTGATACCCCATGCTATTCATATGTACATCAGCTCATGAGTTCTGCGGGATGTGGTTGTGTGATTTGTCTTCGTTACAGCCCAAATTTGATGCACATTGTGGTTACAGGGTGTCACAGACTGTTTTCTTCTGGGTAAGCCAAGCCTAAGTATCACAAACCAAGGAAGGCTATCAGCAAATTACAAACCTATGAGAGTAGTTCTGACAGTGGAGGACTGATAATGCTAGTCTAGCCCGCCTCTCTTATCACTCTCTTGTCACTTAATTTCCTCAATGTAGATATATATTCTATGAATAAAAATTATGAAAGATTTAATTAAAAAAAAAGTTACAGATCAAGAAATTCCCAATGATGGGAAATCCATCTGGAATTATTTAGTACAGCCTTAAATATTGTTTTCTTCTGTTGGAACAATGAAAAACCTACGCAAGGTCAAACAGCTGAGGCTCTGCCTGGAGGCACCCAATGCACTGGCATTCACAGGGTGCATTAGCATGGGATCAGCACAGAGAAAAGGCAACATCCAAATCAGCCCATTGGTGGGACAGATGTTATAAATCTATTCTTGACCCTGTGGACATTTTCTAAGCTGGCTGGTGTTTGCATATAAGACATGTCAAATACACTTTGGTAGTGATGTGTGTTTTATATCTAATTTCCTTACCGTCTAGGCTTTCCTAATTTCAGTCTTGCTTCCTCTCCTATATCCCAATCCCAGCTCTAATCAGGTCAATCTTTGATAAGATTTAGCTACGTGTAACCCATAATGAGAAAGTCACAATAAACCTCAGAAAGAACTGCTCAGCTTGTCTGGAAACTGTGCTTACTGCTTCTGAGCATTTCTGGGGTCCATCTAACACGCTTCCCTGGATCGTCCCCTGCACCTCTGGAGACCTAATGAGCAGTTTCTTCACTATCATCTTTTTATCATACCTAGACATTTTAAAAGTATATTTTTACTCCTATGTCATCTGATTATTAATATACAAAAATGGCCATATACAAAAATGACCAATGGTGCATCTGCACCAGCTCACTTTGCCTATCAGCTGCTGGTAGTAGCTTTTTGACAAAGGGAATAAAAGCCAGGCAAGAATCAAGAGATATTTCAAGTAGTTTCCAGTAGTCTTAGCGACTTAGCTTAGTGACTTCCTAAGTCAAAGACTGAATTTGGATCTCTGTATTTAGTAACACTGTATGGATGTTTCTTTTATTACTTTACCTAACTTCTTTCTTGACCAATTGATACCTGAGTCCCACTGAAGTGAAAAGGGAAGTGAAGAGTATCTTTGCTAATGAGAAGCCTCACTCTTTTATTTTTCATACCCATATAATTTAAACACAAATTTTACACATTATCTTAAATCTTTCCAAACATCTGATTTCTAGGATTAAGAGAAACATAAGGATTTCCAGCCAAAATGTGATATTTTGGGAAAAGTAGAAGTAGTTAGAACATTAGCAAAGAAAGAAAGAAAAAAAAAGAAAACCAAAAAAAGACTTCTTTCTCCAAATATAGCACTGTAATGAGCGATTATCATGTAGAAAAGTAATGACTGTGTTTTAACAAGCTGAACTGAACTCTTCTCTAACTTCAGAGTGCAAAAGAGCTGGGTTACCCATCAGAGGTACCCACGAGGCTTTAATCCATTGCCTCTCTGCTCCTGCTGTGTGTCCATACAAAACATCCCCATCTCACAGGTGGGAAAACCTGTATTTTTAATGCTTACTATGGGGGAGGCAAGGCTGAGCCACTCAGGGATTATTTCAGCAAAGAATTAAGTGGAGAATGGCTGCAAAAGTCGTGCTCTCAATCTACTCAAAATAAAGGTTTTATGAAAGGAAGGGGAGAACATAGGTTTGCGTTCTGCATTAGAAGTGTTGTTATGGTGCTCTGTGTTCTGTTACACATTTTATTAGGATGATAATTTCAGTAAACTACATCTGGCTTTCCTGAAGGCTGTCCCCCCAGGTTAAGCAGGCTGTCTAAAAATATCTCCTTTATTTTTTTAATGTTCCTCCTTTTTATCTTCCTTTTGATGTCTTTTTATTTGAATTATTTCTCTTTTTTTTTTTTAAGATTACATTAACACTTTTTTTCCCTTAATTCTGTAATCTTTTCAACTCTAGTATCCTTTGTTCTTTGTGCTTTTGTATCCTTTTCTTCTCAAATCCTTTTCATGTTTCCTCCCTTTTGTTTTTCCCTGGGAGCCTTTATTGTCATTTAATCCTTTATTTCTAGTCTTGAGCTGTACAGGAGGAACTAATAGTAAGAAAATGGAAAAGGAAAAAGATGCATTAGCCAGAGTAGCAAAGACGACTGATCTGTTGAGCCATAGGAGAACTTACAAATGAAGGCACAGTGGTGAAGCCCATATACTTCTGGTCTCTGTGGTCATGTTTTCATACAACATGCATGAAAAATAAAACTGACATTTCCTCCCCCCCCCCCAAAAAAAACTCAAGCCAATAAACAAATAAATAAACCACACTTGCGTGCCTCCATGACTTTGTTATAAAAACTGCCTGCAAATGGACCTCTTTGCAAAGGGAATCTGAGCTAAATCCCCCACACATTGAGACAAATTTATTTTTAAGACACAGATGTGAGAAAATTTGCCTGGAGACTCCTACCGAGTGAGCAGAACCTGACAGTGACTGATTTTGGCTTGTGCCAGAGGCTGACTTACTGTTTTATAAGTTAACAACTTATTGTTTAAATGCTTTAATGCTGATTTATGCCCAAGATTGCCTGCTTTGTATAAAGAGGTATAAAACTGGCTATCTTTACTATAAATCACATTACTGATAAAGTCTCTTTTCAACTGAGGAGACAAACGTGGCCAATTAATATTGGGAATGTGACAGATTTTTGCCACCATTAAACTAAACTATCTTGGCACATATCAGATCCCTTCCTGTTATTTTATTTTTCCATGGTGTAACAAAAAATGAAGAAAAATATAAGTTAA
The DNA here is from genome assembly GCA_003342815.1 of Eudromia elegans. NCBI lineage: Eukaryota > Metazoa > Chordata > Aves > Tinamiformes > Tinamidae > Eudromia > Eudromia elegans. The sequence goes on along the minus strand of PTEX01000056.1, from coordinate 656,452 downwards.
AAGAAAATGAAAAAATAAAAAAAAAAAAGAAGGCTCTGAGCAGGCAGCCAAGTGAAGGCTTTTTGCTGTAAGGGAAGCTAGTTCTGTGTGGTGCTGAGTGGCTTGCAGCCGTGGTGAATTGAGAGGGAGTTAAGGGCACCCAGCACCTTCACAGGGAGCCAGGATTGGCCTTTGCTGCCTCTGATCTCCTCAGCATTACCAAGGACAGCAGAAAGGCCTTTTTATTTTCTTTTTCTCTTGTTAATTTTTTTTTTCTCCTGTTTATCCATTGTTAAATGCTGATACTGGTATCTGCTCCCACCTAACCCAGACTCTGTGGAAGGTCCAGTTCCCATCGAGACCTGACCTGCCCCCCACCTTATCCTCTCAGCCACCATGGATTTCGTAGGCAGGAAGAAATTCCTCCCCTGGCCATGGGGAAAGCCAAATTCAACAGACTTGAAGTTGAAAAGTGATCAGGAGCTGCACACACCCCAGGGAACATGAGGGACTCGGGAGGGCAGGAGGAGGGGAGGGAGATATCCAGATCCCGCTGCTTTCCCTTGCTCTGACAGTTCAAAGGGACTAGAGCACGAAAAGGTATCTTACTCCTCATCTCTTTCATCATGAGCAGTTTTCAAATATTTTGTATTTTTAGGCTGATTGCTTCAACTGTTTTATCCTCTGATAACTGTCTTGAAACTTCCTTTCCATGTGTCGCAAACATTATCATTTGATTCATCTAAGAAGCTGCCTCTGGTAGTTCCTGCTCTTTTGTAGTTACTCCTCCATCACAACTGTTCTTCTCCTTTCTCCCATAATCCATTTCTACTGAAGGCCTTTGCACCAGGGCTTATTTTTATATGTTTTATAGCATTAGGTATTGTTAAGATGCATGAGGAAATAATATCACTTATTGCACCAGAATATCTTGGTGAAAAACTATTAGCTGAAACTATCAACTGGAAGGAAAGCCTGGAATTGTGTTGTGGGAGAGTCTCAACTCTGTGTCAATCCAGTGTCATATGTTTTCTCATCAGTGTTTCAAACATAAAGACCTGGTAAGTTATAGGTATATTTAAGGCAGTAGTCAGGAAGCCTGGAACGGCGGTCAGCTTCCAGGGTCAGGAAAGAGTTACTCATCACGCCTGGTACCAGTGTTTGTAGCCAAGAGACCAATGTCGAGGTGGAGCCAGTGTCCCGTCCTCGGGCTCCAGGTCCGCTGCCTTCTGTCGTGCCTGGCAAGCTGGAGCTCGTGCTTGCAGCCACTCTGCTGCATTTCCCATTCTGCACTGGGCCGATGTGGGAGGCAGGAGGCACAAAATATCCCAAACTGGTCTGTGGCTGTGGATATGGGGGCCTGCTTTGATTAGCCGGCTGCATGGCAGTCGTCCTGCATCACAACCATCGTGGCCCTCCTGCCCAAAAACTGTAAATCACCAGCTAAGTTAAATTCTTCACTTGAAGCCCTGGCAGAGCAATGCTGTCATAAATTTTTATGGAGACATAAACAGAGATGATGAGTTCTTGGGTTGGGATGTTTATTAAAGTGATTATTGAAACCTTGTGGTACAGTAACAAATGACATTGTAAAACAAATCAGGTTGTTCCCAACAGCAAAGCTGACATTTGCAAAGCTAGGATGTTTGAGGCAAAGTCATGTCTTTTTTTTCTTCTAGTTTCCTTTTCACAAAAAATAAAAATAATACAAATATCACTCTAAAATCTCGTCAGTCATGCTGAATTTAGAGCAGTGTACTAGCCAGAATTGCTTTGCCCTCCTCCATCTGTTTCCAAGGAGAATAGCTGTCCTCTCCAGGCCTTCATCTATTTAATTTATCATCATTTTATCATCTGCATTTATTTTGGTGTACTTCATAAGTACCATGCCCCTGAAGTCAATCCTTCCCTCTTTGTTTTGCAAATCTAAAATTTGTCACAGTTGTGGCTTATAAGCTCAAAAGGAACCACTGTGGCTATTTAATACGTCTTGAGGTATTACTCAGAATACAAGGCTTCTTAAATTGTTTTTCTTTGGAGTTAAGAGTTTAAAAGGTTAAATTTCACCTTCTTGGGGAACACATGCTCATTCACGAAGTCTCAGTGAACGTCTGCTCTCTTTGAGTGATGCCCCCCTACACGTACCCTATTCTTTTTGAGATGCAGGTCCATATTAGTGCATCTAGCTCTGAAGACATAACTGATGTCCTCCGCACTGGGCTGTCATATTTCTTCCCTGCTTTCCTGTTTCCCTTCTCATAAGCCTCTGCTTGTCCTGTCTACTGAGACTGTAAATTTTTCAGCAGAGTGGCTCTCATCACCAGAGCTCCTGTCAGCGTTACACGGCCAGCATCACGATGCTGTTGGGTTGTGCGCAGCACACAGCTCTGGTTTGCACCCCGTGCCCTTGTGGCAAGAGCCTGTGCTGGTGGGAGCATGCGAGCAGCTACAACACCTGCAGTGCTCTGCTGCTACAATCCAACCACGGGGAGGAAAGCTGGCACGCTTTGAGGAGGAAGGGGATCCACATGGAGGGATGGACGTTAAAGGACATGTTCTTCAGATGTCAAAAAGGTTTCAGCTCATGTGCAGAGCAAATCTAGAGTGATTAAGTGGACTTGGGTCTAGCATAGGGACTGTGAGGAAAGGTGAACGTTGGCCATGGATAGGGCATTTCCAGAAATGGAAAAAGCCTACAGGAAAGGAGAGAAGAAGAGAGGGTTGAATGCCCAAAGGGCTGCAAAGTTTCAGTGTGATTTTGGAAGACTAGAGAAGAACTAGGGCATTTTGGGTGAAGGTACAGGTCACCTCTCACCTTTCCACATCTCCTCATGAATTTGTGCTCTTTCTGCTCTGGGAATGGAGTGAGGAAGGTAAAACCTAGGGACCAGCAGCTGCAAAGGAGTTGTCCTCTTCCCTGAGGCAGGCAGAGATCTGCCCCATGGGCAGCTTGCATATGAGCTTCAAAGTGAGTGTATTTGTCTGAAGGATTTCACTTTCCCCATAATCAACCCCTTCAACAAGCAAATCTGTGGAAAGAAGGTTCTTGCTCACCTCACTGTGGAAGGGATCTGAAACTGCTGTCACATGCATTGCAATATCAATACTCAAAATATTGCATGGGTACACAGTACTCATGAAAAGAAGTACACAGGAGAAACTTGTGATGATAACTGCCAATTTTTCTGTATACATAAATTTGATATTCTCACTTTGTTAGTATTATCCTGATGATGAATTAAGCTTCTCTTGTGATCTGTGACATCGTTTTCTCAAAGCTCCATTGGGTTCAATGTGAATATGCACACGGAAACATGGGTGTCCACTAAAACTTCTGTGGCAATACCTAGCAGCTAGAAGTTGCTTTTGTCCATGAGTCTCCTGTAGCGTGAAGCAGAGATTTACAAAACCCAGCATTAATCTTGGCTGGAAGGCAGCATCTAGTAACCAAGAAGTGAGTCTAATGCCACAACCCTTCTGTGGAGAAATATGTTTGATTTTTCTTAATTTGGACAACACGATTGTCGTTCAGTAGGCCCCAGTCTGGCCCAGAGATGCAATGTTAACATGCCATTAAAAGTCAGACTTCCATAGCATCTAGTTTTATCATTGCGGATAGAAAGGATTGGGAGATCACAACAATGTCTACACAGGACATATTGTTAGTCTCTAATATTTCCTTGCTAAGAAAACACAGTCATGCCCATAATGTACCATTCTGCCCAACGAAAGACAAAACAAGTCTTCTCTCACAGAATGGAGACCAGAATGGAAGGCAGAACCACAAGTGATCAGAACAAGGAGAGGCAAAAAAAGTGAGGTTGTAGCCAAACCTCAAACCAGGAGGCAGGGAGAGAAGTGTTGGAGGCAATGGCAGGGCTGGCAGAGTTGGGACACCTGGGGCAGACGGTGTGGTCAGAGATGCAGGAATGGAAAACAGACCTACCAGCTACATTTTCAGATAGTCCAGAGGGGAGGGAGTCTAATCACTGTTAATTAATTACACTGTGTTTATTTTTACTCTGTTATTCAGTGCCCCAGGTGTTTTACTAGTGGAGAGGGAGGGCACGCTAATAAATTGGTATTGCTGCTTATTGTTGTGTACTAATTTGTAGCAGCACTTTGTGGGCTTCTTTTAAAGCAAGCCAATAAAGATAATATTCCTCAAAGGTGATTTTCGGATAAGAAGGCAGTTTATCAGCGCTCCCAAATTTCAGCCTGCTGTCACTAAGCGCGTCTCCTCGGCCGGTGAAGGGCTTTGTAGCTGGGTCAGGGCTGCTGGAGCCGGTTGCAAGGTTGCTAAGGGAACCGCTGTGTCCTGAGATTCTTCTTACGCATCCAACTTTCATCTTGCGGAATTTCCGTAGGCAAATCCCTGCGCGATGAATGCTAATCCGCTGCACAACTGGGACGGGCGGCCAAGGTAACCTGAGTGGCGGAGGCACGTTTGTTTGATTTCGTTTTCCTATTATGTGTATGCACAAATGCATGTCTTGTAGGACATAAAGGCATGGTATTGCATATACATTTCTGTTTGTGATATCCTATAATAACGTGACTGTGAGAAACAATAGTATTTTGGCTTTGGCGGGGAGGGTCTGTGGTTTTTTGGAAGGAGTCATATAAAAGAGGTTGAATGTGAAGGTTACTACAAGGAACCTCATTTGGAGGGGCTTTAGATCAGGCTAAAGTGCAGGCAGTGCCACTGCTGCCTCCAAGACAGGACGAGTTAATCAGTCAGACAAGCAATACAGACTAAATTGAGCAACTCAGGTTTAGAAAATTTTGGCCAAAACTTTAAAATAAATGTACTTTTAAGAAAAAGGCAATAAGTCCTTTAATGCATAGAGCGATTAGATTGTACATCTCTTTTTCAGGTCTTTCTTTATCAGAGAGGTCCGTAGATAGTCTAGCACACTGCACATCATTTATCTACCTCAAAAAGTGGAAGGGTTGAGTCAACCCTGCTGGGACTTAAACCTTTGTTTCCAGAGTGTCAAGGTATTTCAAAGCTGATACTTAGACTACTAAGCCATCCCCTCTGGCTTAGTTCATTACAGTACAGCAGAAAAGCGTATAGTGAACTCTGACCTATAGTGAAACTGTTTATAGCAAAGGAGAGTGAAAATTTTGTATAGTTTCAATGATGGTGCAAGCTTCTAGTGAAACAACAAGAGTTATAGGATTAAATTTGTTATATTTTAACTATAGCTTGCTGCAATCTTTCTTTAATGCCATATTTGTTTTTTACACATATATCATGTTAAAATAATCTTACCTTGAAATGTCATATTTATGGCATGGGATATGGGCACATAACAGGGGACTGTGCCACCTCCTAGATCCTGGGCTTTGTCTTTTACTAGCTTTCTACCACTTAAGATGGGTAAACTTACCCAGACTATACATAAAACCTGTTCAGAAAGATTCCTCATCCAACAAGATCTCTAGCCCTAAGCAGCGTAGGTTTGAGAGACCATCTGACTATTACAAATCGCTCAGCTCTCCAATTTCCAGGAGCACAGGAGCTGGCAGCTACATAGTCTCACTGGTGTTTGTACTGACGAGTCTGAGATTGATGCAGTTCATAAAGAAAAATGGATAGCCTGCAATGGCTGACTTGCATCAGCCTTCAAAAGGCTGTGAGAGGTAAGTTTTAAGCCAGCAGATATATCAGGCTTAAGACCTGGAGCATTCCAAATTAGAGTAAATTAAACTTTCGTCCTATTATCTGGCTCCACTAGAAAAATCAGCTCTGGGCATGCTCCTCTGTATAGGAAAATGAGTAGTGGTAGAAGAGAGGTTATGCATTTTTCTTTGGAAACATGATTGTTTGAAATGTTGCAATTCAGAAAAGTGGCATTATTGTTATAGTGTGATAGACTGTGGATATAAATGAGGCAAGGTTTGTAGAGAGAGAGATAATATCTTTTTATTAGACCTAACCGATAGTTGAAAAAAACAGACAGCCTTTCAGATGCAAAGGACATTTCTTGAGACTGAAATAAAAGTAGTGCCTTCAGTATTAAAAGTAATTGAATGGTTGCTCTGAATTTAACTTGATTACATTAAATAGCTAGACTATCTGGTTGAGAATGCGGTTGGTACCTGTGGAGGAAAAGAGCAGGATCAGGACGTAGTTGATAAGGCCGCTAGCTCCTATAGGGCAGAGAAAGAAAGAGAGGGATAATTCAGAGCCTGTGAAAGATGAAGGAGCTTGGGAAGGAAATTACAACATGCCGTAAAACCAGTCTCTGTGTTGTGATTTTCAGTGCCCAGTGGAAGTGTGCGTGATGGCTCCCGCGCTGCTCTTTTGAAGGCGCTTCGTAGAGCTCCCTTGAGGATCAGGCCTGAGCAGTCCCAGGTGGAAGGGCTATTCTGTGAAAAACATCCTTCTGCTAACTGGGAGTTTCTGTCCTTTCGGTTCCATGAGAACCTATGAGGATTTTCTCAGTGTGTGGTCTTTGCTCAGTTTTTCTGACATGAAAACTGCATGAGTATTTGTCCCACTGGCTGATGTGTGCTTGAGCAGGATTTTTGATGCTTCTGCAGTGGTGCATTTACCATGATGGTCATGGAGGTGTGTTGGCAAGTTTCTCATCTGTTTCTTAAACAATGTAAGGTTCACTAGCAGATAAATTTTGTTTGGAAGAGTGCTGATTTGATCTGGAGTCTTTCTTAAGCAAGTCTATCACCAACATTAAATTGGGCTCTGCAAACCCAGTTGGGCAAGCAAGCATTGAAACTTTGCCAGGACAGAGATTCAGCACCTCTCTGGGAAGATCTGGAATTTTCCTATGCCTCCAGTGAATAAGTCATTTTTGGTGTGCACTCTGAACCTTCAGAGCTGTGGTTTGTGGCCATTCCACATTTTGTACTTTCTGCTACCTGTGACAGGAGTTGGCTCTATTGCCTATTTAATTCCCCTTCAAGTTGTTGTAGATGCACCCAGATTCTCCCATTATTCTTCCCTCCGCCAGAGTAAATAAGACCGGGTCAGCCAACTTGTCCTTACTGGCTGTATGCCCTAGACCCGAGACTCTCATAGTGCATTCCACCAAACCTTCTTCAGCTCTCAACACAGTTCTTAAAAATTGGGTGTAGTAATCCAGGAGTAGCCTCACATCCACCTTTATTTCTTCAGTTTCAAAACGTTTGAAAAGCCCACATCCACTACTCGCCCCTCATCCATCCATATCATCAGTCCAGGCCATCACTGAGGTTGGCCAAACATAGTCATAAAAAAGGTTGGAAGGTTTAGGCTGGAAGTGAATTCTGAGGGTCACAGAAGTCCAGTCTCCCCCTCAAAGCAGAGCTAATTTCCACACTGAGATGAGCTTGGTCAGGATCTCATCTGGCTCAGTTCTGGATATTTTTGATGACCAAAATTTTCTTTGGTATAACATATTTTCCTCCAGTACTTTCCCTGGGCACCTCAAAGAAGTGTCTGGCTTTGCCTTCTCTATACTTTTCCATGAGGTATCAGGAATCAACAGTCAGGTCTTGCCATAGTGCTCTCTTCTCCAGCTGAGCGAGCACAGCAGTCTTGGCCTCCTGGCATACACGCATGTTGCTCCAGTCTCCAATCATTCTAGTGGCCCTCTGGAAAACTCGCTGTGATATGTAAGTATTTCCTGTGTCCTGAGGGCAAACGGGAGAAAGACCATGGGCAAACATGTTATAGATGTGGCCTCCTGTGTTTCAAACAGGCAAAATAATCACCCTCTTCTGCCTACAAGCTCTGATCTTTTAATGCCGCCAAGAAAGCAGTTTGACTTCACAAACACGATTTGTTTGGTTAAATATATGTGTACTGCTCCTGATTACCACCTTGTTCTCCATGTATTTGGAAATGGATGTGCTGCATTACCTTAAATACAGAAATGGGGCTGACCAGCCTATAGTTCTTGAAGCTGGGTGTAATATCAACTTTATCTCAGTCACTAGGGACCTCCTCTTTTCACAAACGACAGCAGCTTCACAGTCACATTAGCCACTTCTTCTAGCTCCTGCTGAGGACCTCCATCCAGTCTCCTGGATTTCAATACACCTACAGCCCCAAAAATGTTGCTGCCCTGCTCCCTTACTGTAGGCTCTTCCTCTCCTTTGCGAATTGTACCAGTGTGTGCTGTCAGTGGGCTGCGAGCAGGCTTTCCCTGAGGCAAAAGGCATTGAACACTTCAGTCCTTTCCATATTGCCTTCCCATTCAGAAATGGACGCAAATTTTCTGAGCTTCCTTTTATTTCTACTATGCTTGCAAATTTACATTTTGCAAAATGCAAAATGACATTTTGTTATCCTTGCCCATCTCCAGTTCTAGCTCCAATTAGGTTTTGACTTTTTTGATTTTGTTCCTACTTGTCTGAGCAGTATTTTTATATTTTCCCTTTGTTGATTGCCCTCATTTCCACTTCTTCTGTGCTTTGCATTTTAGTTCGTTAAGAAGCCCCTGGCTTAGCCAAGCAGGCCGTCTGCCAGAACTCCCAGTCTTCCTGGACAAGGGACTGAGCAAGTGGTGCATGTTGATCTCTAGGATATTTGCTCTGGCTGATGAATTCACTGAGATTTGGAGGCTGTTTTGAGGGTGCATCTGTGTGCATGGGTGGGAAGAGTTTCAGGAATTTGATATTAAATTTCAAGGCTATGATGCTGCCTAGACAGTTGTGCTCAACTGTTGAAACTTTTTTAGTGGAAACATGTTTGTATGTGGCAACATCTGATACAGTAAAGTCTGCCCCGAGTCCTATTTTATTTGCCCTTGCAGTTTTCTTTCCCTTGTGTTTACACATAGGTTTTCATTTTGAGTCTCAGTGGCTTGTGAACAAATAAAGATATTCCAAATGTATTCTAGTTTTGTACCTAGAATAATATTCGTGCTGCTATATGTAAGACTTGATTTTGCATGGTGGATTTTCTACAAATTAAATAAAAAAAAAAGGAGAGTGAAAAACATGAGAGTATCTAAAAAAACACTTCTGAGCATGATCGTATCTGCAGATAAGTATGAGCAGACTTGAATCAAGCCTCAACTTTTTGTAATACCATCCTGATCCCTTACTCACAGACCAGGTTATAGGATGGTCAGAATGACAGCATAAATGTTTCATTGCATGCAAGTGTTTTTCTTAAAGAAATAAGAATGGTTTTGTTAAGATTCTTTACTAATGTCTAACGGGGACACTGAGGTTTTTGTTTTTTATTTGAGGGTGGAGAGAGTCCACTTAATTTAGTCTCTCTTCTATTTTGAAGACATCTTCACCTTAATTTAACTCACCTAACTTTTTTAGTCTGAGCTGAAATTTCCTTAACAGACACAAAGGAAAACCTGTGACATGAATCTGAGGACCACTGTAGGCCACATTACCCTATAAAGACTCTTGGTATAGCACAGGTCAGGATTTCTTTCATTTTGTGTCATTTTCATTTCAGTGTTGGCAGGTTTCTGTCACCGCTGCTTTTGTGTCTGTTGAGCTTGGTGCTGTTCTTCCCTGACCGCTCTCGTTTCAGTGGCTGCACGAATCTGCCGAGCCCCATCACAAGGGGGCCACAGCTAGGGACACATGTCCTCCTACCGCATATTAAAACACAGGCCAGCTACATTCTCATTGCACCCAACCTGTTTAGGAACAGTGTAAAAGCCCTTCAAAGTGTATTTCAGGGTCAGGCAAGTGCTGGTGTGCCAGGAAGAAACTTCGTGTCAGACTTCAAGGGATCGTTCCCTGTCTGGGTTGGATGCCAAACTACAACAAAGCCAAAAACTTAGAGGAGAGCAGACCAGATGGCATATGGGCTTGCAGACCTCTGTTATGATGCTGGTCACAGCTGATTTGCTGATGCCAAATTGTTGTGCTCTAACGTGGTTATCTTGCAGAGAGCGTATATACCAGTCCCAGTCCTTGGTGGGACCCAGAGAGGAAGGCAATGCATCTCCTGAACCAGAAGCCATCTGGCTTCATTTTGCATTCTGCAATTAGCAAGCTGGTGTTGGTCATCCCAGGTCTGAAAGATGACTTGGTCCCACTAAGGGGTCTTCAGACAGCTCTACCAAGGAAATGGCTGGCACCAGCCGAAGTGTCCTTCAGATCAACTAGTTGCTTGACACTGTTTCAATGTGATGTTCAATCTTTGCTACAAGTTCTTTGAATTTCCCAGCTTCCCCTGTCAATCTGTCCACCCTTGGTCTCACAACTTTCATTCATTAGGGGACCTTATTCAAGGATGTGTCAGAGTGGCACAAGGCAAGGAGACCACGTAGGGGTAGGGTGAATGTGAGGAGTCCTTTCTTGGAGTGCGGTGTAAGGGCTTGGGGGGATAGGTATCAAACTTGCCATGGGTGTGAGGTGTGTACATCAACGAGACAGAACAGGCCTCTAGGATGAACGTGGATCAACATGGATGGGACTGACACAGTCTCAGCGTCCCTGGAGCGATGTTCTTCTGAGGATGTCGGGAGCTCAGGCAAAGATCTCTCACTGGTAGCTTTTCTCAGGGTTGTGCATTCAAAACCTGTTCAGTCTGTGTTTTGTGCTTCTTGTCTTTCCTCCACCCTTCACTGACCTTCACAACGTCTCTCACTTTCTCAGTGCCTTATTCACAGTCGCAGCGCAGGAGGGCTGTAAATCCCTCCTGCCATGGGCTCGGAGCCTGTCTTATTCTTTCTTTTGGTGACACATGCTGGTGTTCGGAACAAAAGCTGATATTTTCAGGTCCTAGTTCTGTAAGACACCTTAGCTATACCTTACGCCTGTCTTCAATGAAAGCTAAGCCCCTATTATAATATTAATCAATGGCAATTCTCTCTTTTATCATTGCTGTTTAAAAAGATTATATATAGATACAAATATATAGATGAAGTAAAACGAATGGAAAAAAAAAGAAGGAAAAAAAAAGCTTTTGCAGTGTAAGACTGCACAGTTAAATTCTCCAGAAAGGCAGAATTTAACCTAACAGATCAACAGGGCCATGATACAAATATACTGTTCCTGCATTATCTAGTCCTCTATCAACATAATTTTGTAATCACTACTATACTTCCCTACCCAAAGAAAGCTCATGTATTTGTGCATCATTGTTCACAAAATTACTGCTTACCTATTTGCAGCTGTGATACAGAACATATCAAAATACACAATAAGCCAAAAATGACAATAAATGACCATTCCCACTATTATACCATCTAATCATAAATTCTGACTGTGTGCTCTTCTTTAAAAGTTTGTCCTGTATTCATCCTTTAGTCAGGTTCCAGTGTATTTTCTGTTAAATTAAAACAAAAAATATCATTCATTTCCATCTCTAAATTACCACAGAGATCAAATAAGAAGTTAGGACAATTCTATATGCCAAGGATATTGTAAATGTAAAAGGAAAAAGAATTTATGCTGTTCTCAATTAAAATTAAATGTGTCCTTTATACCTCTATTTAGACTTATCTTTAGGCATTGCACTCTTTCCTTGGTCCCTTCTATAGATGTTTTTAATTGCTTGGCATGACTAACACTTTGTGTATCTATAGGACAGCATGTGCTGGAAAATCCTATTAATTGTTCTGTGGAAAAAGTAAAAACATGCCAGATTTTGAGATCTTTTCACTAATTTGGTTTCCTTAAAGAGGATTTTAAAAAACACATTAGAATATATTAATGAAGGCAATCCAACACTGCTTTTCATCAAGCTTGCCTGTCGTTTTGGGCAGAGATAATTGCTTTCTACATTTATTTTAAGGAGTACCTCAACTTGAGGGAGGCTGGTAGTTTGAGAAGCCATCTTAAAAAACTCAGATGCAGAAAAACAAACAAAAAGACAGTGAAACTCTTTCATAATAAATGGTACCATAGCATGCTCCAAATGCAGCTCTCTCAGATGCTCTCAGAAAAGCATGCTGGAGGAAAACATTGAACTCACAAAATAAGTTATTTACAATCTCTTATTCTCATAAAACAACTGTTGTTTTTCTTGCCAGCTAGAACCTAGAGCAAGTGCAATAGGCCAGTGAGCTAAAAATGCAGTACAGCTGTATTTCCATAATTGCAACCAGAAAAATCCAACAGCTGGAAATATTTAACTTTGTTCTGCAAAGTATTAGACTACTTTTGAAATAGCTAACGTGTATATGTTGAATGAAGTGGTACTTCAGAAATGTCTTGTCAACGTATAAAAACCAAAGGGTGAACCTAGAGATGGTGGGATCATTAAAATGAATTTTGTTGTGTTCTTTCCCTTCATTTCATTTGCACTTTCTCTGCCACTCCTTCTAAATAACACGGGCACTACCAACTACTGTAGTAAGCAAGACTGCTTTGGTATGGTTCATAACCATACCATGCATCCCTAACGAATGCAAAAATATTTCCTACCTCTATAACCTGCATGTCCAACACACAGTGCCTGAATCCCAAAACTTTCCTCCCAATGTCATAGCCTTTAAAAAAAGAGTCTGCTTGAGTATTGTTTTATTGTGTATATTGATAGGGTTTAATTCACTGTCATGCATTCAGCTGCTGAATTTGGGTTTGCAAAAATAACATTTAAGTTCATCTGGTGTGAAATATTTGAACCAGAGTAATGATAACAGAACATTAAAAACAAAAATCAAAAAACAGCCCAAAACAAATCTTTCCCTTCAGTTCCTGAAGCTTCACCAGAGATATTTTTTAGTCATCATGCTTTGCTGAGGTTCTTTCCTATACCTTGTCCCAGTTTACAATTTCAGTCCTTTCATAGAATACAGCTATTTGTGTTGCTTCAGATCCTGCTGATTTCTTATTAGTGCACCTGCAGATCTTTATATCTGCCATCACAGAGGCCCAATGAGCGACTGATTGCTTTGCAGATTTAAAGCCACTTTTTTTTTTTAGGTACCTAAAAATGCAGATGGGTATCTGGTGGGGTTTTCAAATGCATATCATCACCTAGCTCCCATTGCTTTTATCATTTCTCTTGCATTTTCAAAAGATAGTTTTATCACTTTGGCAGACCTTCAAGGTCAGGCTGATACACAAATTAAAAACACAGGGGGAAATTAAAATGCATCTCTGCAAAGCTGAGCATATTTGAACTTTGGTGCTTCTATTTATGCGCTGTTAAAAATGGAAATGCCCTACTTCTGTTAATCCATACTGTTTACCTAATAAATAACCTGCAACTTATTTCCAGTTCTAAAATGAATTCCAGCTCTTGTACTTTCTCCTGCTATCCAAGCTCCTGCAGAGCTGCAGCATTGTTCAGCCTGACTCAAAACTCATATGAAACAGCAAAAGAAGATGCAAGTACATGGCTAATCAAAGTTGTGCTTATTAAATCACTAGAAAATGTCAGTCTGCAGATGACAAAGAGCTGTTGTAATTTGCAGGGGGGTTGGAAGGATACGTGCCAAAGTTTGGCATGTATCATAAAGAGCCAGGCTAAAAGCCTGCACTCAGCAAATGCATAAACATGTAATTGGAACTTCTCTCAACAGTAAGAGCAAATCTGTGATTAAGTTTCTGAAGAATAGGGTCATAAAAATGCACAGGTTCCTGTAAAGCCTCATAAGGGAGAACTAGTGTGAACAGTCTGGTTGACTGCACTCTCTAGGCTACTGAAATGGGCGGAAAATTAAACATGACTTAGACCACCAGACCTTTATGACAAAAAATGTGCTTTTTGCAGTATGTGAAGATGGTGCCTGGCAACCCCCCTGCTTTTTAACTAATGAATAATTACCATCCCATTTAATTTTGTATAGAATCTCTGAAACACGGTGTTAGGTCCTGGGCACAGTTTCGGCTGACAGCTCCTTTGCCATCTCCCTGTGCCACCTTCTATTTTCTCTTCAGCCTGTCAGGGAGGAAACTCTATTGAGCTTGGCAGTAATCAAGCACTGAATGAAAGAGATTAATACAACCAAGCATAAAATATTAATGCAATTGAGCAGAGCAGCCCAATTGCACTGCTGTCTTCAAACATAACGTGTTCGTGCCCCTGCAATATTCAGGACTGCAGTTCATCTTTTAGCTTGGTATCCTTAGGAAACGTGTGTCTGGGCCTTCAGACACACATACTCATCTCCCTCCAAACAATATCAAACCACATAGGCCAAATTCAGTCCTGTTTAGCAGAGAAGCAATGGTTTCAGAATATTAAGCACTGAATGAGAATCAAAACTCCATTATCACATCTCTGGGAAAGGCTGGAGTGAACCTGCTCCTCCTGAAGCAGCAGTTTCCTGCAGCTCCCTCCCTGGCACCACATAAACACCTGGAAACCTCTGATTTCCAACAGGTTTAGGACATCAATAGTTAAGGAGAAAGATTTTGCTCAGAAATAGAAAGGGAAGTTTCTTTTCAATTCACAATTTCATTTTCTGAAAATTCCAAAGAGGCAAGAAAATCCACATTCAGTTGGGCAGAAAACATTGCTGTATTAGGTGTATTATTCCCAGACCTCCAGAGCATGACTTTAAAAATAATTACTGCAAAGTAAGTGTGCAAGAGCTCCTTCCTAAGGGCTCTTTCACCTCTCAGCCTGACTGTTCCTCACGTCCTTCTTCAACTTCCTTGCTCTCACACAAGATGGCGGATAATAAATCACCTCTGCCAACAGATAGTCAACTCTGTAAACTCCTGCAGATGTTAACAGCTACTAATTAATAAAGGAGAAGAGGCAAATGCTCTTTTGCTACCTGTTGCCATAGCATTTAATAGGCTCTGCTCTCCCAGACTCCACTGTTTTCCATCCCTCCCGCTCCCCAAGTGCTATTAGTAGAGAATAATGGTTCCCAGGCTGAGGTCTACACATTACCAGTGGTCTGCAAAGCCATGCTTTGAAAGGTTTCCTAATTGGCAGCATCTCCGGCTGTCCTTGGCTAGAGCAGGGTATTAATGCTTCCTCCCTCACGAGGTGAAAGCAGGTATATTCTTTAGGATGTGAAAGTACCACATTAGGTCCAGCAGCTACTTACTGGTCTACAGGACTAATGGCAGAGGAGCTCAATAGACGAATTTCTTGTTCAAACAGTAAACTGTTGCTTCAATAAAATATCCTATCTAGAGACAGCACTTCAAAATTTTACCAGTTCCTGTTAAAAGCTTTCCATGCTATGAAACCAGGACAAAATATTTATGTTGGCATATATTTTAAGACCTGCTCAGAGCATTCTCAAAATATACAATGGCAGTGTATTTGCTGGCTTTGTTTATTCATTTGTGTGTGTATGTTTGCTGAACGTCAACTTCTACGTAGCTGAGGGAGAGTGCTATTTATTTGAAGGAAGCTTACTGCTGAAAGTCAAGGTAAATCTGCTAGATGTTGAGACTTCAAGATAGTGAGAAAAGAGGTAGTTATTGCTGTTGTGTTCAATGGCACCATGAAATGCACATATTCTACAGAATTGGCTTACACAGGAAAGATTTATCCAGTTATGTGGCATGAAAGCCCAATGCAGGCATGTTTTCTGTATTTATTCACTGAGATCAATTCCTGCTACTGTTTTCTATTCAGAAGATGTAAGCATTTTGAAACTGGTATTTTATCTTAATTACGTGTGCACGGTAGCAAAAATTTTGTTAGAAGTACTAGTTACAAATAAAAAATACTAAAAAAACCAGCAAATACTTGATGCTTTTCACCAGCAAAGAAAAATGGGCAGCATCTAACTGTAACTGTATTCTATAAGCCTGCTTTATTATTCTGAGAACATATCTAATACAGCCATAACTGTTATCAATGAAGTGCACTATATTTACCACTTTGCATGAAGTAATTCGTTCCTCTAATTTTTCAGTGTAGCATATACCTAATCTTTTAGACTACAGATTATTTTGAGCTCTCTTAGGAAAATATATTTTTGTCTACCTGTAAGAAGGTAAAATGCTTCACCCCTTAAAAGGGTCATTTTAAAGAAAAGCGTTGCAAAAGACATTATTATCCTCTAAAATTCTGACCTTTTCTCTGTTGTTGTTCTATATTAAATGAGTAATTAGGCAAAGAACTGGCCTTCTTCCTCCTGTTTCTATGATGTCGATGCATACATCTTGGATGCAGAGATGCAGCATTTCCTGTTGCTGTCAACAAAGTAGTGTTCTTGGCAGTCAGAGCATAGGATGGATGGGTTTCCCTCTTCTCCCATCCATTTCTACTTGTTCTTTATGTCTCTGGTTCCCATTTTCTTGCACAATAATTTCATCCACTTTGCTGTGTTTTACTGTAACAATTCTGTGATATTTCTCTCTTCTTTTCCATTTCTCCTGTCCCTCATTCCTCTTCACCTTTAGCTCTCTGTCTTTCAATGTCATGTCCTTTTTGTTGTTGTTTTTGTTGTTGTTTTGTCTAGTTTTTTCATCTAAAAACCCTCAGTCCCTGAGACACTGGAGTTCCTCTGTGCCTTCTCCAGCTACCAGTGGGCACTGTGTGTCATGGGAAGCCCAGGCAGGCAAGCACAGGAATTACCAGCTTCACTACATCAATTTTTAAAAGCCAGATTATAACAAATCCTGAGCGCCCTCATCAAATTTCAGACTCAAGTGCCAAATGTAGTATTTTGGTCTTTCAATCAGCAAACTTTGCTGGAAAAATTAGCTGGATACAAGATAGTCACTCGGGGAAAGGGACGCCAGTCCTACCTCCTTTTGACTTTTGAACCAACAAGGAAACATGGGAAGTACCAAGGTATGTGCAGGGTTCTACAAGTAAAAGTAAAGCACCTGCTCATCACTAGCAGCTGAAATTCATTAAGGAAAATCTTAGACTCATAGCTTCTCACTGTGTCAAAAATCTCTTACAAAAATTGTAAGATGGACTGATGAATTTTTGATGAATTATCACAAAGCAATAAAACAATACAGCAAATTCAGACCATCTTTGCAAAATCCTGTCATAGTTAAAGACTATGGTAGAGACCACTCTCCATGGAAAACTCTGCTCTGCCAGAATCCCGGAATGAGTTTTGGGCATGAGAAGACAGGAAAAAGATAAAACTCCATAGAACTTGAGCCCTCTTTTACTCATTGAATGTCTGCGTTCCTGCTGGACGGTTTTGGTGCAAAATGGTGGTGGCTGATCTGGCTGCCAGGCTGGTGGGAGATGCCCTCGTTCCCCGTCCTAGCTGGGGGGCAACCAAAAGGGCTGGAGGAAAAGCGCCTCTTCAAGAGGACAACGCCTTCTTACCAACCCCTTCATGTAGCTACCGGGCAGTTAATCTCCTGGAGTCCTTCCTCTCAGTAAAGCAACACCTGCTCCCACTCCCACGAACGGCGCGGTATCGAGGGCAGTCCCATAAAACTGCTGTCTCGAGCCACCCAGCCTCCGAGTGAGTTACAGCGCTGCCCTTCTCATGCCAGGAGTCCCTATTACTTTGAGTGCTTTAAATCCAGAGGCCAGCCTCCTGCGTGGCAGATATTGTGCTGTCGTCTAAGTCATTCCATGCCCTGGGGTTGTCTTTAAAAAGAAGCTAAACTTCCAAAATGACAAAGAATAATTTCTGGAGCATTGTGAGTAGATGTAACATGCTGACACTGAAGAATTAAAAATCAAGTCACATGCTAACAGAAGAGGAGAAAACTCTTTATCATCTGCTGATGCAAAGGAAATATTTCCTGCTGCCTCTCTCTTTTTTTTTTTTTTTCCTCATCCTGAATATCCAAGCTCAGTTTTCAATTAAAATGTTTCACTCATTTCTGCTCACTACTTAGAAATAAAAGGAATGTGTTGTATTGATTTGAAAAAAAAAATGCTTGAAAAGCACGGGACTGTCAAAATTAGTTCATTAGGGCTCCATTCAAATGATGTTTCTTGCTATGCTAAGCAACCAAAGTTGTTTAAGGCTTTTGAAATAAAATTGTTAATTGTTTGCTTTTTTTTTTTCTTCTTCTTCTTTCTGATACATTTTTGCTTTGATAGTTCAGGAACACAGTGCTAATTGAAAACCTTTCAGAGGAACTCAGTCTTACTCTATAGTTTGCAAAGCCGAGGCAGACATTTAAACAAAGTGAAATGGAACACATCCAGTCCGGGAGAGGCTGTTATTCATTACAGCAGGGATTTCAAGCACCACATGACCACCCATCTCTAAAATCCTCATTATCTGCCTGAAGTATCTGTCAAAGTATGTTTTCTCTATACAAGTTACTAGGAAAGGAAATCGCAGGGACTAATCGGATACTGTTGTTGTTGCAAATACTTCGTGGAAGAGATAGAAAGGAGAAATGATCCAAGAAAGAGGGGGGAAAAGGGAATGGGGGGAAGGAATAAGTAGCTGGAGACTGTTCTTTAGGAGTTATAGAAGAAGGCAGAGCAGAACACCGAAGCTGAAAAGCAGAACCAAGATGGTGGGGGTAGCAACAAAGCAATGAACACTGAAAATATTCTCTGGGTTTCTTTGGTGGGAGGAAGAGGGGGCAAAAGAGGAGAGAAAATATCTAGAAGAACAAACAGAAATGTGCTGTAAAAAATTACCATGGTTTCTGAGAATTAAAGACTATTGACTATTTCCAGAGGCTAAATAGACGAGTAATTTCTCTGCAGTGTAGGTCAAACAGTTTTGAGGTACATTATAGGAGATTTTTAAAGGTGAAAATTCAGAGCAGGAAGATTGAAAACACAGAAGAAGTGTTAATTTTTGAATAACTATGTGCACTCATATAGTTGTGCATCTACCTGGTATATAAAGTAACTTAAAGGGCAAGGGTAGAGAATGTCTGCGCATACTGGGGGAGTAGCATCACAGGATGCTACAGTGATTCCTTTTCAGCTCTGGAAGCACAAATTTAATAGCTTTGTGGAACAGCATCAGAAGATTCAAAACTGATGACTATGGCAGCTTTCTGAAGGGAACGGAGAGGAGAGGGGAGGGGAGGGGAAGAGAGGAGAGAGGAGAGGAGAGGAGAGGAGAGGAGAGGAGAGGAGAGGAGAGGAGAGAGGAGAGTAAATTACTTATAGAAAGAGATTTTTTTTTAATCAATTCAGTTTTAATTATTTCAAGGTCCTGTGACAAACCCAAGCAAATAAATTTTAGAAATATTTTCCCCTTTAACACACAGTGTTTAATGTTAATCTGCTATTCTCTTCACTATATGGTGTTAATGGATGCACCATCTAGTGTGTTTTGTGATACATTTAAATCAGACAACTGAAGCAATAGCCATCAGAGTACTTTTCTCTAACACCTACTGTAAAAACACAATAAAATGAGAACAAATAATGGTGCTGGCAATTACCCTTATTGTGTGTGTTCTGTCAAGATAGGTCAAAAGGTTATTGGTCTGTATATATATGAACTGATTTTCTCTAATACAGTTTCTGTATTCCCATACAAGATTTTTGGAGGAAAGGGGGAAGGAGGGAGAGCTGGAAAGAGCTTCAATATGCCAGACATGGGAAAAAAAAAGTGTTACTTATAGAATAATCTAGTCCCCCTACCAAGTGATCCTTTATGCCAACAAAGAAGGAAAGAATCTGTCAGCATCACGGAAGATGAAAGGTTCAGAGATTTCACTGATTCTCTAGATACAAGAATACTAGATACTGGATTCAGAGATTTCATCAGTTCTATCCAGATGTGGAGCCACAGTGGAGCCACGTCACAACTACTACCCATTAATACAATGCCATACTTCAACTATGATTTTAAAACTTATGTTAGAGATCTGTTACTGTGGATTTTCTTTTGTTTGAGTTCAGTGTAAAACTTAGGCAGCTTTGAGTACCCTGTTGCTCCCTGACTCCAGAAGTATAACCAGATCAGAACTGAAATAATAAATATAAAGAAGAAAGTTTAAAATCATTACACAGGCAATTCTCCAATTCTCACAGCTCCCAGCTGAGTTTACAGGATCCATTATGGAGTCCTTTACCTAACAACAAAAGAACAAAATTTCCAGTTTACCTGGTTACATAAGGAAATGAATCTAGATTAAATTTAGGCATGAACAAGATGTAGAACAGTTTTGCAAGATCATTTCCCTTATGTATAAACTCTAATTCTGGAATGAGAATACACTTTCTGTGATTTATATTGATGTAGCAACTGTGTGGAGATTTAATCCAGAGTAGATGGGGTAGTTAATTTCCCCTGGTAGACATGCCCCAAAAAAAAGGAATCGTCTTTTCTTGTAAGTGGAAAATAACACATTTTTTTTCCATATTTTAAAAAACTTTGGACCTCCATCTATTCAAGAATTTTTCTATCTAGAACCCATGCAGAATATAGTTCTCTGTATTTATGTTCTTACTTCCTTTTCTGTGTTTTAGTAACAATACTACAAATATCACAGAGTGTCTTGATAATGTACAGTGTAATGTAATGTAATGTACAATGTAATGTACATGTCTCATGGCCCAGGAAAATACAAGCTATTTCCTAAAATAAATATTGGAGAAGAGTGGCCTACAGGCACACAAAGTTTAATTACAAGTTTAATGAATATGGTGAATTCAAAGCCAAAATAAAAACCCTTCACTTATGAGCTTTCTGTTGCATCTACAGTAATGTGAATTTACTTAATGCATAATATGGTGCTGAGTTTCAGCAATGGATTTTTGCAAGTTTTAGCCTATTTTGATATTCCATATAGTATAGAAACCAAGCAAAACCAGACTGTTATTACACAGCAGCCTCAGATGACGTGTGTGGGTTTTTTTTTTTTTTTTTTTTTTTATCATTTTACGAAAAACAGTCAAAAGAACTAGATTAAATTTGGGAAACATTCTCATTGTTGCGAGGAAACATCCTGGAGGACGAATGAGCTATTGACATTCTCTCCTCAAGCAAGAAGGTGTCCCAGGAGATCCATAAGAAACAAGAAATAACAACAAAGACTGAAAAACAAATTGATGAAACCAGAGATGGCTGCAGACCTGTAAATAGCTTTTCGCACTGTCGCAGTTACTATTTGAATTGAATAGTTTAGATTTGCAAATTGATGGAGAAATTTATTCATTTCCTTTTAAAAAAATCCTTGAGAAGAGCAGATTTTACATTAAATAATTTTTTTAAAAAATACAAATACTTATATTTAGTCAACAAAATCATATCTAGTGTAATACTAAGGAGTGTTGAAGGGACAAACCATAGCAAAATTTGAACTACTGCTTTTAATACTTCAGCTGGGACCCATTGTTTCAGTGCTCATAATTTTGTTTTGAAATGGTTTTGATAAGATTAGACTGTAAATCACCCAAGCATGGTAATTAGCATCTTTTCTAACCTGCTCTGCATCAGTTCCATGTATCAATACTCTTTGGCTTAGTTTATTAATCTCACATTGGTTCTATTTACAACAGTGAAAAATCTAATTCATTACACAGAGGAGCAGCAATGTTAAAGAGCATTATACACGCAGGTGTATTTAAACATACACACCATTATGGCAAATTTGAGACATCAAAGAGCTTGTTACTATTGAAGCCTTTAGCAGAGATGAAAAAGCAAATACTTCATGAAAATTATTTGAAACCTAGCAGAAATTACTCCTTGCTGTCAAAAGCATCCCTTTTACATTCGTTTTGCCTCTCCTTGCTGCAAACTTCTGTCAGTACGCTGGTTTCAGTTGTAAGCTTCAGAATCACTGTGAATATTCCCCTCCTCACAAAGGGCACCCTCACGTAAGAAATCTCCTCAACGTCCCAAAATATTATAAAGAAACAACAATTATGGCTAATTGCTCACTCCCAGTACACTTATTTGTGGTCTACAATTTCAAAGGAGTGAATAGAAGGCAGGTGCATAAAATAGGCTTAATGAGAACACCAGCCCTTAGCTGTAAATTACTACTTTTACAAGCTCTATTTTATTTTTAAAAGTGAATATGTTGCTCATAAAAGATATAAAATTATGAGGACTAGAAACTGCGTTCTTTTATTTTGTCCTAGAACAGGCGCAGCGTATTGCCAGTGGCATTGAAAGCTTGCTAATGACATAATATTAATATTCACTAATACCTGGTGGGGCAAATGAATATTGCCTGGCATTAGCTGTAACAAACACTGAGTCCCATTGTCTCTCTTAAGAGTTTCATTTACCTTCTGTGTTTTGATCACTTGCCATTCTGGTGCAAAGTACATCATTTCTACTATGATCATTACTTTTCCATTCCCAAAGGAACAGCTTTTTCCTGATCTGTCTTTCCTCTTGGTCTTCTCATCTTCTAAGCAAGGATACCATCCTCTCCTGCTCTCTCCTTCCAGGGAAATGCTTTATTCAATCCTTTATTCAAGGTTATGTTTCTACCTTTTGTCTGTCTCAAATAAGGTCTCTTCTTTCACTGTAAAAAAATTCCCTTGCCCCTATCTGTGGCCCCTGCCAGTACTGGATTTTCCCTCAAGGATCCTATCTTCAAGTCTTCTTCTTTCACCAGTAAGAGACAAACCCTCAGACCGCACTTCCATGTCTTCCCCTCCTCCTCAGCACTAAGCATAAGCTAGTTACTCAGAAGGAGGCAAATCCTGTCCGTGTACTGGCTTTTTTTATGCCACATTTTGCAGATTGTTTCTGATAGTCAGTTGAATGCTAGACCAGACAACATGAGATGAGAAGCAGAGCAGCTGAAAGCAAAAAAAGTTTTAAGGTGTGTTGCAAGGCTTGCCTTTTAGCCACAAATAATTCCTCCTTACTTTCCTTGTTCTCCTCTTTGAGCATTTCTGGCTACCCTGCAGCCTAGGGTCAGATCTGTGGACACAAGAACTTAATCTTCACCATCATAGTGACGGCCTGAAACAAGAGCACTCTCTCGTCTTCAGAAGATAAAAATGTATTTTGATCACTGTTAATCAGAGACAGATTCAAAAATGCTTCCCAAGAGGTGAAAGTCTCTCTCTGCATTTTTATCAGTTATATCGAGATTCTCTTAACGGATTTCTTTTATTATTTTCATTACATAGTTGTCATTAAATTTCTACATAACCAAGTGGCTACTCAGGGAGCTGGAAGCCCCAAGGATATTCTCTTCCCCAAGCCATGAGATAAGATGTAGGACCCACTATCTGAAATCCATAGCTCATGATACTGGTCTTGACCTGAGTGACTGCAAAAATATAAGGCTTGTCCCCAGGTTTTGGAGTCAGGCAATTGTACACGACCAAGAAGAAGCACTGAATTACTAGGAGACTTGTGAGGACCACAGTCTGGTCTAATCTGACTAAGTCTGGTCTGACCAGCTTTCATACAAAGTCCTGTCTACTTCATGTGGCTATAAATCTTCCCCATTAATGTTGATGTTGGTTCTTCTTGGACATGTGTGTGCATGTGTATATATGTATGCATGTTTTCTTCCCTATGATCGATCATCTCTTAGAACAGTTAAGCACTTAAGGTTTACTTCTATAATAACACTGACTATCTACACTACATAGTACACCTGATCCTCCCTTTATTAGGTTACCAGCTAGATTTAGGATTCGCTTTGCTCTATGCACTATACAGACCTGGCATTGTTTCTTCAACACTTCCATCTCCCAGCATAAGTAGCAATGAATTATATCCTTTTAGCTATAGATAACCTTTCTTAAATATTTCTACATAATTGAAATTTCCAGTCTTTTTAAATTGTAGTCTGCCTGGATATTTAATTGGTCCTACATTTTAAAGAGTCTGTATTCAACATTCAATATTTGATAGATCCCAAGAGTCTTGTTGCTGGCAGCAAGAACTGTCTTTTTGCCTGGTTTATATTCAGGCTTAAATAATATCTTTCTAATTGCCTTTTCCCTTTAACTTAAATCTGACTTAAAAAAAAGTATGTAGCATAATTTGGAAAATAAATTTCTATCCTAATTTCTTATGGCCTCTTGAGGCTTACAGAGTATAAGGGACTGACCAACAGTATCAAGGTATTAGAAATTTTCATAGCAGGGAATGCGGAAGTCAGAAAAATGCCTATGCAGTTCCCAGCTGTTCCCCAGATTAACCTGGAAAAAAAATTGTAGATATTCTTCACAGTGGCTGTATGGATCTCTCTGAAAAAGATCCTAGAGGAGGAAAGACATCCTGTACGTGCAAGTTTTAACAATGATCCAGCAATATTTCCTTTTCTCAGCTATTATATACATATTCTAGACCCGTAATACCCTCCTTGGCACAGTGTCTCATTAATGAAAGTATGTTCTGAAACACTTCCCCTTGCAAAAAGAAGCCAAAATCAAATTCTTCTGAGCCTTATTTTGATATACATTTTCCGGATGTGATTGTCCGCCACTGCCAGTTTCTCCTATCAGCTCTCTTGGCTAAGGAGGAAATTTGTGCTGCTTTGAAGGTTCCTATTCATCTGGAAGAAGAGATCAAAGGCCCCTGAACTTGTAGAGATGCTTAATTTAGAAGTATAGGAATTGTTCCAATGTGTTAAAGAGGACAACTTTAACTTAGATTCCAAAGCTCAGGAAATCTTGGTAGGAACTCCATCCTACATGGCAGCAGGCTGTCCACAGGCCTTCTGCTGCTCGAGGGAGAGCAAGACCTTGTCTTTGTACACAGCTACAAGCGTAGCAACTGAGTGACTCATTATTTGGAATATTATCTTTCATGACATCATGTTTTATGGTCTGTTTTACTTTAGGTTGATAAGGATGGTTAGTTTCTCTTTTAATACAGATTTGACCATCAGGAGGGAGCAGTTTTCTATAAGGTAGGATAAGAGTTGGAGGTGTAATGGAAATTAACTCTAAAACATGCACTATGATCTCTAATCTGGCTTTCTGAACACTCTGACTATTAAATATCACTCCAATAATCTGTATAAAGCTCAAAGTTTCTAGCTTTACCCACCCTGCAGAAAGCCATTCCTATGGGTCAGGATGGAAGAGTCCAAGGTGTCCCACCTTCCCTGGACCAACAAGGGCAAGAGAAGGCTTTGGATAAAAGTACTCACCAGTGGCAATGGATGAACTGTATCCAGGGAGTCCCCACCACTCTATCCTCTGTGAGAAGCTCCTGCCTGGCCATTGCAACCGCCTGTTGAAGTGAGCAGGAATCTGGGAAGAGTCTGTGCAAAGCTGCAGTCACTCCATCCGGCTCTTGCCTCCAGGCCTGGCAGCCTTGAATAACGAGCCATGCTTCACTGCAGCAAGCGCACCAGAAGCCAATGAACAAATATTATAGGAATTAAAATTAATTCAAGAGGGAAAGTTGCTTATTTACCTTGCAGGTAAGCCTCTGAATCTCCATAACGATTTCTAACTGTGTGTGAAGACATAAGCACCCTAAAGGTAATAGTCTGGGGTCCACAGGTCCCAAGGCTGAGAATAACTATGCCAGCCTGCCTCTGTTCCTTTACAAAATAATCACAGCCTTTAAATTTTGGGATTTTATCGGGATTTTATCAATTTTAAATAGCAAATTGAGCTCGAGGTAGGCATGCATAGAAAAAAAGGAAATAATTTCTTTCTGCCGTCTTCCATGTGCTACTCAGAAGTTGTTTTAAACGGGATTATTTTGTCATTCAAGTTTCAAGGTTAAGATTGCTCCTATTTATGACTACGACTGTAAAATCCTTCAAACCAGTAAACTATCACAGTAATTCCAGAAACAAAGGATGCATAATGAAAAAAAATGTACTGAGAATTGAGAATCCTGTGGGCCATGAGGAGTGGAATATATTAACATTCACCTCCAAATGCTTTTCTCAGTTGCTTATATTTTAAAAATATAATAAAAATCCTTGAAACATCTGTGAGAATGTGTGTTGGTCTCCTTTTGAGAAACACAAATTACTCTTTTTATTTCTTCTCTGTGAGGGTTTGCAGCAGAACAAAGGCCCAGTAAATAGTGATGAATGGCTCTTCCTTCTCACTGGGGGAGCAGCTTTGGAGAGCCCACATGCTAATCCTGCCCTTACCTGGCTGGAAGATAAATCGTGGGGTGAAATTCTCCGACTTTCAACCCCACCAGCCTCCTCTGGCTGAATGAACCACTTCTGCTCACATGCGACTTGTTAAAGCATTTTGTTTTCGTCTTTCATTTTTTTGCCTTTGAAGAGGAAGCAAATTGCAACCACCCAGGCCTATTATTAAGACCTGAAGAGAAAATGTTTAGATTAAAGATTGTACAAACATTCAAGCAGCAGTGTAATAAGCTTCATTTGGGAGGCAATGTAGCAAGTTCTATATTTTTTATTTGGTTCATTACTTAAAACTAAATAACAATTGCTAGTTTTATTGCTGTCATTTAACAATGTTGGAATTTTCTCTGCTGCTATTGAAGTGTAGCATGATTTCAAATTTTTTCTCCTTGGCATTTTATTCTACTAGTTTAATATTGATCAACAGATACATATTGTAATCCCTGTTTTCTGAAAGCTGTAACAAAGCAAGAAATCATAAAAATACACTGGGTAAAACACAATCACACTGTTTTTTATTGTAAAATGAGACTTACATGTAAGACTACTCTATCCTCAGGCTTTATTTCACTTCTTACCTTGAGTGAATTACTTAATGATGGGAGACAAACCTTTGCTGGAAAGGTTTTAACCTTTGATTAAATGGTTAGACCAAAATTCTAGCAAAGTACACTTATTATATCTGAAAAGGACTGTAAAAGGAAGTGCCATCTTCTAAAGCTGCCACTTTGCAATATGTTAGAATCAGATCAGTATAAAAGACCAATTTTATCACCTGTCCGTTTGTCTGTCTATATATTTCTATCTGTCAGTTTATTTCTCCTTGGGTCATTTCCATAGAAACTAGTCCTCAGAATGAGAGTTCATTTGCTCACTTGTAAGTGAGGTTTTGTTTGTTTGTTTGTTTGAAGTCTAGCACTTGCCATGGTCTCAAATCTTTGTGCCGAGATTCAGGATTACTTTGACTCGTGTTACAATGCAGAGTGTCACAGGCTGCAGCAGCACTGCATTCACAGAAGATGCTGCAGCTAACCCAATAATAGTTTGTGTCTGCAGCAACTGTCGGGGTCCTTCAGAATAACCCTCAGGAACTTTATTATTTTCATGAATGTTACACAGATGGGAAAGTGAGACCCACAACAAGCCAGGGGACTGGGACTGAAAAAATGTATTTCCAGGTTTCTTTGTCACCTTCCTTTTGGCTGAAGGTACAGGTTTGGGTGGGATGAAGTGGGGCACATTTGGGTGCAGCATTGTCTGAAGAGCCTGCAGGAGAGTGCCTGGAGAAGTAGACCCAGAAGTAGCATCCATAGCATGGTTGAGTGCTTCTGAGTTGACCTCAACTTTTCCTTAGGGACTTGCAATGCTCTAAGGAAAAGGGGTACTTTTACTGATGGGAAAGGTGCCAGGAGAACAGCAAGCTGGGGCAGGCTGTCACAGCAGGGGTTTGAGTTCTGATGTGCATTACCCATCAAGAAGGAGACTGCGAAGCTCACGTAGTTTGTTCAGAAGTCAGAATTCCCAAAACTTAGCTACTTTGGTCGCATATTCTAGAAAAGTCATGGAGACCCTCTTTCTATCTGATTATTGAAATCTCAGTGTCTCAGAGACAAAATCATTTTTGCTCTTCACAAACTTTTGGACAAATATAGCACCATCCAAATTTCTCAGAATATATTCAGTTACTGCAACTTGGAATTGAAAGTGCCCTAGAAAACAGTTTGATATGGTACAAGAGACCAGAGTTTGGCAACTAGGAGAATGAGTGATTCAGTTTTAGGCAAAGAGGGATTACATGAACTGGGAATATAACTAAGAATGTGCTTCACTAAAACTGAGGCAGGCCAAGAAAGAGACCTTACTACTCCTCTGCCCTAGGAAAGTCATTCCTCATTGGACTTTTTGGGGCTGTAAATCGCTTAATAAATGCAAAATGCCTCGGCACAGCCGCAGAAGAGAACAGTTCTTTCTGCAAAAAGCTATCAATTTGCTTTGCAAAGGAAAACTTGGCATCTGGGATAGTCTGTAAACACCATAAAGAACAGTCTGGGAGTACAACCAAAAGCACAAACCCGTTCTTGGATAGTACAGATGGGGCCTAAAGATACATCAAACCAGAAGGACGGAATAAGTTACTCCACTCTCTCCTTCTCCCTCTCTTTTTAGCAATCCTGAAATGCCAGCTTTTTTAATCTATAAAACCATCTGTGCAGCTTTTCTCAGTGGTATCCTTTCACTTATATCCTGTGTCACTGGTGTGTCTGTCTCTCTCGATGTTGATAATGTTGTTGGCAGCTTCTCTTGGAGTTTCCTATGAGCATACTTTGAATGACAGAGGTGTGTGAGGAGGAAGGACAGGCAATGCAAAGTGAGTAGAGAAACGATTTTTATAGATTGGTGCGTATAGAAGAGATTTGGTTCTGTCTTTGTCCATTTTTTCCTGAACAGCAAAATTTTAAAGGCAGAGAAAACTTTGCACAAAAATGGGTGACTTCTCAATCACTTTCCCTTTGCCCCAGAGCAGGTTCCTTGGGGAGGAACCTAAAGGCACGGTAGAAGTCTGCCTATTGCGATATCATTGTCAGTTGCACTATTATTTGACAAATATACCTCTACGATGCTTTCAAGAGCATTATAAAAAAATGGCCATTTGGCTAACCACATGAGGCAGAGGATGCTCTTCAAATCAGATTTTTGAAAAAATAACAAATTCACCATTTAGCTGTCATGCAATCCTGATATTTGAATAATAAAAAATTTGGGGTACTCTTGAGCGTTCCTCTTTTTGCTCAGTCCTTTTTTTTCTTTTTTTTTTTTTTAATATCTGTCTCTCTTTTTTTCCCCCTTTTTTTCTTTTTTTTTCTTTTTTTTTCTTTTTTTGGGTACATAACCGAGTGCCCCAAAGCCATTTAGCTGGAGTCAGAAGTCCAAATGACTGAAATCCATTTATCTCCTCCGCCCTGTCGGAAACCCTCACTACCACTTTTCCTCAAAAAATACTCATTGGATTGTTTACATTTCTCCGTCGTAGCAACGGTGCTAGTTATATGATAGGGAGGCTCATTCCACAGTTAACTTCTCTGGCCCTTTCTACCACAGCAGAGGAGTAGGTCTTACAGTCAAGTGGCCAGGGAGTAGGATAGGTAGGATAGGGTTAACAGCTTAAACATATATATATACACACATATATATATGTGTATATATATATAGATGTCCTATTCTGTTTTATTCTATACTAATCCCATGCCAGCCAGCCTGTATCATCAGCTCAGTTCTTTCTGTTTGGACTCCTTTTAGCCCTAGGCAAAATTCAGCAGCAGGACAACTTTTACCAGACCAGTAACTGTGCTAGAAGTGAGTAGTCTCTCCAAGGAGAGGCAATAAACCAGAAACAGTGAAGGTGCCCAGACAAACAGTTGTGGATCATTAGCTCTAATAATCCTCATTTCAAAGGGTAATAGAGGACATGTCTTTGTTGTCTCTTCTCCCATCACTTGGAGGTTTGCAGAGCCAGGTCGCATCCCCAGGCAGCCTGGGACATCGCTATGCAGGGGTTGCAGATGGCATCTGGCCTACCCAGCACTGAGCCTGCTTACCATCCCTCCATGCATCCTCCTTGTCCTGACCTGCCTGTGGCTAGGACAGGCATCCACTGCTGGGTGTGGACTTTGCTCCAACGCCGTCTTCTTGCTGCTCCTGGCCAATGTGGAGCATGTCTCAATGTGTCTCAGTGTGGCAGACCTGCACTTCTGCTGCCAGGAAATGTCAGCAAGCAATAAACCAGTGGAGTGTGTAGCCTGTGTCTTCAGCAGATTAAATGTGGACAGCCAAGAGAAAATCTAGCCAGTGTCTTGTCTGTATTCACTATCCCTAGTGTCCCACGATGTTCCTATTAGGTGTATGGAGTTCCTGTTAGGTGTATGGAGGTGTATGGAGTCTAAGGCTGCTTTAGTGAATTGGCAGATGGATTGGCCCCAGGTTTGTCACCTCCTCTGCTCTCCCCTCATTTTTTTCAAAAGGATTTATAAGAAACTGGAAAAAAAAAACTTTTTAACTATTTAGTTAAAATGGGAATATCTTCTCTCCCACTGCAAGTTCTCAACAGCAAGGACTTGTAGAGGGTTTCTGAGTCCCTGTGATGGATTTGAAGATATCACAGGACATGACTTGGGTCCTCAGCCACCCTTTAGCACTGCTGCTGGTGGCTAAGGGACATGAAGTAAAGGAGGATGTCTGTGGGTGCCTAAAAATTACAACAGAAGACCCCTTGCTTGTCCCACATACCCACACAGCTCAGCAACACTTCTCCAACACACTTGACAACAATAGCACAGCTATAAATTATTGACAAAAGGGACGGGAGACCTCTCCATTATTCCCAAGAATATCACAGTCCCTTGACCAACAACTGCATGGTGACCTGCACCTTGGAAGGCAGACCGAATGGATGTTGCATACAGCTCATAAAGGGAGTGCCAAATGATGTGCAAAAAGAGCTTGGCAGAGAAAGGGAGTGCTGAGAAATCAATGAACTTGCTCTGTGCTTCTTTTGTAGAAATTTCCATACAGTAACAGGGTATTTAAAAAGTTAGACAGATTCTAATCTTCTTCCCTAAAAAAAAAGTTTTTTAAGAAAAATGAAGTACATTTCACCCTTGTGTGTCTCGAAGTAATAAATGAATGAAAGAATGGATGAATAAGTAACCAAATAAATAGCAGTGTTTCAAGCAGTGCCATGGTGATCCTAAATTGTTCTCTGAGGCAATGAATCCAACTTCTCCTAAGTCCTAATGTCTAGGAACACATCCTATAATACAATACTCTCTGTCATCAATAAGAATCATCCTAACACTTCAGAAATCTTATCCAAATTGGGTAGTCAAAAGTTGCAAAAGAGCACAGGGCCTGCCATTCTCTCTGCACAGCAAAAGCTTATTCCATAATGAGAATAAATTGTATTTTTCTAATGCAAGGGACAAAACAGAAGCCCTGACACCTTGCTGTCCTGTTATTTTTAGTCCTTATAGCCTGCAGTGTTCCAAATTCTCATTCACCTCATGGCTTAGGTTTCTGAAGCGGCATGACCCTGGTCTCCTAACAGATATCATAGAGCACAAAAATGCAACCCTTAGGTTGCCCTCCTACAATGAGTGTCTCCAAAGACCTATCTGATCTTTTCTGACAATATAGTTGTTACAAGTCTCTAGTTACGTAGTTAGCAGTCATGTATTTAATTGGAACATGATGGTTTAAATCCAGCTTCTATTTGCATGCCTGTCATTTTACTTCCGCAATTAATTGTGAACACAAATACTGTTGCTCAGCAGTTAACCAAACTGATTGTACCAGCACAAATTCATTTAAAAATTCATTAAAAATCAAGCTCATTAATGTGTTATGTATTTTTGCACAGCCTGGAAGCTCTATGTTGGCACAATATTGTGCTGGGCAAAAACCTTCATGCTGCCTCTTCTGCAACTGTGCTGTGCTCTTCCTTCCATCTGCAAAATGGTGCTTTAGCTCTGATGTGATATCCATCAACAAGATGAGCATACGAGATATCCTGCGTTAGGGAGTGTGGAGGGGAGGGAGATAGATCATTTTACTGGAAAAGACAGATTTAAAGTTGGGTCTTGACAATGATTCCAGCAGTATTAGTCTGTCAATAATTCAGCAAGGTAAAAAAAATAAGATATGTAAACCCATAAAAATAAACATCTTGACTGCCAATCTGCAGATCAGCAACAAAACTCCTGATTTTAGTATTGCAAAGTTAGCCTCATGTTTGGATTGCTTGGGTGCGCGCTCTCCTCCACTGACCGAGTCCAAACTCAGAGCCCGTGACTCTCCAAGGCAGCGTTTTTCTCTCCTTTGAAAGAGTTTCTCCAGATAAATGCAAAGTCTGCCTCTATTCCCACAGTGCTTACAAATTGAGCTAAACTTCCTTTCTCTGTCATATAGAATAAAGGCAGATGGACAACAAAACCCAAGGAAATGGGGCAGGTCTGCAGTTCTCTAAAAAATGTTTTGTACTTTTGCTCGACAGAGCCACGTAGGACAGCATAGGAAAGATCTCACATGAGAGGACCTCCCTTCACAGATGATAATATACTCCATCACGCTTTTATCATCTCTAAAACACTGTTCATTTTACTTAACAAAAGTGGGTTCCTCTAGGCCCGGACTGAGTTTAAGCAGAGGAGGTTGTGGCATGCAGCACACAAACACACAAGTGGTGACAAAGGAGCAATAGGGACCTTAGAATATTGCAAGTCCAAAGAGGCCTTTGAGGTAAATATCTGTAATGGGAATGCAGCTGACAAGCTTATCAGTCAATAAGCTCTGTGAAGGGCAAAAATTTTTATCATTCTGGAGAAATAAGGCTCCTAAAAGGCACAGATCATGCTAGGAAGATAAGGGGAGATGTGGTGTCAGGGTCTGATTTTTTTATCCTGTGTTTTCAGCCTCTTACTTGCCATCTTCAGAATGAAAGGTCTGTGCTGCTTTTTTAACTCATAATGTGCTAGCATACATGGAACTCTTTGAATAGTTGAGATTTCCCATCGAAATTTAGTGATGTTATTCTGCTGATAAACATTACTATTACTCGTGTACATTCATTTGTAGGACGTAAAAGCATACAGGCACTAACCAGTAAGAAACATTTGGGTTCAAGGGCATCTCACCAGTTCTTAGCGTTAAAATCCCAAGACTGAAATACAAAAATATGTTTAAAAATACTGAACAACTTTATTATTCTTTGGTTTGTTCTGTTAGCAGGAAAAAGCAAGTTCTTTCATGTAGAGTTACTGATAACAAAAACTGGCTAGTACAGAAAGCCCTGCTGAATTCACAGTGGGGCTTGTGGAATTGGATTGTGTAGAAACAAATGCCAACTGCTTAATGTCTCACTGAATTATAGATTTTAGAAGACTGTTTAATAAGAAAGAAAACAGTTAAGGCAGTTTCCAATGAATTTTACGCACGTATAAAACCATGGGAATGGAGTGGATAATATATCTCAGGAATATTAAATTATTGTTTCACACTCCTTGTAAAATTGAGCCCTTTCTGATACATGCATTGGCCTCGTTTAAATTAAAAGATATAATTAATTTACAAAATCTCTCTCTTTTTTTTAACACCTTCTTTTTTCCATAGGCAAATGATTATTTTCCCCTCTATTTCATGACTTATCCTCTGAAGATATCACCACACACCAAAAAGAGGAAAGACTACAGCAAATTCTTTTGTTTTGTAGTTTAGCTGTTTGTATGAGTCTCTGTTTACCATTTAAATGCAATTAATTTAAATTAGGCCACCACTCCGTGCTTTAGGTAATTCAGTAGAGGTGAGATATGTGGAGGTCCTAGCCTGTTGTGAATCCCATCCATCACCTGGGTGGGAGTCACCTTGTGCTGCAGTAGGTGTGCTCAGCACGACGCGCAATTAGCGTCAGGGCTTTCTTCTGGATTTATTCCACGTTGTCTTGTGAGGTGTTCTGCTCTCAGCAGCTGAAAACTTACACCAATTTTATACAAACTCCTGCTGCTTCCATACGTTCAGAATTAAAGCACGTCTGCAAGATTAAGCTCGACAGTAGAGAGCAAATAAAAAAATTTGGAGCAAATAAAAAAAAAGGAGAGAGCAAATAAAAAAAAAAGGAGAGGGCGTTCAGCAACCTGCTAATCCTGGTGCAGTATGTGTGCATATGCCCCATGTGTCAATGCAGGTGTGCACATATATGACTCCTGATCAGCAGCAAGGCCACTACTAGTACTACTCAATAGTAAAGGTGACCACGATTTTTCCTCCTGTCTGTTAAGAATTTTGCCACACTTTAACCTGCTGGGCTGAATTTTTCTGGGCTAAATATTCAGGGAAAAAATCCATCTCAAGACTTTTTTTGTTCTTACCTAAGAACAACTCTGAGGAAAAACAGATAGTCATGTTAGGACTTCTTGAAATTATAAGAGGTCCTTTGCAGCTCCAGTGAAAGCCAGCCCAAATTTGCCCATATTATAAGCTATATTATGAGCATGCTTAGCACAGGGAAGCAATCCAATTCCTCAAAGAGCTTTCCAGGCTGACACCCAACAGGATGACCCATCACCTTCTGCCCTGGGCTGCTGCAGGTCCCCTGGACCAGTCACTGGGGCTGGCGGTAGAGCTACTGCAATGCTCTAGGGGGCACGTGGGGGAAAACCGCTTCCAACAGGAGCAGGGAGCAGAGTCGGGGGGCAGGTTGTCCTAGGGGCATTTGCTGCAAAGAGGGGTGCCACCACCCTGCGTTTGCCTATGGCAGCACATTGCCCGTCTCCATTGCCTCTGCTGTCAGCAAATAGCTGTGACAGCTGCTGGCACAGCGTGGCTAGCACTGGACCACATAAAGGCTATTGCTAACCCTATCAGCTTTCCACAAGGGTAATTAGCAGGGATCTTTGGTGGCTGAAATTAGTGGAACCTCTGGACTTCAGTCTTCCTGCGTCTTTCCAGTCCACCTGAAAAATGAAGATAACAATGTCCTCTCATTTCAGAGAGAGAAAAAAAAAAAACTAAATTTTTGTGGCTATTTGTGAGCCACTTGAAAACAATAGCAGTGACTGCCACTAAAAAGCTGCTGATGAAATTAATAATTATGTATCTAGAGCAGAGCTTGAATAGAGTGCAGTACCAAAGTCATGGGGCCACGTGCTGAACTATGGTGATAAAAGAGAATATTGAAAACCTGCCCAGCAAGTGATCCTAATCCATCCCAGACACCTGTGGGCAAAAAAAAAAAAAAACCAAAAAAACCCCATGTACCCACATGATCAAACACTCATCATAATGCAAAACCACAACAGAATTGATTTACATGTGCACAGGCAAACTTAATTTTGATATTCCCCAATGTTTAAGAGCTTGATTTTGTAAACAAGCATATCCTTTTATCCTTTCAATACATGCTTTTGAGTATGATCTATGTATAGGCTTTGTTGTGGGTACAAATATGGGCAGGTATGCACACTTACTTCCTTGCCCTGGCTTCCACCTTATTCCTGAAAAAAATGTTACCTACAGGTTATGAAAAGAAGGGAGGAAGGGAGGGAGGGAGGGAGGAAGCAAAGAAGAGAAGGAGGGAGGGAGGGAGGGAGGGAGGAAGGAAGGAAGGAAGGAAGNGAAGGAAGGAAGGAAGGAAGGAAGGAAGGAAGGAAGGAAGGAAGGAAGGAAGGAAGGAAGGAAGGAAGGAAGGAAGGAAGGAAGGAAGGAAGGAAAGGAAGAGAGACTAGAGAGAAACTACTCAGCCTATTAGTGTGAACAGTACAGCCAGTGATCTCCGGTGCTTTAAACAAAGTCAGGGATTAGCAAGAGGACCTATCTGCATGTTCAGCCTACTCGCAAAGCCAGACAAATTACGTGCCTAGGCATATACTTACTGACCTGATTATCATAGCAATCTATGAGTGCAACTTCCATGAATATCCTTCAGCGTAGAGTTGCTTATATCAAAGTTGGTTATATCAAAGACAGTTACTTACACCAAAGTTAAGCACTGCCTTCACTTTCAATACTTTTAAGACCACAAATCACTTCCAGGTGTAGAGACACTTCATCAGCGTATAGCTGAAACCATCCCAATATATAGTGCTTGCAATCCTCCTAAAAACTCCCCAAACTTGGATGCTTGCTTTAGTTACCCAGAAAATTGCTTTTAGGTGGAACTTCAGCTCTCCTGTAGTTTTGCTGCAGGGCAACAGTGGAAGATTAACCATCTGCACCAGGAAATTGTCAGCTATTGTAGCAAAGGCAGCAGCAACAGGAATGGGAATGGTCGGAAGGAAGAGAGTGTGCAGAGGTCCCAAAACACCTAAATACACTGACTAAAACCAATTAAAACCAATGTGTGTGAGAACAGAGGTTCCCCCAAATGAAGGGAAGGGATTTAGTCTTCGCTTGACTCTGCTTTTGTCAGCTCTGCAGAACCCTGGTTAATGTGCTGCTAATATTTCAGTGTGGCTACCCCAAACACTTAGGGGACTTTCCTCAGTCTGCTCCCCGCCTTGGTTTTGTGGAAGAGGACACTCTTTAGAAGTAACTCTAAGTGGCTGCAAATGAAACGTTACTAATAAAAATGGATGAAATACAAATCCAAAGCAATTATTCCGAACATTTTAATGATTTAAGATTACTAAGCAACTTGGGCTAGATAAGTTAATTGGAGGCAATAAGTTAAATGCAGTTTCTTATTATCAAAGGAAGACAGACCATGAAGAATTCCCAGACAGCTATAGTTAAGTACATACCTGCCTTTCCATGATAATGTTGTGTGCAGTACTGGAATATTTAGCATTTGAAGCAGAAGTGAAATGACAGAGCTGTGTTACTGAAAATTACTGCCTGGATAGGTCTGTCCAAAATTCCTCAGTGAAACCAACCATCCTATAATCCAAATATATCTACACTAAATCCTAATGATTCCTCCTATTGGAAAAAGAAGAAATCCTTCCTTTTTATTTCGGACAGGAACTAACCCTTACACTGTAAACACTAGTGAGGATTTATTATCTAAATGAGTTCCTCCTGTGGTGAACTTCTCAAAGACCTACCTGTCAATACTAATGAAATAAACCCATCTTTCTAGTTTTGAGCAGTGCTTTAAATTCCTAATTGAGTCCTTAAAGCCATGTACCATGCCTGAGCACTCAAACGTCCTACATCTAATGAGTATAGACTATCTCAAAATTTCAAAAGGGCAGAGAAACTACCTCTGAACTTGGTAAAATGTAGTAAAGCTGAAAAAAAAAATCTAAAATAAGTCCGCTCATTTGTTCTGCCTGAAATGTTGTCTGATATTCTTAACAGGAATGACACATATTTCAATGGTAAAGTATATGCAACTCATTCCTTGCAGGATTCCTTCTGAGAATGCTAATTCTATGGATTAACCAACCGAGCTATTTCTACAGCTGAGCAATGAAAGTGGCCAGTGAGAACACTTACAAATTAAACATATTTCTTGAATCACACTTCTTGCGATTATGGTATAGATTACAGCAGTTTCTGGCTTCACCCACTATACCTAGGTAGAAATCTAATGTGAGAGTAGTTGATTTATAGTTATTTGGACCTATAATTGATCTCCCCCCCATATAATGGCAGATTAATATATCAGAAGAAAATGAAAAGACTACTGGTGATGTAGGTCATTTGAAATATAATGCCTTTTCAGTGCTGCCAAAGGTCTTATTCTTTACAAAAGCATGTATATTGTGAATTAGAGAAAGAAGAGGAGGTTTGTATTCATATCCAGACTTCTAACTGATACCGTTTAAAAGGGCCGTGTAGGCACCTGTAGGTACAACTCATTCTTTTTCTACCAGTGCAGTTAGTGGTTTATTCATCTTGGGGAGAGTTTTATTTATTATTTTGCAGGCTGTTGTGCGCTGGAACTCTACCGGTTGCTATTCTGAGTGGAGTTTGATTTCCTGCTGTCTCTCTTCATCACCTCTCTCCTTTTGTAGATTTTCTTGCCTTTCTCCTGCTTGTATCTCTGAACAGTGGGCATGCTTTTCATTTTAAAAATTACTCCTACTGGGAGCTCACTTAACAGGATTGAGCATTTGTGATTTTCTTCTTCAGCGGGTGATTTTCTTCTGCTGCTTTTGAAGAAAGAGTTCAGGGCTAGCCACTATGTGCTGGTCATTTGCTCCTTCTGTCCAAAACGAGCTTCGGTGCTCTTTTCCCTGCCGCCTCCTTGCCACATCACTTTTGAGAAGTGCCAGGGCTTCCCGCAGGCCAGATGTGGATATTTTACCCTCGAATTGTGACGCTCTCCCCCAGAGACTCCCCATTCAGGGCAGGTACGTGCTGGGGTTAAGGACACCAGTCCTGTGAAATAAAGGCTCCTGGGGGCACCATGATGTGACTAATTTTGCATTTTCTCACCGCAGCACCTGAGTCCTTCCAGCACGAGGGAGGCAGCCTCCTGATGACCCCCTTTGCTGGCACTGCTTGCCAGATGTTGCCCATCAGCCCTGCAGTACAAGTGAGCTTTGGTACCCAGGCTAAACACACACCGCTGATCTTAAGAGGCATTATTGCTGAGGCAACAGCTTGATATCATATTATACTATATTATATTACATAATATTAGTCAGTAAGACCTGGCAATATTGCTATGTCTTGTTCTGTTTATTGGGTTACCACTCAATGGAGGCAACCACAGCCTGGCAAGGATGCTAGTGCCCATGAATAACTTTCTTTCTCTTCCTGTGATCCTTCCTTCACTCAGTGTGAAACCCAGCACCGCTCTTAGTCAACACTGGGTTGTTTTCCTCAGCTTAGCATGCTTACACAGCTTGGAGCATTCAATGGGTTGCATCTCTTGGGAAAAATATCATATTCTTGGAGCAGAGATAATATCCTACCTTTACTCATTCCACAGCAATATTATTTCTCCTCTTCTTCTTTTTTTTTTTTTTTTTTTGGTGGCAGAGAGGCAATGTTCTTCAAAATTCAGAAATGTTGGTTTTCTTTTGGACCATTCTGAGTCAGGAACATCCTCCTGGGAAAGCAAAGGTCTCACAGGGAGTCCACAGTACAGGGAATACTGTGATTAGGCAGGTTTAAATGCTGATTATTTAGAACTTTGAACTCTTACGCCCAAAGACAAACAGGAAATCAGAACCTCAGAAGCACTATTGCAAGTGGAACACTGTAGTTATCTTAAACATACGGTTGTACCTCTGTATTTCCACTGTTTATGAAAAAATATTCTCAAGAAAACTTTGCTGAAAATTAAGAAGGGTAAAATTAGGAAACATAATTTAACTAAAAGATCAACAAGAAATTTCAAAGAATACTTTGTCCCTTTTTATCCTCACAGAATGATGAACCCTGTAATACCTTCATGATGAAAAAATGAGGAATTATTACTGCTCTCATTTACAGAAGCATAGGTGGGACTGCAAGCAGTAAAGAGCTCTTCTACAGCTATAAAAAGGGATGAATTTCCAAATTCCTCTAGGTCTTGGAAAGAATCTTTCTTAAATAATTTTCTTTATGGGCAGACAGTTGTTACCTGCATTATTCAGTATAGCATATATATATATATATATATAAGAGAATATATATATATTCAATATATATATAATATGGTGGAAAGAAACAAACCAGGAATTGTGAACTACATGCACCTTGTCACCTTGAGGCCACATATTAAGGCAGCTCCTTAGGTTACCAAAATTGGTTTCCAATTAGGTTACCAACTGGTTTCTGAAAAGTGAAAATTAGGCTGGATATTTCCACCAATTTTGTAGTAATATTACAGACCTCAGTGTGCAATTTAAAGACTCGCTTTCTGCTGAATTAGAAAGCAAAAGTATATTTTGTCTCTCATGTGTCAACTACAGTGTGAGTAACACTGGTGTAAGGGCATGATTGTTGAACTACAAATACAAAACCTTCCAGTTGAAGGTCCCAGGACTACAGAGCCAGTTGATGGGTATTACATTATCCAGGAGAAAGCAACAAACAGGGAAGTATGAGTAACATTAGGGAACATGACTAGAAGGAAAAGCTTCTCCTTTTCATTGCATTCTCAGCTGATCTGAACCCCACACAAAGGGATTGCTCCCTTGTGCTCCATGGCATGTGGGAGCAAGAAGCGCGTGTGAGGACATGCACTCCTAAGAAAGCTGCAAGGAGGGGCTTTGGACATATTTTTGCCTTATTTATTTATTACTGAAAATATAAAGGGATGAGGGGATGAGCTTGTCTTTGTCCCACCAGTACAACTTTCCTTGGGTTTCAGAAGGTTGCACAAGTTTAAAGGGAAGCTAAGCGTTGTGCTCACATTAGCACTAAGCTAATGCACAGGTTGTTCCAAACAACAACCTGGTGGAAGTAATGATAAGAAAAGCTATAAAGCTTATTTTGAAATAAACGGATTTTTTGCAAGCTGGGTTAGAGGTTACTACAAATATGAGTGGTTTCAAGAAAATTAATTGAGTGCAACAGCTATTGAAAGAAAAAGAAAAGCCAGAATGTAGTAAAAAGAATACATGTGTAGAAGAAAGCTGTTAAGGATTAAGAACACTTTGCCACTGAATTAAAGTTACAAAGGACAAGAAAAAGTGTAGCTTAGCATAGTTCAAGTCAAAGCTGAAGATGGTGCCCATGATCACAGATGATATCATTCCTCAATGGGAATAAGATTTAGTGGAGATTTTTAATGAGTCTACACCAGGTTACTCGGCTAAAATAAGCACAGAAAAATCAGATTGTCCTATTTTTTTTTTCCAGAGGTGCTTCTGCCTTTCTACAGAAAAGCACCCCTTGTCCTACCTCAAATTGTTATTGCCTGTCAATGGCCACTGCCACCTCAGCATGTTTCTTTTAGGTACTTTGTGTTCCCAGAGCACCTTGAAACTTGAACTGAGGCCTTTGCAAAGCTAATGGAAGCTGCTCAGATCTATGAAGGGTTTCTCGTTTCTTTTACCTTCACTTTAAGCTGTCTTTAATAAAACATAATGTTGACTTGTTCACTCTATCGTGCATTTCATGTGCATATACAGAACCCCTCTTCTGTTAGGCCTGATTCTCATCTTTTGTTTCTAATGTTTGTGATATAGCCCTTTATTTCTGTTTCAAAGAGCTGAAAGGCACGAGCAAGACTTTCTGTAACAACACAGAAGGGATAGAAGTGTTAAAAGCTGTAAAACAGATTCAAAACAGACAGTCACCTGATGTCTCTTCCACTCCTGGATTTATGCTGAAATATGGGGGCGAGTGCCAATGCATTTGTTGAATGCATAAAATCTATGAGGCTGTCTGTCAGGTGGGAATCGTTCAGGAAGCCTGAAGCAAGGATACCCATAATTATGCCGTCAAAACGGATTGCAATAAGCGGCAGAATGTTTCATTTGCCGTCAATCCTGTGAAAAGTCTTTTGTAACATCTGTGTCAGCAGATTCTGGGTCTCAAGAGGTGCCATTTTTCTGAGAGCAGGAGAGAACCCAGTGAAGATTTGTGGTGTGCTTGCCAGGTATTTTCAGTGGTAAACCTCACAGGTTTAATGAAGTTATAGGTGGCAGAGGACATCTCAGTTTTCTCCTGGAATTAAGGCATTAATTGTTCCTCAAGGCCGGTGGGACTCTCGCATAGATGGATTCTCAGTTAATTGTCACCGTTAGTGATGACTGCCATTTACTACTTGTATTTCAGTAGAGTATTCGGCTAAATACTTTGGTCGCCACCATCCTCCCTTCCTCCCGCCAGCACTGTGCAGTGTGCTAACGCCTAAGACAAGACGCCTCTCAGCTGGCACGGGAAGGGAGGTGTCGACAGGATACGGCTCCGTAACGGTGATCCCCCCTGCCTGCAGAGAGCCAGGCTGATACCTCCACGCAGCGACGCGGATGGTGTCTGCCAGCGAGGGGCTTCTCGTGAACTGCAGCACCATGAGCAGCACTTCTGCTCCTCCCCGGTGCAAGATGGGTTGTAGCTGAGGAGCTCTTATTCCTTTGCACATCTTGTTCTTCCATATATCCAGTTATGGATACAGCAGAGCGTTCTTATACAGTCTTATACTAGAAATAGCCAGAAAGTCCAGTTTTCAACAGCGTAGAACTGTTTTTGATGACAAAGGGTTTGTTGCTCCTTCTCCGTCTGATATTTTAAGGTACATTCCTACTTTTCCCTGGCCCTGAGGCCCACTGGCACAGTATTACTCTCATCCATATGCTAAATTATTTTCTTTTTCAGAACAAGGGACTACAACCAACCTCCAGCAAGAAGGTCCTCTGATCATGCTAACCCTCAGGCCATGTCTGAAACCTGAGAGGATGCTGGCATGGACCAAAACCAGAAGCTTTGCTAAACAGCTTATAGTATGGATGATCCCAAGCCAACACACAGACCTGTGTTCTGGCCTGCTCTTTAACATGCAGAGCCAAAGCCATATAGCACCACTTTGTGAACCTTCTGCAGAATACGGCGCTCACGGGTGACATTAACTTGAAAATCTGAACTTTTCATTTCAGTGACTCTCAATCAAAGCATCCTATCTGATCTTGGCCAAGTTGAGAGGCACAGCTTACTGTTTGTAGTAATCATATCCCCTTTTAGCTAATTCATTTTTTGCCTAGAAAAACTACTCTGAGTTCAATATTATCTAATTCAACTAAATCGTGCCATAAAAAGTCTCTTATGTCAATTTTCAGTTACGATGCAATTATCTTAATTTTGTCTTTGATGTGCCTGTTCCATCGATCAAGGTTTTGATCGATTGTATCTACCCCTAAACAGGAAAAAAAAAAAAAAGGAAAAAAAATGAAATTCTGTATTGCTGAAGCTTTTTCTACTGGCTGTTTCATATGGTGCCTGCTCAGTGGAGCTCTGAAAGCAATACGCAAAGCAAAAGATTCTGCTTGTCAGCCTGCTCCACAGATCCCCTGAAAATAAACACATCAGACGCTGAGCTGAGCTAATGGAGCACTTGCTGCCGGTTGCTCATTTTTGTTTCGGGTTAATGTCATAGCCCTGCATGTACCATCTGGAGAGGGGAAAGAAGGATTTAATCAAAAATAAAAATAGCTGGTTTAGGTTTAAGCTTTCCTTTTGTACTATGAAGTGCAGGAAAGGAAAATGAAAGGGTGTCATTTGCTGTGACCACTGAATAGAATAAGAGCTGTGAATGCCAGCAAGTCTGCTTCTCACCCATGAATCCAGGGCTTCATTTGTCTGGGGGAAAAACCTCTGCACACCTTTCCACTGAACCTCAGCGATGCTGCTGGGTATAAACAATAGATCATATTGTTGAGGAGGCTTATTGAGAAAGTTATGTCAATAATGATGGGGATTTTCTGCTGGCATTCCCAAGGATTTGTGAAGCATTTGCTGCCCTTAAATGTGCTGATAAGCTGCTGGCTGATTAGAATATTCCATCTGCAGTGAAATCAGGTTACTGTTTCTCTGACATGTCTCCCTTGTGTCTTAAAAATACCACCGGCACATCAACAGCTTATCACAAGAAGCTATATGAATTCAGAACATGATTCTTTTGCAAGATCGCTCAGGTTAGGTGTCAGCATAGACTGAAAAAACAAGGCTCCAGCAAGAGGTGAACATAACAAGCATATCTCATAATCTTTCAGCACTGTAGCCCTCATTCTCTCATTCCTGCACTTTTTGTGTTGCCGTAGCCTTCCCTACCACTGTGTCTGCTTCTGTCTGCAATCTCCTCAGGGCAAGTGTATCTTCACGTCAGATACCCTCTAATACCCACTAATGGTACTGCATGAGCAGTAATGAGGGGGACCATTACAAGCAGCTACCAATAAAAATAACAGCAATAGTCTGAACGCCCTGATCAGAGTTCAGATGCTTAAAGCAGGAAACGAATCACCTGATTGCTCATCTCAATAATCCCGCTGGGGACCCGCGTGTCAAACGAGTCTAGCGCATCCACCAGCAGCGATGCAGGAGTCTCTGTCCACCCTGCCACAGGCGTCCGAGGACGGGAGGGCTGCGAGTGGCTGCAGTGACGGCTCCTGAGTGGAAAACTGTCATGCCAAAAATAACCAGCACCCTCTGGATTCACAGGGACGTTGTGCTGGACAGGGTTGCTGTGCTTGAAAACTTCAGTACTTTTAATAGGTAGGGAAAAGACAATGGAGAAAGGACGTGTGTATAAGCACCCCCAGCCTGTGCTTCTTGATGTAGTTTTCAGCAGCAAAGAAAAAACACTTCCCCTGTTGTAGCCCTGATATGAGGAGCTAATGAGTTGCTTGCTGATAAAGCATATATTCTGGTTTAAAACAGCAAAGCTGTGGTTTTGGTAGACCTTCCTGTCAGAATATGAAGCTATAGAAACCTCCTGGTTAAGTGATGGGGCAGTGTCTAGTAACTGAGTGTTCTTCTGTTGTCTTAACAGCAAATGTCTTCTTGTGCCAACCTAGTTAAAACACATTGAAAACACTCTTTTAAAGCACATATGTGTTTAAAAAACTTCTAATTTGCCATGTGTGTGTACAGAAAAACAGATTGTCACAACCAGATACCTATGGTTCCATTTTATCTGCTGTATCTTGTTGGAGATATTTATGCTTTACCTATTTTATGCAATTTTTGATACAACCAACTTCTCTGCAGCGTGAAGGGAGAGGATTTACCTCAAATCCCGGACCCTTAAGTCCTAATTGAGTTATGTGGAACAGCCCAGGGGTTATGCTTTCATTGAAATAGTCTTAGCTGAGTTCCCTGTTTGCCATTTGCTCCATGTGGAGAGACAGTGGCTTAATCCTGGAAGGAGTGAAGAGAATGTCCTTTGCAGATGAGCAGAGGGATGTTTGCTCAAATTGATATTTGCCACAGGGCAGCAATAAGGAACACATTCCCTCTGCTTCCCCATCCTGAGGAGCAAGCTGCCCTTTCTCCTAGCTGTAACCAGTGATACGAAGGACTCGCACGGCGGAGGAAAAGACATCCTCGTTCTTCCTTAGCACAGGCAGAAATTTCTTCTGTATTTCTTCTGCTCAGCTAGGTTGAGCCAAAATTTCCATGAACTGCAATGTGAACTTCTATTATATAAAAGATTAAGGACCTGCCCCTTCACCATTTCTATTCCCGTTAAAGCACTTGTGTAGGAAAAAAAGAAACTATTTAGACATACTTAAGAAAATATTTTAAAACTATTAAATTTTAAACCATATTAGAAACTAGGTTAAAAACTATTAAAATATATTAGAAACTATTAAAAGATAGTATCTCAAAGCCATTTTTAATTACTAGTTCATTTTAGAAGATTTTCAAATAGGTTCTGTTTTATTGTCATGAATATAAAAACCTTTGAAAAAGTTGGTTCCATTTAGCTACGGAAACTTTAAAGCTTCATGTATTTATTAGTGTATTTAGTAATAGCAAGCACTATGAAAGCAGCAGAGCTGCTGCAAACGTTGTTGAAACACACTAAAGCA
The DNA here is from genome assembly GCA_003342815.1 of Eudromia elegans. NCBI lineage: Eukaryota > Metazoa > Chordata > Aves > Tinamiformes > Tinamidae > Eudromia > Eudromia elegans. The sequence continues at coordinate 611,708 of PTEX01000056.1, read as the reverse complement.
ACTGGGTTAGGGGCAAAGGAGGGAGGTGGTGGAAGAAGTCAAGTAGAGCAGATCATTAGACTCCTTTGGGGGAATAAAACTAAGAGGCTTCAACAGCACAACACATTTAGCATAGCCAGCAAGCAGCTACCTCTGTGTCACACCATTGGCCCTGCTCTGCGACCTTGAGTGGAGTTCAGGCTGTGCTCTCCACACTTTTCTTACCTTGCCTGAGGCCTGGGAACAGTAAATGGAATGGTCTGAGTATTAGGAGATTGGGCTCCTAACAATCAAACTCTTCTTTTTGTTAAAAATGGAAAAGTCAAAATAATCTTTCAATTAATAAAGTACCCCTACACTTGGAAAAAAAAATCTTTTCTTTTTTTTCTCTTCACCAAAATGCAGAGCAGAGGTCTAGATCCACAGAAACACTGAAGAGCTATTTCCAAAACTCAGGTCTTTTTGTCCCATTTCCTCTACTCTAGAAGCACCCAAGCATTGCAGTCCTTACTTATTTTCATCATTAACCTTTTCTAGTCTGATCTCTGCACCCTCCTCGGCTCCCCTTCAGACACAAGGACAGCTGGGACTGCCAAACGAGGGCTGTGCTTTTCTCTTCCCGGGGCTGGCAGCAGCCTCTGTTTGCAGAGGTGCTTTTCCTGCACCTCCTTCCAAAGTGCCTCCTTCCAAAGATGCAGCTGGGGTGTTGCCATCATTCAGCAGTGCCAGAAGGGATTACTAACAGTGTATCTGGAGGCCGTCCTCGCCACGGGCTGCATTTTGGACTGAGTTGGGTCTAGTTGGTCTTTGGACTAACTGTTCTGCAGAAGGTCCCCTGTGCACAGAATAGACACATACTTGTTGGGAATGAGAGAGCAAAGGTGACCCTTGACTCTCCGTGCTTGTGCTTCGCCTCTCCTTTGAAAGCAGAGAGATAAGGTTTGAAGTCCCAGTTAATGTTTCATAGTCAGAATTCAAGACCAACTTGGGAGCAAGCTACCAAGGACATCCTGCTGCTCAGGCACTTTAATGTGGCTTACATAAAAGAGGAAGACTCTTGTCCCCTCAAGTGGAAAGGAGCCTGAACCTGGTCACCCATATCGAAATTAGACATTTCCAACAACCGTGTTTCTTACCAGTATTACTTTAGCTTTCTTTTTTTCTTTTTTCTTTTCTTTTTGGCGGGGTGGGAAGGTAGGGAGAAACCAAAAAAGACCAACTTGTCTTTGACTTCTGAAACACAGGACTCAACAAAGTATTTCCAGAAAAGAAAGGCATTCCTGAAATATCTGATGATCAAGAGAGGAACAGGTCTAAGACACATGTACTGCTTCTGTTAGTGCCTTCTGTAACCTCTCAGTCTTCATCTCTCAGCAGAGCTGCTCCTCGGACTTCACATTGAGGCAAACGACTCTATGTGTTCTGGACAGGAAGAGTAACGTGGGTATTTTGGGTGCTATAAGGTGATCCCCATCCCCAAGCTTAACCTTGCCCGTAAGCCCTTAAGCTTGAACCTCATTGAATTAAAGTTACTCAGCTATACCAATATGTTTCAGAAAATGTATTTTTAATGGGAAAACTTTTATGAAAAATTAAACTGGGTTTATTTTTCATCATGACTACATGACTTAATTCTACCTGTTATTTTATAAATTTTCAGTAACAATACAGATTTTTTTTTCTACTCAATGTAATTCACCTATGGAATTTATCTGTCATATAATTTAAACATATATGCTTGACTTACAGTTTGTTCAGGAGAAATTTACAGAAGGATTCAAAATTTTTGTTGATATTAATATTAATTTAATAATATTGACTGAAAACATATATCATGTGATAGTTTTGTGTTCCCTTATTAGATGATACTCTCACACTAACTGTTTCCCAGTGCCAAGACTAATGTTTTTTAATTCCAAAATTACTTTCCTTGAAAATTTCTTTGTAATCTTTCAAAATGTCACTTGTTTCACCCACCAGTGTTTCTAGCTAAAACATATCATAGGATATTTGAAAAGAAAATCAAAAAAGAAGAAACCTATCCAGACCAAATTAATGCTAAAGCATTTGCTGACTTTTCCACCTCTATTGAAAGAAAAACTTTCTCATATTGGTGTACACAAGACTTCATAATTCCGGATTTAATAAGTCCCTCAAAAAAGATCTCTATAGGAAGAACACCATCCCTTTAATTCTATAAGAAAGGAATATTTATTTGAGGATTTATTCATGAACATAAAGAAATTAATAGAAAACTAGACCAAGGAGGTTTAAGAGGGCACAGAGTCAGCTTTGAACAATCATTATATCTTAAAGGCCAGATTAAATCCTAAACTAGAAGGAGAAGGAGGAAACCGCTTCTCGTCTAAACAAAGCTAACAAAGCTGTAATTCCAATAACACAAGCATGTTTGTGAAGTTTTAGTGGAAGAAATCTCCTGAGATAAGCTGGTGACGAGATCCTGTTTTAATGAAAAATCTTGCAGAAGAGCACAGTAAAATAAATAAATAAATACCCCTTGCCCGCTAAATCTCACACAGATCTCGCCGGAGCCTCTTTCCTACAAGTCTCTCCCATGTCGGAGCGTGAAAACCGCGTATGCGCCTGATTCTTTGGTCCGGATAGGGAGGGCAGTTGGTTTTTACAGGGATGAGGTACCACGTAATGGTATCAGGATGCTTTCGCCGTGTCTCTGTGTGTGTGGCGGCGGGTAGGGCTTCACTTTATTTTTTCCAAAGGCATTGCAAACACGCTGTTAAACACCCGCTCCTTCGGGCCCTCATTCCCGGCTCCGCTGGAAGGGCTGCGAGCTCTAGATTAAGGGTGCAGTGCCCTCTAGTGATGGGAAAAGTTCCCGAAATCCAGGACTATGTTGGAACAACTTTCCCGAGCTCAACCGATTGGAAATCACAGAGCATCCATATAGATCTGGGTCTCCTGAACCTTGCTCGGTGTTTTGGCTACAAATGCCTCTTCTTTGCAAACGCACGAGCAGGATGGAGTTCTAGCAAATTGAACTGAGGTTCCTCCGTCCTTCTGCCTTTCTTGTAGTGAGACATGCTACACAAAATAGATTTTTTTCTGCTTCTTTAGGCTTTGGAGCTTCACTTGCAAGCCTGATTTCAGTCTGTGGTAATGAGGAGATTTCTGACCACCAGTTGTGCACAATCTCACTCAGATCATTTCTGAGTAAGAACCTCCTATGGGCATCACAAACTTGACTCCAGAAAGTGACTTCATAACCAGCCTGACTGGCATGCTTACCAGACTAGAAAGGTGGTTTTAAAGGAATGTAGCCTTTACAGAGAGATTGAGTGTCTCCACATTTGTGGGAAGCTGAGGTTCTATCTCATGCAACTTAGGAATGCAGTCCAATTGAGCACTGAACAACTCTTCCTGTCTCCAGAGTTAGGACGGAACCCGTCAAATCAAGGCAGATGAGGGGCTGCAGACGACTCTGCACAAGTCCAGGCTGCACAGTCTGCACAAGTCCAGACTCTGGACTTTGTCAGCTAACAATGCCAGACTGTGAGTGGGGCATCAAAAAGGAACATGTGGGAGGAAAATGGGGTGTGAATGGTCAGTCAGACAACTACAAAGGAGATAAAAGAATAGTGCAGGTTCCTGTATGGGCAGATGTTTCACTTGCTATTTGTACACCTGAGCCTTAATTTGCTATTGTTTGTGACTCTCCCTCACCCCCTAAATTATTATCTATTTCTTATTGCAATTAAAATTCTTCTTCTCTCAAACACAGAGTCACCACCTGTAAGAGAAAAAGAGCTTGTTCTCTGGAGGCCCCAAAGAAGATATTTTCTTTTCCCAGTGTCAGAATTAGGAGGAAAGCTGAGGGCAAATATTAACTTTTTGAGGCTGTTTGAGGCCAACCCTAAATTGCTGTTTCATGGGTTACCCTTGTCATTCAGCCAGGGTCATCCTTCTAGGGGATGGATTTCTACACTACACTCCAAAGGACCTAATGGGCTGTAGAAAGATTGCCAATACTCAAGGACATCCATGCACTGTGCTAAAAGCCATATAGCCATATGCTGTGTTTTTGTGCATGCAACAGTTCACTTCCTCTTTACAGTCATTTGTGCTGAAGAAGTCTGTTGTCATGGGCTTCCTCTCTCGTCCATCATGAACTTTCTGCCAAAGCTGTCCTCAATCTTGACTCTAAGCCATGACTTTTGCCTGGAAAACTTGTTAAACTGCTCCCAGTTTTCAGGTATATTGTCTGCCTTGTATCCACCCTCCAGGCAGATTCTCTTAATATTCCTTACCGATGAGAAATTATATTCTGTGAAGCCCCAAATATAAACCTTACTGGTTAGGACTGTCCTTTGTTTGCTCATAACAAATGTAACCATACCATAAATTACATCAACAACTTGTGGTCCTGGAATTAATCTGTCATTATCCATCAGAATGAGGCTCTGTATATATAGCTGTCAAGTGCAATAATGTCTTTTGTGTGAAGAGAAAAAACAGCCATAAAAAAATTAATTCTCTGAAACTGCTGGTTTAACCCCCAATTGCAGGAGCTCTCCCAAACTTAAGTTCCCTATAATAATGCAATTTTCACTGCACAATACAGACAGTTGCTTTGGGAGTAATTTATCCTCCTTTCTGGTTTGATGCAGTGTTCTGTAGCAGTCATCATCTCTTTAGCTCCCCTCACTCCCCCAGCATCCCTCCTGGGTTTTATTGCTAGCACACATTTGCTCTCCTCCAGGTACTGATCGCTTCAAAGAGAGCAGGCTAGGGCAAGGGGCCTTCCCACCCCCTAGATCTTCCTAGGAGAACTTCACCCTGAGCTTTTAGGATTTCATTCACGTGAATCACCCTGCTATTTTTATGCAATGCCAGTTGCATCTCATCAAAAAGCATTCCCAATTCCTCTTGCACAAGAGCTAGGCAGTTAGTATTAATGCATGAACTATTGAATTTCTCTTCCCACTCTGCTCCAGCACTGTTTGATGCAAACTGAACTGCATTTCCCTTCCAAGCAATCCCCCCACCTCATGTTTCACAGCCTCCTCAATCAGGCTTTCTCCCTTTCCGCCTCCTTGCTGTATTCTCCCTCCGAAGGGGAATGGACCACTGCAGCCCCGGGATTTGATAACTCCAGCGGGAAAGCGATCGTGTGTGCAGCCTCATAGCTGGTGTGGAAGAGCTCCTGGTGTCCCCGCACGCAGCCTTTGGGAGGTCTGAGGACAGCCAAGCTAGTGACTCTTCTGTTCCTCGGTGCAGGGCCGTGCTCAAAGCCGTGCTTTCCTCCTGAGGCTGCATATCGTGCACGGCATCTATGGGCTATTCCACTGAGGACAAAGCCATGTGAGCGCAGCACGGCTGTCTGCATCCCCAGGAGCTCTTCCAGTCCCCAGGGTTAGGCCCTCCCTTCCCTTAGACAGCGACTGGGTAGAAAGAGACCATCTCTGAGGCTGCAACAGCTTTTTCCAATGGTGCCCCAGCCTGCCTGAGCCCGCATTCAGCAGCGTGGGGCTGTCATCACCTCCCCGGGAGGCTGCAGCCACCAGGCTTCCACTCTGCTTCCAGCCTTTGTAGTTTCCGCTCAGGAGTCCATGGGAGAATTAGTGTCATTCCTAATAGAGTGCAGCCCAGGGCTATGCAGCCTCTCGCAATGTGATGCAAAATTATCAAAACACATTCAGCTCTAAGCCGCTTGTGGTTAGAAGGGTCCCTTGAGCAACCAGGGAAAGAATAGCGTACCTCACATGCCCCCCAAGCAGGCAGCAGGGGAGCTAGCAGAGAGCCCCAGGGCAGCTGTGCAAAGAGGGAGCAGGGATGAGTCGGGAGAAGTGAAGGGTGGTGGGAAATAGCCGGATAGTTGCACTGATCCGAGAGCAAATCTATGGGATTCAAAGAACTCTCCCTTCCCCAATTCCTCTCCAGCTCTGGTGCTCCCCATGCAAAAGCAAACGGAGGGGCTCTCTCCCCAGCAGGTGCACATAAAACCTGTGACAACTCGAATGTTGCAGTCTGGAGAGCCCAGAAATCATGGTGACATTTAGCCCGGACAGCACGAATGCAGCAAGAGAAAACACGAGGCATGACAACTTACTGTTTCCACACACAGCTTCTCTGTTGCTGAGGCAGGAAAAAGAGAGGGTCTATTTGGCTTCCTAGGAGCCTGAGTCCTTCTAAGATCCCCAGGAAATCAGGGTTTGGCGTTTAAAGGTTTATTTTAGATTCACATATTTTCAAATATTTCAGTATATAGGAAAAAAAAAAAATCAGAATTCATTCATGTCCTTTATCCTGGCTATGAATGAGCTTTTCTTCAGTGGGATTTCCTGGCCCTTATTACGTTGCTCTCCCTTCTTCTCTGTGGTCACTCCCAACTTCACAGTTTACCTCTAGCTAACTTCACAGATATATTGAAGTCTCCTGTGAATGCCCAGCCAACGACAGGTAGTGACGACAGGGAAATCCCCTGGGGAGAAGAGCAAAGAGGCCAAATTTAATTATCTAGATTATGGCTTTGAGGCCATGGAGGATGATATAGCAAGCAGTATGGTAAGTCCCCCAGCCCTCTGCCAAATTGTTTTGTATTCTACAGTGGTTTTGCTTTTTGACATTCTGGGTAAGGAGAAGCTCATTACGAGGGAAAGAAACTATCTTCATCTGGTGGATGTGTCAGTAGTTCTTTCAAACTTTCCATGTCCTTGGCACTCTCTCCAGGCAGCTTCGCTTTTGTAGCTGTTTTCTGTGGTTTCTGACTTGTAAGTGCAGGAGAAATCCAGCAGTAAAGAACTCCTAAGCCATCTCAATAGAAAAAAAAAGCATGGCTTTGTATCAATAAACACCGAGCACTGGGTTTCCTGAGCTCCGCCGCTTCTTGGCAGAAATGAGGCATGAGGGTTTGAACTGGGAATTCATTTTTACTGTTGGTCAATAATCTAGATCTGATGCTCTGTGTGACTTCTTGTCTAGTCACTGCCCTTTTCAGGGCAACAGATAATGGCAATAAGAAAGACACTTCAGAGGACACATGAATTGGTGCCATCTTCCAGCTAAGCACCCTGTTATGATTTCTGCTTTCGATGAAGTTTGTCACATTGGGCTCTCCTCGCGAGGCACAGCAGCTGTCAGGATAGTCCAGGGAAGCACGTGGATTCCAGAACACTTTCAAAATCGGGCTGTGAACAGGGTAATCTCAAACTTAACTCCGGATCTGTATGTTACTGCCCCGTCACAGGACTGAAGCTTTAAATAATGAACATACAACAAAATGCACACTTCTCCTTGGGTATGTACAAAATAAAAAGAGAAAATATTTGATATTTTCATAGCAACAAGACATATAAGAATATGACTCTACAACAAGAAGACTCCTGTTGGTTAAAAACATGCGCTTTTTCTATAATGCTATCCTTGAGTCTGATAATTCCTTTTAAGAGAAAAATATGTCAAGTGAATTTGGATATGTTGGAAATTTGCATTTGAGCACCATTCTACATAAAAGTCCTTCCAAAGCCCTTGAATATAAATGAATCTAAGTTATTTCCATAACACGTTCAACCATTACGCCAATGAATGAAAAGCTCCCTGCTAATACTGTCAATTTATGTTCCAGATTGTATAACAGAAGAGTAATCATACTGCAGAAGTTTCTGAAACAGTCATACTCACATACATAGTGCTATGTATTAACTGAGTTTAAAATGGATTTTACTTATTCTTGTGCAGATAAAAAAAACCAGCACATCACTGTAAATATTTCTGCACTGAAGAATTTCTGTTAACTGCTTTATGGTCATTCATGTAAGAGCCATAACACAGATGATTCCTGATTTTTTCTATCTAGAAGAACATTCTTATCATCAGGCTCATTAGAAAATATCCTGAACATTTTTTTTTTCAGAAAATACCATGACACATGCAATATATTTGCTGATAAAAGAAGCTATAACATTGACATTAATATCAGTTTTTAAATAGCGCTCCATATAATGCAGAATTACACATATTACCATTGGTAATGGTGGCATGCTCCTCTGCATTAGTCTAAAACTAAAATCAGAAAAAAAACATTTAAAATACATTTCTAGATGAAATCACCTACTTTCTGAATTACTAAACACAACATTCTGTCCAATAGGGGCAAATCCAAATTTATTTTAGAGTCTCTAGGGCTATTCTGAAGTCAGAACTTCAGCTCTGGTAAATCAGCTTACTTGTAGGTCCAAGGGATAAAGAAAATATTGGGAATTTTGTTTAAGCCTGCCAGCACCAGCCCAGATACACTATCTTGTCCTGCAACCTCAGCTCTGCTATACAGCTTAGGAAGGTGGGATTAGGACTTTGTGAGTGTTAGGAGACTTGGGGAAATAGAAACTTCTAAATGTTTATTGATTACTTCACCTTAACCTTCCTTCCTGCAGATTCCATTTAAGTTCTTGATAAATTTCTTTTCTCCATTAAATCTAGTTCTCTGCTGAGAAATCATTTCACTGCTGAGATTTATTTGAGTGCCATTTACTTTGTTGTCCATTCACTTTATTACACTGTTTTTTTTTCTTTTCTATTAAATTTTCAAGATCAAGCAGGCCAAATCATTTCAAAGACTCATTCCTGAGGCAAATAAGAAATCCTATGATCTGGGAAATCATCTAATCAGGACACTGAGAGCCGTTCCCAACTTAGCACTTGAAAAAGATGTTCTGCCACACAGTCAAGAGAAATGGTGCCTCCTCTTCTGGGGTCCAGTAGCACAGTTCATGCTAAGCACCTGTCATATAGTGTTTACCCATTTCTTATAATTGTCACAACAGGTTAGGTTACTCACTTTTTAAATAATCACTTCTGGCGTCCCAAGAGGACTTCTTGGGAAAGTGAGGAGGAAGGGAGGCTGAAGGTTAATGAATGCAGCAAGGACTCTGTAAGAGAGTTTTCCCATGGCTGTTTTGGGGACACCTGTCCATTAGCTAAAAGGAAAATTATTGACTTTTACTTCTGTATCTAGGGTCACCTATCTCAGTAACGTTGCCTGCAGTGTTTGGCTGTGATTCCCCTCTTCACTGGTAAAGCAGAGCCCAATTGGAGGTCTCTCTTCACTTCTCCCATTGCTCCTCTCTGTTACATGAGCAGGAAGAAGCCTATCTCCAAATCTCTCCTCTCGCTTCAAGATAATGTGGAGGAAAGAAGCTTACACCTAGCCTGCCATTTCGAAGGGGATATGAAGAAAATCTGTCTGCTTTCATGAGGAGTCCACTAGCCAGTATATTGCAAAGAACAGTCTTCTTCGGTCTCAGCATTCTTCTTTCTTAGCTTTGTATACCTAAACTTTTGACATAAGTTTACACTTAAGGAGACATTTACGGAAAAGAGCCCTGGAACAGGTTGCCGAGAGAGGTTGTGGAGTCTTCCTCTCTGCAGACCTTTGAAATCCACTTGGATGCCACCCTGTGCCACGTGCTCTAGGGGACCCTGCGTGTGCAGGGGGGTTGGACTAGATGACCTCTACAGGTCCCTTCCAACCTCAACCATTCAGTGATTCTGTGACACAATCCCCTGTGGGTCAGACAGCTTTTATGTGCATTTGAGCACTAGTGTCAGCAATGTGGGGGACTGGATTGAAATGCAACTACTTCTGACAACTCCTGTCACTGTGTTTAAATGATGTAAGGCTTTTAAATACATCTCGTATCTACTTGAACAAGGCTGAATGGACTTTTCCCAAGGGAAAAAAGGAGCATATGCATAAAGAGGAGCAATATATGTGACACCAAAGCTATGTATCACCTTCCATTGCCTCTGGTAGGCTTTGAGAAAGGAAATGGAGTCATGGGTTTATATTGGCATAAACATTTTTGAGTCAGCATCATGTTTTAGTCCCCAGGCTAGATCATGAGCAGAAAACCTGAATATCAAGTGCTATAAATCTTTCAAATCAGAATAAAATCACCTTGAGAAATAATTTGCTTTCCCGAATAAGGCTGAAAGGAATAGGCAACAATTCTGATGAGGGAAAGACAATGGTGAATTCAGAGAACTAAACTGTATTAAAGTCATGATTCCTTGAAAAACATAATTCTACAGCACCTTGGGGTCCAACTTGTTAAATCCATTTCAGTCTACTTCTAAATTATCTAGATTAAGAAAAAGGGAATACAAACAAGATATGATCAAGAATAATAGGAAGAATATATGTCTTCAGGATATTAATCTAGACAGTTTCTATAACTCAGCAATTTGTAAGTAACAAATGGGTCCCATTCGCACTGAGCCCCTGCCCTGCAATGTAGCTATAAAGATACCTTTGAGATTTGTCTGTTCTCTTGGAGCTAATCCGCTAGCTTTATTCTTGAAGGTTGTTGAGGAACATGATACATATTGCATGATAAACACCACAGAGAGGGTTTGCTAAGAAAGCTGTGTCTCAAAAATAAAACAGTGACATTTTAAACAACAAGGATTATCAACAGGTATAAAATACGTTAAGATATCACTCTGTTGGGATTACTATAATGCCTCTAATCCAGCAATGAAAATTCAGGCGGATGAGTGTGGCTGGGTGAAGAAAGAGAAGACTGATTCTTTAACAACCTTGCTTTCACATGCCATTCTTCTTGAAGAATGTTTAGTAGTTAAAAAAACTACCTCCCAAATATTTCTGACCTGGTCAGAGTTGGAATTACTAGAAATCTTATGAGAAAGCATTATGCCTTATAAGAGACCTCAAGAGGTCTCTAGACTGATGTCTTAACTGAAGAGGTTCGCAGAAGTTTATGTAACTAGAATTAGCCTTCTGAACACTTAATCAAATCAACCACCAAACCTTTGGGGATTTGCGTATTCCCATTTAAAAAGGGCAAGACTTGTAATGGATATACATATATCAAGGAAAAAAACCCGCTGCAATTGATAATAATTGCCAGTACTTTCAGTTATTGAAGAAATTTCACCAGGATCAGATAGTCACTCTTGGCAAATAATTTAAGCGTCACACCACTAAAAAAGGGCAAGACTTGTAATGGAAATACATATACCAAGGAAAAAAATGCTGCAATTGATAATAATTGCCACTACTTTTAGTTATTAAAGAAAATTCACCAGACTCAGATAGTCAATCTTCACAAATAATTTAAGCGTAACACAAAACATTTTCAGTCTGTTCAAATGTAGTGTTTACACTTGTCACAAGGCTACCACCAGGAAGAAGCCCACAGACACGGGTACTCTACCTGTTCTCAGTCTGGGCTAAAGGACTTCAGTCCTTCCTTCACTGCTGTCACTGAAACCAGTGACAAAGCTGTCAGTGACCGGTGCAGATCCAGAATTTCAGACTAGGGGCTCTGTCTCTCACCCTTTACACACAGCACAGTGCTCCTTACACACCCACTCGGATCTGCCCCGACTATGTGCAATGAAGCCACACCAAGCATTAGACTGCTATGGGCCAGAATGCAAACCCCTCAGATTTCTAAGGCAAAAACATTCCCAAAGTCCAGCAAAAAAAATATACATATACATATATATATATACACACACATATATAGTCTCCCTAGAACTGTTGGTTTCAATTGGCTTTTCATTCAGAGCTGTTTCCTACCTTGCTTCCTGATTAACTTTTTTTTTCAAACGGGAAGCTTGACAGGCCTAGGAACCCAGTGAGGATGGGAGTCCTTAGGCTCTGCAGTGATTTCCCGCAGAAGGCAGAGCTCCGGCTTCAGCCCCATTAGCATGCACTCCACCTGCCTCCGTGTTATTTGTCGAAGCAATGTAGAAACAGAAACTGCACGGTTTCTCTGCTTGGGGAGAGAAGAGGGCGAGGTGTTCTGTGCATTCCAATTAGACAGCCTTCATAGACAGGAGCCCTACTTGTGTGATAAAAAGCAGGGCATTTATCAATGTTCCTCTTTTCCATTGCTATTCAATTCCTTATGAATCTGAGCCTGAAAACATCTGCTGGAAGTTTCTTCCACTTATAATTTACCTATGTTAAATAAAAGGAACTTTGGAATGAGCTAAACCATTTTCTTCTCACATTGTTAATACTAACTTTGCTTTCCAATTGCTGAAACTGTCTGCGGCTTGCTGCTTTCCTTTCTGAACATGCAGTTCCAAGACCTCCTTTTTAACCAAAGATTCACCTGGGGACTGTCTCCTAGGAGACTTAGATGAAGATTTAAGCAGAACATCACATTTTAATCAGATTTATGCACTTCGCATACAAATAAATTGCCATGTAACAATGAAGGTCTTTAATAAGAAAATATATTAATGCCAAAATGGAAAATACTAGCACAAGAGGCGGGCAGACATTTAAATCTTATTAAAAATTAAAGCTATCAACAAGTTCACAGTTATTCCAGAGTGGGAATCTGATTTAAATAGAGTTTTGATCTGATTCCACTGCAGGCATTATCTGTAAAATACGCCAGTGAGTAGATAATCCTGTATGTAACACTTCAGCCATTTCTGTACAAAAGAAACTAATTGCACCTAACTTGTGTGTGTGTGTGTGTGTGTGTGTGTATATATATATATATATGTATAAATTTGCTATTATTTTTATTTTGTTTTCTGGGGTTTATTTCATTTCCACTTTCTGCCTCATTTTACTCTTCTGAGAGTTAAATGCAAAGTCCCTACTGTTTGAAAAATTAGTAAAATAGCATATTTTTTAGAAAAAAGCTTTTAAAGAACTAGAGTTATTGTTAGCTTGAGGGTAGTGAATTAACCATTACAGCTTTTTTTTTTAAACCTTTTTTTTTTTTTTTCCCTGTTTATTTGCTAGTTACTACAGCCAGATTAAAATGAGATTTTGCCTGGAACTGCCTGCGTTTCCCTCTGCAAAGTTGGCTCCCTAAACTGCCTGCTGCAATTGGAAACAAAACCCTTTCTGAACACGAATTCCAAATCTCCCAAATCACATTAGGAAGAAAGAATTTGGTATCAAAAGGCCAGGCTGCCACTATTTCTTCCTGATGACTCTCATTTAATAGCCATTAAAATGCAAATAGAACTATGATTTTCAGATCACAAAATTAACATTAACAGCTGGAATGATTGATTAAAGGTCATGGCAACTGTATAACTTAATTTCTTATATAATTGTGTTCAGTTTTCTGCAGATTGTTTAGATTTGTGAATTAATTTTAGCTGTTGCTGAACAGTGACAGGTGCATTTATTGATCTCTCATTTTTGTTAATATCTTCCTGTGTGAAAGATTCTCTTCTTTCCAGGAAGCACAAGACTACCCAGAGGGGACACTCCAGAATTACTATCTTCATCTAACAGATTTTTGCAGCACATTAGCAGATCTCTCAGAAGTTTATTATTGACCCAGACAAGACCAAAATCACAATCCATGTGTGGCTAACAAGTTGGTCCTCCAGGAGCTTTCTCAAGCACAGGTTTACAGAACAGAACAAAAATGGCACATAACTTCCCAGGAGGCCTTGAGCTCACTTTGGTCTGATCTGAGCAGCTCCTCTTGGATCTAACTCGCTTTAATGGATGAAATAATCACAGGTAGATCAACTTTCATATTACTTTTGAGCCAAGCCATCAACAGGACAAGAAGGGCAGAAGAGAGATATCTCAGGTAGCATCTGCCTGTCATGTTCTTTAGATGTGGAAAATGAAATTCCTCCGTAATTCTTATTCTACAGTTAAGAGGTGGAGGCATTTTTCAAAAGAACTCAGAGCAGTATCAGCAGATATTCATCACCCACAGCTGCAGCCAGAATTTCAAAAGGATTCAGCCCGAGTCTGAGATCTTTTCAAATCTATCTCCTTATTTCGGTGCTTAATTGGAAGCATGTCTAGAAATTGGATCCCAGTGACAGATGCTAAGCATTTCTCAAAACATGACTCCAGCAAGTGCGACTTGAGGCCAGAGGGAGTCTAAGCAGCAAAATAGTCATTCCCACATCTGCCTGCCAAGTCTTGCAGTTTTGCCTCTACTGGGAGCCACAGTGAGACTACCAAAATATTTCAATGCTTGAAAAGTTCAGAGCATGGCAGTGCAAAACCAGAGAAAGACAAAGTGGTGCAGAGAGAAAACAAGACAGGTATTTTATTTTTTACTACCCTTAGTAACACAGGAAATAGATCTCTTTTCAGAGAGATCTGACTCTGAGACATTCCCATCTGACAAATTCCTTCTTTTGGAAGAATCTAAGGTAATGGTACTTCCCTTGGCATCCTCCATTCCATTCCGTTCCTGGGGCAAACAATAGGTTCAGAGGCTTTTGTTCTTCCCATTAAAGGTTGCTGTGGAATACGGGAGAAAGGTTTATGGTGTAGAGGAGGAAAAGAGATGGATCCTGGTGCCTACAATTTTAGGAAATAGGGGGCACCTTCCAATCTTGTACTGGGACTTTGGGTGGTATATTTTCCTAACAAGTTCACCCTTACAGCCTGTCCTTTCAGAAAAAAGAAAAAGAAAAAAAAAGAAAAGAAAAGAAAAGCAGATCTAGAAACTGTGCACTATAGAAGTGAATGTTGCATTACCTACCTTCTAAACCCAGTAACTTAAGGAAGTTTTTCTACATGGAAGAAGACACGCAGCAGTTTCTATTTTTTTAGACTCTTGCAATCCTTCGAATATGATTGCTGAGCTGTTAAAATCCAAGCTATTTCAGCACTGTCCAGAGGCTTAACAGCTTTAATTGCTGTTAAAATCAGGAAATGCTGAGGTTTAAATTACCCAGTTCAGGCAAACCAGAACAAATAGGAGTTAGAATGGTTAGTTTTCTACAGGCAGGCAAAAAGACTGCCCAAAATGAAATTAGCCTTGAAGTTTTGTCATAGATAGCAGTGTAATGAGTTCTGTTTAAATGAACTGAACATTCACACGGCAAAAGTCTCATCTCAGAGCCACGTACAGTTCTCATATCCATTGCTCTGCCTACCTCCCGAGTTGCCCATGCGTAAGGGAGGGCAGAGTCTCCTTGACAGGTTTTAGCTTTGGGTTTAAAATGAATACTCCTAAAAACCTGATCCGATGCCCCTGAAGTCTTCTGCCAGTCAAACAGAGATTGCGTGGAGCGCGTGACAAGAGCAGCCTCATACCCACCACCCACGCAGCATCACACCCCTGCGGAAGGACTTGTCTCCAGTGAGGAGAAGGTCATGATTTCAGGCTTGCTAAGTCTTGATTTCTACAGTAAAACTGCAAAAAGGGGCATCAAAACAAGTTATAATGCACTTGACTACTCTGACACCCCATCTTTCACAGGTTCTATTCAACAGCCGTGAGATGCAATTCTTCTGCACTATTCCACGTAGTTAGGGATAAACCAGTCCTCCATCATGTAAAACTCAGATAAATCAGTCACAGCTTTCGGAATTTCATTAACAGAGAGAGAATTTTGGCCTTTTAAATAATTGAATGATACTGTCCAACAGGTTTTCCCTTGTGTAGCTGTTTGTAAAGTAGCACCCTGGCTCTAAGTAAGGTCTACAAAGTTATACTGATCTATCTCACATTATACTTTGTTTTTAAAATATTTTGTCAAAATCTCAGAAAACTTTTAAATCTGTTTTTTTCTTTTTTTATTATGAATTTATGAGCCAATTTATGAAAAGTGACTTTAAAAGTGATCACTCAATAGATAATCTTGGCAGTAATTTCAATGGCTGAAATTTCAATTTTGAATGATCACAGTAGCTGGAAGGTTTTAAACACAGTCCAAAGTATTGAACAGTAGAAATGCTAATATTTCTAGAAAAGTTTTAGGGATGTCTACTCAACTATATTAGTTATACAAAGCACCAAGAACAAAAAGCAATTGCTGGAGAAAAGAGATTTCTGTGCTAGCTGTAAGAGACTTTTTTTGAGCAGATCCCTCTGCAGAGTGAATTATAAAAGCGTAGCTACAGAATGACTGAACACGTTGACATCACAGAAGAGTGATCAGCGTGATTTCTGTTTTCTGTCTAAAATAAAGCACTCGCAGAAGTTAGAGGAATGAAAAGCTCAGTGCAGCCTTATCTGGGGGAATATGTACTGGTAAATCAAAATTTTCAGATTAGCTCTTACTTGTAATTGGGGAAGGCGTATGTGTGTGTGAGAGAGAGAGAGAGAGAATGACAAATAAACAGGAAGAGGGAAATTTTGTAAACATTTGTTCTAAAGCCAGGAACCCCCTCCCCCCATTTTATTCTTATATTGCCATTTCTCTGAGGCCCAGACTATCACTTAAGCTGTATGCGCTCATCATATTTTGAACACTGACAGAATTTTAAATAATACTGTCACACAACCAGTTATTACTAAAAACAATAACAAACAAAACTGAATTTGATTCATATGATTTCCCAATCTGATGTCTTTGCTGAAGAAAATATTCATGCCATCAGGCTTCACGTGCACTGATGTTCAAACCATCGATTTTCACCTTTGAATTCTGAGATGTTCAGCAAACAAAGGAATAAAGAACATTTATGTGTGATTGTTATAATTTTCAGTGACATGGTTTATTTCCTAAGTCACTCAATCACAGAACAGAAACAATAAATGTGACCTACACAATTAACTAATTAATAGGATGCTTGCAGCACCACTTTGTGAGCTATTCCAATGTGGGGGAAAAAAAAATTGGGGGGAAGAAATTCTTACCTATGGGGGGAAAAATGAGGAGGAGAGCCCACTTGCGCCCCTTTTGTTCACTCATCTTTCTCCAGATTAACGGGAAGGCTGGTGGGACTAGCCATGCTGTAGTCAATCACCCTCCTCATTTGCTTGCAATTTTTAGAACAACAGGGCTTCTCCAGGTTGCTTAATAAAGACTGAGCTCCCCAAGGACCTCCTGTCTCACCCCGACGACTGGCAGGGGCCGGGAGCCACTAAAGCTGTTTGAAAAGAGGCAGCTGCCGGCATCACATAACCTGCCATGACCAGCTGGTCCCATTATGCAAACAAGAGTGTCCCTTGGCAGAGCAGTCCGCTAGGCTACGCGGTGTATGGCTCTATTTCAGCTGGTGGCTTTGAAGGGAAAAGAAAAATAAATTGCTCTTAAGAAAAACTTCCCAGCCATGTCTCTCTCCTGGGGGGCTCTCGCACAAGCACTAACAAGGAGCGTGAATGGGCAACGCTCGCCCTTCGGCCAGACCTAACAAACTCGAGAGGGGGTTGTACAAAGGCAACGTTTTAGCAGACCAATGAAACACCCACTGATTCCCCTTCTCAGTGCCCATCATGCAATTTATGCAGATTCTAAAACTAATGGAGGCAAAAAAATGTAGCTTGAAGAGGGAACCTCAAAAATATGTGAAAAGGAAAAGCAATATGCCATGGAGGTCAAGACTCACTGAACAAGCTTGTCTTTTCATTGCCTAGAATAATCTCAATTTTTTAAATGATATTTCCATTACAATCTCACAAAACCACCATTTGGACTACCAGAGCTGCCCTTTATAGAGTTACCCATTCAGTTCTCAGTGGTTTCAGCAGATCTGTCTGCAAATTCATCATCATCATTATCATTTCACATAAAAAGACTAAACTGCTATCAAGAACCAGGACATAAATTCCTTTAAAGACTAGGATTAGTCAACAGAAGTATTTGCCTCTTCATTTCCTGCCTCTGACAGCTTCTCAGACAGGCCAAATCTTGTAATGAAAAAGAAAACTTTTTCTAGCACTTCAGTGTTATCCATATGTGCTTTTACTTCTCACTGCCCTAGTCAGGGACCGAGTTTTGTTTGTTTATATATTACAATGCATGCATGACACCTCACAGAAAATAAAAATTATAATTAAAAAGATCTACATCCCTGACTAGAGGCTTTCGGGAGGCACTTGAGCACTACCCTGTTGATTCTCCACAGGCAGCAGTTCTCCTGTTGCCACTTAAACATCCAAAACAAGACTGCGATTATGTATACTGAATATGCCTAACATTGAGCTCTCCATAGACTCCATTCCCCCTGGTTAATAAAAAAGCCCTTTTACTGACTATTATGTTATGAAAATAACTAGACTTATTATAACAAACACATTTCTCAGGTTACAGCAGTTGTACCCTCTTTCATATGAGAGATAGCTCCTCATATACAAAGTAAAGTCTTCCCAAATATATGTACCTATTTGTTCTTTCCCCTCTTATCATCATTCATAAGTCATAATATAACAGATGCTGTTTCCCACAGCTCCAAACTGAGAGATGCTTTTCACTTTCACAACAATTTTTTTAAATTCTAAAACTGCTGAAGCTAGTAATTTTAGATCTCCTACTTACTTCCAAAGTTGCTGAGGATGCTGAATCAGTCTCTGCAATGGTCGCCTTCTTCAAGTCTCTCTCACACATCAGTAAAACCGGTATGCAGTCTTCTTACTCTGTTGCTCCTGGAAATAAGGTGGAAATTAGACTGTTTTTTCTTTTATAGATTTATAGTCAGTAGAACATTTTTCAAGGAGCTGTTACACAAAAGTAAAAAATGATACAAATCTGACTGGGTGTTTAAGAGAAGACATATCGTGGATTAAAAATTAAAGGATACTTTTAAAACTATTAACTGCTAAGGGGTATCACAGCTAGGTATCATGCCGTTACTGAAGATGTTCTATAGCAAAATAAGACAGTAACCAGGGACCTTGTCCACTCTGTAAAAGGAATGATAATCTGAAATTGTTGGTATAAGCAGGATAGCAACACTGAGTGAAGGGCCACCAGTGTTTTAATTTTTGATTCTCTGGTGCTTTAGGGAAAACAAGTTGAGCCACCTTTTCTTTATAGCTCTGTCCAGAGGTTCTCTGCCAAGAAAAAATATATCTGAAGGCCAACTTTGCAATATTTGGTGTAGAACAAAATAATGAAAGCAGGAGGAGGCAAAATAAAGCAGAGTTGAAATGAGAAGATTCTTGTAAGGCTGCTAAAAAATGGAGGGAAGGATTGGCTAGAAAACAGAGGTGCATAAAGCAACTTTGTTTTCTAGTGAAACACAGAGTTTCTGTTGACAGAATAACTAACCCTGAAATATTCTCTCTTAGCTTACAAAACGTTTGGTCTTTGGTTTCCAAAAAACAAAAATATCCTCTCAGCTAAAAGCGTTCTAAGCAAGCCCTCTCCTTTTTCTTTCTCATAGAGAAAATAAGCTTTTGATAAGGTCCAAAATATTTGATATTTTCACATATGTAATTTCCAATGCAACTAAGCAAAGGAAAAGTTAACTTCCTTGTGAACCATTTCACTCTTTCTGTCCTCCATTTGTGGTGTGTAAGGACTACGATTTCCTGCAAAATAATGCCCCTGATCTTAGTGGGATTTGGGTTTATACATCCCAGGTTTTTCGCTGCTTTGTCCTTAAGCTCTCTTGGCCTCCCCATCTCCTTACAACACAGCCTTCTTGTCCCTCTCACAGCTGTCACAAGGTGGGCAAGGGACATTTTCTGCTGTGCCCTCGTTGCCCAATACCTCCCTCCTCCTTGGAGGGAGGAAAGTAGGGAAACCTCCTCAAACAGAGGTACATACACATGGAACAGACACCAGGGTACTCAGTTGTTCAACAGGAAATAAAAGACATCCTTAATAGTGGCAAAAATCTTATACAAAGACAGCTGCATATGATAATTTCACTGCAATTTCAAATCACACCATTTCTTCATACCCAGCTGACTTTGCATCATAACAAAAGCAGCCACCCTGAAGAACACTGATTTTGCTTTAAGGACTGTTTTGTAACACATGTGGACTATCTCCGTGTTTGAGTGGACCACCTCTGTGTTTGGCCATCATATCCTAGAGGTTCCACCCAAGAAACTTATGTCTCTTAGAATATTTATCCTGGGATGTCATTTACTGATTTTCCAAAGTAGTTTGAATTTTTGAAACCAGCATTTTAAGTACTAGCAGCATTTTTTAATGTCATAGGAAATACAGTGTTCATATCCAAAAGCTTTTCAGAACTAGTAGAAATGCTCTCCAGATGTCATTCTGTTGGAGGGTGCTGCAGGCAGCACCCCCCGAGGTTGGATGCTCAAGAGAGAAAATCGTTATGTTCCATCTACCTTAATGTAAATAGTTTTGTTGCATTGTATGTTTCTTTGATGTATTGTACAGTTGTCATAATGTGGGAGGGGGAGGTAAGAGAAACCTAGGGGTTTCTCGAACCTTCCAGAAGGCCGACGAATCCTAGTCTTTCGGGTAGGGTCTCCATATGACCTATCGAGTGCATGGGAAAAGGGGTTGTACGGGGAGGAGGCCAATAGGGGTCGGGGGAGGGCCCACCCCCGACCTTCCCCTAAGTTCAATGTTCTATAAAACCTATGTTCACTATTCAATAATAAAACCTATGTTCACTATTCAATAAATGTTCACTATTCAATAAAATTCGAATCTGCCTTGCTCTTGCGTTTTGCTTACCTGTGAGACTGGTGCATGAGTGTGAGTGTGATTGCGGCTTGAACCCCCCTTACCCTCCCAGGTCCTTCTCCTTTCCCCCTATTCCTGACCCTCCTAAACCCTTGTTCGTGGCGACCCACATCGGGAGAGGGTCCGTGGGAGTGGGACTTCCAGGACTCTCAAGGCTTAGGGGAGCTTTATCTCCTCGGCGGCAGTCAACGGGTGCTAGCTGGGAGAGGCGAGTGGGCTGCACCTCCGAGGGGCGACCGCCCGCATCATTCTGCTGTTATTTTAAACGCTGCTTCATCCTGCCCTAAAGTCACTTCCAAGTTTAACCTGTAAAAGTCTTATTCTGCCTTGTACTCTGTGCTTCCTTCTTGCTGAGAGTGGATTACGTGCTCTGGCAAGGAGAGTATCTGAGAAATGCATTCCTTCGTAATGAGCCAAAATTACTGGGGCTTGTCTGCCTTATCAGAGACGGTGGGGAAAATCCTACACTCGCTATTTCAGCCAAATCCTGAAGACTTCATTGTGAGGTTTGCCAGAACATTAGACCGAATGTAAAGTATTTCAGAATTGCTCTTAACCTCAGACCACAACACACTGAAAGTAGTTCAACGTCCAAAAATAAGTTTGATGCTGAAAATGACTGACTTGTTCATGATTACCTTCAAGCATACACATAGCTCATTCAGCACAGAACTACTCATTGCTTGGAAAGAAATACAGGGAAATCTTGTATAATGGTTTGCATCCACATGTGTGTGTGAGAGAATATGCAGTCTGTCACGATTTAAAGAGCCAAAATAAAATATTTCATTTTGATACAAATAGGTAAAACTTTGATGCTTAGAAAAAAAGAAAAATTACTTAAGTCCAGATAATCACTATTTGCATGTTTCTCATACAAGTGTACAGAAAGTATAAAGCAAAGCTTCTGGGGCCAGATTTGCACGCATGACTGCAGCTATATATTAGACCTATGGCTTGAACTCATTCATTTCAATAAAATGACACTCTCAGAAAAAAAAAAAAATCAGGGCCCGTGTTTTTGACCAGGTCATTCAGAGGGCTGTTGAGCGCTGTTGAGACTTACCCTTTCTGTATGGCTGACCTACTGCATGAGCAAAGAACCGGAGCTTTGGTCATCAACAGATGCTTGCTAACAGGAACTCCTCTATGACAAGACCCTGTAAAACCCATTTGGCTAGCGTGCACAGGGTTTTACAAACCTCTCTGATTACATGAATACTTATGATTATTTTAATTATAATTAAATTCCTTCTTTAAATACTTGACTTAAATATATTGCCACAAATGTCTAAAGTTCCTTCTAAAATAAATATTCATACTTGATTTGCTAACACCTGAGGGAATAGTTTTTGTTAGAGAAATGGCAACCTTGTACATGTATTTCCATGGTGCAAATGGTACCACCATGCTACTGGTAGGGCTAGATTTCATCATCTTCTAAGCATGATATAGGCAATTCAAGACTAATTTATTTTCTGCACTACTGCTTGGCTGTACCCTAGTTTCATGTTATCACAGTTTATACAGTTTCGTGGCATGCCATCACTCATGATCAAAAAGCATGGAAGTGCCGAGTTTGAGATGGCTTGATCAGACACATATTCACCTGCTGAATGTAGCTCTACACAGCAACAAAGCAAGTGAAGTCATGTACTTCCCAGACACAAGCTTGTGTATAGCACACGAGTGTCTGTCAGTGTCAGGAGAGCAAAGCAGAAGAACCTGCAAGCTCTGATAGAGCTGTTCTGATGTTAGGGAACACTTCGTAAGATTAAACGGGGGATGCTTGAAAGCAGAAATGTTGCTTAGGTATAGTTCTACCCTTAACTTTCTTCCACAGTGATACCACCCCTTCACTCTTCCTTTCTGTATCCTTGGATCTGTTACACGAAATCTGCTAGGAGCATTTGCTATGATCCCGAGGAGTAAAGCAGGGGATTCAAATGCTGTGTCACTACAGCAAAGCAATTGAACTTTTCCCAGCTAGAGGAATACTGAAGTTTCTGCATGTAGATAAGAAAACTTCTCAAGGTAGGTATGAAAAGCTTGTTGGTCAATATCAGTGGCAGAAAGTACCTATTCCTCAATGGCCTTAGCATCAACAAATATATTTCAAGAGATAAGGAAGTTATCCTCTGCAGGATTATTCTGAAGCAGTTGTGTTTCCTCATACCTGGAAAACAGTATATTAAACAGGCCCAAACAGGGAGGAATGTACAGGAAACATGACTCTCAGAACTACTACCGAAAGCATGAACAAAGATTTGCAAATAATTTCTTGGAAATGGCCATTTCTTGTTTTCTTGCCTAGCACATGGCTTACCATACCTTAGGTACATGCTGATTAGCAATAGACAGAAAGGGCGAGTACAATGAGATGAGGCTTTTTGTATTATGGTAATAAAACATATATTTGCATACAACAAAGTAAGTAATATCATTGGTGATTTGTAGTGTTTTACTTTCTCACATTACGTGCTTCTCATGATCAGGCTTTGCATTTGAAATTTTCTGAAGGTATAGTACATTCTTTTAAAAGATTAAAAATAAATAAGTAAATAAAGCCTTAGAGGATGCATGCCAGGTGAGTTCCCTAAGTTTTCAGCATCCTCTTTTTAACCCCCACGGGGTCAGCTGTGATTCGCCAGGCAAGGCAGCCGATGCGTGCTGTGCCTGTTTCCGAACTGAATCCAGGTGTGAGCGCTTCCAGCACGGATACTGAGAGGTGAGCGGAAAAAACTGCCTCCTGTGAATACCTGCACCTGTCACGGTGTTACTCGTCACTGCGTTTTCGTTTTCTGAAAATGTTCATGAAAACGTGTTTAAGTGAATATGCACTGCCAGCGAGCATGAGAAAAGAGGCATGAATTCAGCTGGAGCAACTGCACTTCCAGTTTTACCCAGTGGGTCTTTAAACCCCTGCTCATGGCACCCTTGGGGTCTTGAAATTCAATGCAAGTTTCACAGAGGAAACCCTGACAAGGGTGGCAAAAAGGCTCTCAGGTATTTTAACAGACAGGTGTCCAGAGACCTGAATTAAATGGATACCTCACCCGAGTTCTCTGGAATGTGAACAAAACATCACTCTTTGCTACTCATTGTGGGCCCAGCATGGAAAAGGATTGGTCTTTACTGAGAATTTCAGAGGTAAGACTAAAATTGAGTTTATAATGGAAAGCAAGTTTCGACCTTAGCTATGCAGAGCCAGTAGCCTCTCCATAATACAACTGTCAGTTCAATTTTTGTCAGAGTTATAAACACGGAATTGAAATAAGTGTTAGACTAGGTTTGGGATGAAAGTTTTAATCAGCTGAGCACCTGCACTCCAAGTCTTATTAAACTATCGAGATTGAAATTGCGTGTGAAACATTGCCACCCAGTGGCTGCCTGGACCATTTCCAGCCCTACCACAAAAACATCTGGGAAAGAGAAAAATGTTGGGGATTAGGGTATTCCTCTGCTTCCATTTTGTGAAACCATAGCGGTCTCTGCATTAGCACAGGACTTCTGGGCAGCCAGCTGAAACACTGGGGTCTGCAGTCCTTTCGAGCTGTGTGTTCTCTAAATAAACGTTCATTTGTTATAGTAACGTATGGCACCGGCATTTAGCTCTCGGGCAAAAATTTCCGCTCCTGGGTCTGAGGTTGCATCCCACGGGCAAGTTTGCAGTGGAAGGTGAAAGCATCAAGAAGGGAAGGGTCAAGCCAAAGGCTGTGCTAACTCACACCCCTTCTCAGTGTTACACAGCTCAGGTCTTGAAATCAGAAATGAAACAGCAGCATCTTTCTGGCTCAATGTCCCTGCTCACTCCCCCCATCCTATCCTACTAGTCCTCTGGTATTGTCTGCCTCCCAACTGCTCTACCAATGATGTTTCACCTCTAAGAGGAATGAAATATTTAAAAACACTATATGCTGCCTCTGGGGACTATTTTTTTCTGTTTTGCTAAAGGGTATCTATAGCACAGCAGTAATATTGATCTTTCTTTTGCCGCCTTTTCACCCAGACTCAGCATTTGATCTCTGTCTCTGGTAAGTCCTCTGCCTCTCTCTGAAGCTATTCTGGGATTTTCAGGTGGCTGGGACAGTTAATGCAGAAATTCAGCTTGGTGACTTAATTTCCACGGAGAACACTGACAGTTGTTAAAAAAAGCATCAGCAGCAACGCATCTTTGCAATCATGGTGCTAATCCATAGGAAATTAGATCGGTAGTAGTTGTATTAGCTATTATTATGACTCAGTTCCTTTGAGTCATGGCCCATCTTAGACATGAGTTCAGTCCAGTTCTGCCTCTCTACCAGGCCTCTAAGTCAGACGGTTCTTCACATGACCACATTTGTCTCACCTCCATTAGGCTGCATAGATCTGATTTCTCATCCCATACAGACAGGTTAGAATTATCCTTTGGACATTTCATGAGCATGAAGACCATCAAACCAAGGTCCATGTTATACCACAGTAAACGGGACCCTCACATGCTGCCAACCTAACCCTTATTAAGGGAAACTGGTGCCCACAAATACGGCAATCCATCCATGCCATGTAAGGTTAGGTCTTGTTCCTCTGCTCTGGAGAGCTCCATCATTTGTAGTGGATGGGAGACATACTTTGTGTAAAGGGTACAAAGGGTATCAAACATAGGGTAAAGATTTGCTCTGCCTGTGGGATAAGGCTGAACTGTATGTGACAGCCGAGATAAAGGGCACACTTATTACGAAAGACAAAAGGGTTAGTACAAAAAATGTAGCTTGTTTTGTTTTAATAAAGGGAATTATAGGGTTGCAATCCTCAGATAAGTAAAACAAAGGAAGGCTTTGCAGCAGTCCTGTTCTCCCAAACTCCTTCAAGTGTTTCTTTTTGGAGATCAGCCTTGCATAGCCAAGCTGAGGAGCAGTCTGGCTGTCATACTAAATGCATTGTGTAATCAGTCAAAGGGACACTAAATAGCACGCAGCTCTGGGACTGATTCGTGCAGCACTACCCTGTCTTAGAAGTACACCTTACAGATCACTCAGCCACGCACCGGAGGAGTCACATTCACCAAGCAACTCCCCATTCCCTACCGCTGCCTTAAAGACGAGGAATCTGGGAGTCTCACTGTAAATCTCCAGGACGCCAGGGGATTACAGTCTTTAAACAAATCGTCAGAGCCTTCCTAGGCTGTCTGCTTTCTTTGCTTTGCTAATTGACTTTTATGTAACTCATTGTAGTAGCTAGCTGCAACAGGGAGCAGGCGGACTAATCCATCTGCAAGGTGACCCCGACGCCGTGCTATGCAGATCGGGATATCGATGTGCTGTTGTGGACTGCAAGACACGTCTGCGTCTGCCCCCCTGACTGTCATTTACAAACACAAAGAGAAGACAGACGGAGAGTGTGAGAAGAGACCTTGATCCTGTGGCATCTCTAGACTAATGCAGAGAACAACGAGACAGGGATAACCATCATCACTTTGACATTATGGTGATTGGCTTCTTTGCAGAGCCTGTGATTGATCTGTGCTTTGAGGGACTTACTCAAATCAAAGCCCTAAACAGGCAAAGCTTTTGTGATTGCTAATTTTAAGGCAGGATTCAGTGCTTTTAAGCTACTGGACTTATCTCTGCTCTCTCTGCATGTGAATCTATATAATCAAAGTCCCTTTGGGAACTGTGACTGTGAGTTATGCAGGCCCACAGAAAAGATCAACAGTTTCTCTCTTTTTTTTTTTTTTTAAGTTCCCTAGACTTACTCTAAAGGCATCTAAATGATGATCATTACAAATCCCTTTTCGGGAAGATTTACTTTGCTCTTAAAAAGGACAGGTGTGAAAGTTATTAGAAGTACATCAAAAAAATTACCACTTAATACCTGCCTAGAAGTATGTTTGCCAATGATAACACTGTAAAGTAAGGGGAAAAAAAAGTTTGGTAGGAATTAGGATTTGCCAAGTTATTTCAGAAAGTTCAGGACCATTTTGGGAAAACCAATTTCTGGAGGAGAAGGCTGCATTAAAGCACTGTTTCAGCAATCGAACACTGCAAATCCAAAATGTAGGAAACCTTTCTTGCATGAAATAGTGTACTTCAGTTTTAGAGATATCTTTTAAAGAGTCAGTCAAAGATTATAGGCTTTGGTTTCTCTGGGATCCCCAGGTAAGAGCCAGAGCATGAACAAGGGCTTTTAAAGGCTCAGCTTTCAGCTGTGCAGAGCCCCTGCTGTATCAAGACTTTGGGGTCCCTGGCATTTTCAACATACCTTTGGAGTAGGCATTCTTGCTTGTACAGTGTCCAGCATGCCCTTATGCCAGCCAAAGATAAAGCAATAGGAAGGGATTTGAGACTTTGTCACTACATGTAATTTATTCCCACATATACTATGTCCCACCCACACACTATTGCATATTCTCCTGTCCACAGCTGCTATAACAGTAATAGTAACAATAATAATCTGAATAGAGCTCTGTGTGCAGATTTCTTGCGGTGTGGAGTTTTCCTGAGGGAATTGCTAGAGCAGTCATTTGAGCAGTCCAAACTTTGTAACCAAGTCGGGGGGCTTTAAAAGCCAGAGAGATGTGAATTAATTGTCTGGAAAGTTCCTAACTGGGTTTTTGAGTGCACATTTCCAAGAATGTGCACTTTTACAGAAAGCAGTGATTTCTGCTGAGAGCAGTGAGCATTGCTGATTTAGTGAGGTTGATACTGGCTAGCTGCCTGGCTACAGTCCCAGGCACAGAAATATTTGCCTTCGAGGCTGCCCACATTAAGTCCTTCTCATCTCTATTTACTTCAGACAGATTGCAGGAGGTGAGGAAATAGATGCAGGCTTTCCAAAAGGAGTTGATGCACTGGAGAAACGCTAGCTACACTCACCAGCCATCACAGCTTTCCCAGGCTCATTTCAGATCCCACAGGAATGTATTCCAGTTCTTGAAGAAAACTGATGCAGAGGAGTAGGACGTAAAGCAAGTGGCACGCTCTGTGCCAGTCGTACTGTGTTCATGTAGGAAGGGCCCTGACAGCCCGACAACGCTTACAACTGCCAAACATATCAAAGCTTCAGAACAAGAAGGTATTCCTGCACCCAGAGCAGCGACCATATGAAGGTCCATGAGGACCTGATATCATCTTGCAGGGATGCAGCTTTATAGTCTAGAGCGGATTTTGTTCCACAGGTAACCTTGCAGCTCTTGCTGGCATTCCTACCAGAGGCCTGGAAAGGCTCTGAAGATTGTTCAATACAGCAGCATGTTATGAAGAGACAGACATTTATCCAGCCTGCTATGAAAAACGTTGGTAGACAGTATAATGTCCCTAAATAGCTTGTTCCAGAACATTAACATCTTTATAGCTTCCATTTTTCCTGACATTTAACCAAAGCAGTGTTTGCTAAAACTTCGGCTGATATTTTCCTTCCTCTGTGCTGACGGACAGGGAGAGTGATAGATCACAATAATATTTTAAATATCACAGGTTGAGAGGTTGTTATAACTTCCTCTCCTTGATAACATTTTGTTCTTTTCTAGAGGAGACAAAGCCTCCTCTCCTTCTTCCATCACAAACAAAGGTTTTATAAAACACCTACTATTCTCGTAGATCT
Source organism: Eudromia elegans (assembly GCA_003342815.1). Taxonomy (NCBI): domain Eukaryota; kingdom Metazoa; phylum Chordata; class Aves; order Tinamiformes; family Tinamidae; genus Eudromia; species Eudromia elegans. The sequence goes on along the minus strand of PTEX01000056.1, from coordinate 583,796 downwards.
CTTTTTGGAATGTCTTCTTTTGAAAGCATGATACTCTGAACTGGATACAGTCTTCCAAGCGATGTCACACCAGCTCTGTAAAGAGTAAGTTCTCCTCAGTTTTATAATATTTCTGTTAATATTTCCCAGAGAGAGGCTGATTTTCTATGCAGCAGCATCTCACTGACTTTTCGAGTTTGTGATCTAGTATAAGTCCCAGACCCTGTGCCACAGATGCTCTCTTGTTGGGCCTTGGCCATTCTGTACTTCATTTCTCCTTGTGTATCATCCTCTGCATTTATTTCTGCTACATATCATCATTTACATTTCAGTTTCTCCAGCCAGGCTGGCCTCAGTCAGGCACTAAGGCACCGGCTATAGCTGCAGGCCCTGTTTTCACCGGCAGAGGCTTTGCTGGTTAGCAAGCATCCCAGCTAAGCGCTACCATGACAGGAGTGGAGCCCTCCATGACTATGGCCATTGCTCAAGGAAACAGACCTTCCTTAAGGATGGCCTCCACAAAGCCATGCAAAGAAATAGCAGTAATGTTAGGTACAGCATTTTCCATCCATTGTGTCATTTTCCAGTCATGTTACCTTTAACAGCAAAGAAAATCCCTTCTTTCTTCCACTGATGATGTCCCTCAGGTGCTTTGGTCTTTCGGATATTAACATCTATCTGCTGACAAAGGTGGGTCTCCTGCATATTCACAGCTGAATTGATTCCTTTTTAACCAACAGACTTCTGCAATCGGTTCATACACTAATGCAAGAGAATGCCATAATCCAGGAAAGTCTTTTTAATCTAATGCTCTCTAACCACCTCTCCAAAGAACAGTTCAGTGTACTCAAATGACAGAGCAGCATGCTTTCAATATACAGCTAGAATTAAGGATGGTAAATACCATGTTAGAGTTAACTTAGAATGCCTTTAAAAAGAGTGTAAAACAATAGATGGATAAATTATATAATGCATATATAACACTATTTTTCCTTTTGTTTTAAACAGATGCATTGGGGTTTGATTCTTTTTGTAGATTAGATTAACTTAATAAACGAAATAAACTAAAAACAATTATCTAAATCTTGTTCATAGACTAAAACAGATGACAGCTATTGAAATCCCACTGCAGCCAAAGGAGAATATCTACTTTTGCACCTGCACCAGACAGATGAAAAAAGGACTCAGACACTGCTTGATATGCATGCTCTGCACACACACCATCACTTCTTTCTAGCTAGAACACATATTAAGAATGGTATGAATTTTATTTTATGGATCAATTGTTATTAAAAATAATTACACAGCATTACACAGCAGCCACTTTCAAAAATGTAATTATCACAACTGCTAGATCCATCTAAAAAGGAATACCAGAGTGATTCATTTACATTATGGGAGAATAAGCTCGAAGCTTTGATTTCAAAAATCTATATTTTTTGATTGGGAAATACGACAACTGCATTAAAGTGCAGTGACTTGTTAGAAAACTGCCTCGAACAGTTTTGATAATTTATCATTAGCCCACCAATGGACGATAAAAGCCTGGCCAGTGGTCAGCTCCAGCTGCCATCACCCATACAGACAGTGCTCTGGGATCAGCAGCAGTGGGAAACGTTTTCCAAAAAAAGCCTTTTGCAGTCTCAGATACATGAGGGGCTCTGATGTGCAGTCAGAGAATGGAAAGTTTCATTATCCCAGATCTTTACCCTACCACTTTGTCGGAGAGCATTGCCTATGAAGAGGGGCAGCAGAACCAGACATGCACTGTCCTTAACCTCTACAGCCCAGAGTCTCATACAGTAGCTTCAACTATCCCTTTTATTCAGCTAAAACTGTGTAAGGTGATATACAAGGCTATGAACTGTGTCAGCTAGAAAGCCATAACATATTGCATCCCGAGCTACACTATGTCCACCTATGCTGAGGGCACGGCAGATCCTATTTGGGGTAGGCCAGGTAAATTGCTACTGGCAGTGCTTCAAAAACATCCACAGCAGCTACCTCTGCCACAACCCGAATCCTACTTTATACTTAAAACTCTTGTACAATTAGTTTCATAAGCAGTAGAAAGTGTAGAGCATGGAAATAAGATGAATCAGTTTAATAGTGAAGTAAATCAGTGTAGCTTTTTCCTCGTCTGCAGGGGATTAGCAGCTAGTAGAGTAAAAATACCATTTTTTATTATTTTTCATGAAACCGCACAGACTGAAAGCACATGCAACTGAACATTGCAGAAATTTGAACGCTGTTTAGTTCTGATTTATAAGCCAAAATAAATTACAAAATACACGGAATCTGTGATACAGTGCTTGTGCCAGAGATGTCAAATTTTATGAGCTGCCTTCAGTGTAAATCAGCAAGACGTGAAGAAAGCCATTCTTGAACTTAGTGGGATATCAGATATACCTGAAGATGCAGCCAGGACCAATACTGTGGCAAAGTAAGTCTATTTTCTGTTGCAAATATGATCAGATATTTGTTGAAAAAATGTGAATATTGACAGATATGCTCTGTACAGCAATAGTAGACTTCCAGAAACACCACAGTTCCCTTCATCTGAAAGAACCCTGGTTTCATTGCAGTGTGGTTCTGTTTTCACATTTGCTTTTCTAATAACTGTGGTTTACCCTTCTTGTCTTAACAGAAGATTGCTCATAGATTGCTCTTATTTTCTCTCAATATGAAATATTCAACACCTCAGTCTGAAGAAGAAAGGTACAGAGCCTGCTCTAGGAGCAAACTGTGCAGACTGAAACAAAATGGTTTACAATATGTATGTCAGAAGAAGAAACTAAAACGATCCCAGAATTTAAATAATTTTTGATGATGGGGAAAAATATATATGTTTTTTATATATGTGTTTTTTAAGTCTACTTAATGATAAATATCAAGGACTAGAAATAAAATAAGGCCAAAGGATCTGATGGAACAGTGTTTCCACTTGCATAATGAGCAAAAAGATTCTAATTAATAGAAAAGCCTTACTAATAAAGATCAAAGACAGAAAACATCAAAATGGTCATTTCAGTGTAACATAAGGAATTCTAACAGAGGGAGATGGGTAAAGTGGAAAAAGAACTGAAATATGTAATAAGAGAAAATGAAATAAGGAAAAAAAAAAGAAACTGTTCATGTTCCTGCATGCATACCAATATCAGAGGCAAATTTTGTCTTCCTTAAGGTAGTTCTATTTAGTAAAACTGAATTCTAAATGAAACTAGGCTGAGCAGAATTTTCCTGCTCATGTGTGTTATTGTGCATATCCTTCCAGATAGATTAATAACGGTTCCAATTTCTACAGCAGCTGAGTTACAATTGTATAGACCTCTAAAGAAATTTTCCAGTTATTTTAAACTGAAAGGAGGAAGATGGGCGATCTCTTAGCAGAAGCAATCTGCATCAGAACTCTGGCTTCCAATTTCTGTCCACAATGCTCTGCCGCACAATGCAGCAGGCGCTCGGCGTGCTGCTGAGGGTGCATCATGTCAGCAAAATTCATGGGCAACTACTCCATAATTACTTCTGCCCTACTGTGAAAATACCTACAGCCTCGGGATATTCGTTGTGTTAGGTACAAGCATATGGAGATGAGATGGTCAGACATTTATAGCGTAAGATGGCACAACGGTGTGCAGGGAACCAGAGAGGTGGCAGTACTCGCAGCAATAAAAGTGGACACTGCAAAGCTGATGTCCACGGAGGCCTGAGAGCTGCTGCAAAGAACTTCAAGCAGGATTGTGAGGTAGAAGTCGACACAAGATAAATATCTTTGGACAACAAATGGCTTGATGCTTTATTATCCTAGCAGATTTACCTCTATTATAAAGAGCTGATGTATCAAAAGTAATGTTTGTGTGCAGTGATTAAAACAGTCAAGAGCATCTAGACACACAGAATTAAAATGAGTTAACAGAAAGCTTGCTCATTCCCACAGTGTGTTTGCCCTGGGCTTTCCCAGTGCCATGTCGGCAGAGCACGTGGTCGGTATGCTTGACACCAGGAGGAACAGCAGGTGTGAACGTGTTTCTGCAGTGGTTCCAGGCAGACACACAAGAACCCAACTCACACAACAACCCCCCAGCGCTGGGCTTTGCCGTGCCGCCCTTCCCGGCGCACCACAGCATCCCGCTCCCGCGGTGGGTCACCGGGTAGCGTTATTTTCCAGCACATGTAGGCAGCCCTGGTTGTTCCCCCTGGGTCTGAATGGGCCTATTCAGACATTCAGCGCTGTCCTGGTCCCTGTTCAGCCTCTCACGGCGCTCGCCCCCTCCCAGGCCTCAAACAACGCCTGCATTTATCGCAGTCCCATGCTGCCGACCCAGTTTTCACTTCAGGATCATAAGCCCGCTAATTAGGTTTGATTAACGTGCCCAGCTTATTGAATGGCTCTGTGTTGGTCCATCTGGCCTCCCTTCCAGCCCTCCTCCGTTTACAAAACTCATCAGATCGCCACCTCATGGAAACCTCTCTGCAAAACCTGTCTGGAAACATCCAGTGGGTTCAAAAGTAACCAGCCAAGGCATGGCAAATTCCTTCAGGAAATTCAAGGCTAAATGTGTGTGCTGCAACATGGGGAATTTTCCAAGCTGGCCACAAGATGTCCTCCCTATCCCAACACAAGCCCCGCTACCGCCGCGCGGAAACGCTGCGCGTTGAACAGAGCTGCTGTGCAGGGGCACGGAGCTCCCACCAGAGAGTCAGAGGGTTAAGGTTCGGGTCAATGGGTTCTGCATTCCCCACCACCACCACCACCACCACCACCGTGCGGTCACTCAGGAGACGGTCGCGTAGATGTGTGCTCCATGCAGCACCTGACCCATCGCTCTTCACCTGCACTGTGCCATGTGAGACACAACAAGGATTTTATACTAAAAGTAACATAAGGACAGGAAACAAACAGCATACTTGTTGAACAAGCGTGAATCGTTAATTAGATTCAACAACTGTTTTGTTGTTTGCAGGCGATCTCTAGGCCATGCCAGCGCCACAACCTAACGGTGATAAATGAGATAAATGGGGGCCAGACCCTCCGACACCCAAGCACCAATACGCGCACCAAGACTTCCCTGAGCAGAGCGGAAATCACTGCAGAGCCAGGAGGGCAGGTTTCGTGACAGCATTGCTCCACTCTATAGGAACTGAAATTTCATTCTGGGCTTGTTAGGATACCTAAATCCTGACAGCCACAAGGCCGAGCAAACACCATGCTGTGGTCTAGCCAAGACTTACAACATCTTATTGCCTTAAAAAGAAATATAAAGTTGCAGGGGAAGGGAAGGACACTCATCCTGGTTAAGTTATACAAGTATTACCTTTGCAGTGTAATTATACCAGCGTAATCATGCAGGTAAATTTAGACGTGTAGACAAATGCTTTGGTTGCCTTTGTCAGTGTCTGGCCTCTTTTACATAATTGCTCCCTGTAAGCCACTATTCACAGTGATGCTTTGTGCTCTCAGAGTACGATGAGGAGCAGGAGGTCAAGGTTTGGCTGCCAGGCAAATTAGAGATGAGTAGCCTCCCCGGGCAAGAACTAAGAAAGTCAGTTCAATAGCAAGCTTGCTTGGGGAACTGAGAGTCGTTATTTCACAGCTTCTGACCCTGGATCTTTATAGCCACAGTTCAGAGAACCAAAGTGGATTCTCTGCACTTTGTCCAAAGGCAAATACATTGAAAAGGAATTCTAAGTCCTCAGTGCAGCAACCCTGGTGGGAATGAGATGAGAAATGGTACCATCTTTAGCCCCAAATTCCTGAAAATGGCTTTTTCTTATGCATGCTTTCTTAGTGTAAGGGCAGTGTGAGGTTTTTATTTGACTAACATACTATGCTGCTGGCTTAGCCTTTTCCCGTGGTGACTGCTGCTGTATGTCGCAGTTCGTGTTTGAAACAGGTGGGGGTGTAAGGATCCTCAAGCTTGTGAAGTCAGCTTATGAAATGTGAAGCTAATGCTGTATATATGCTTCTGCAGGCACTGCTGTCTGAAAAAAAAATGAATTTTTTTTTTCTTCTGAGAGAATGTATAAAAGTTCCTTCTCTATGAAAATGAACACCCAAGTTACAGCAAAGAAATTACAAAATCATCATTTTCAGAAGCTCATACACATCCCTGCGTTTTTACCTTTCTAAATATCCGCAGAGTTACTTCACTCACATTGCCCCGGCCTTGCTAAACCAGCATTTCAGCTGGTGAGGAACTTGGGGCTGAAGATCGACGATTTCCCCATTCCTGACTCCTGGCAGCCTCGAGGTGAGCTATTTAAAAACGAGGAGCAGAAGAGCTGAGCTAAAAGGAGCCACACGCCCGGCTCCAGGCCTGTGTGATCTCAGCTTGCCACTGGTCCCTGGAGTTGTCAAACTGGCAGGTCCTCACTGATGCTTCCTCAGCTCTATTCAATTTTTGCTAAAACACCTTCCTACAGAACATTTTGGTTGATGAGTCAGCACTTTCGGGTGAAAAATGGTTCTACCTGAAAACAAACAATCACCTCCAGTTCCAAGAGATATAGTTAATTGTATCAGCAAGTGCTGACTTTGAAGCTTATATATAAACTCTTCCTTAATGGCCAATCAAGCTCTGCTAAGAAGAAAGGATGATTTATAGAGCAATGCATACTGTGGCAGAGCTTGAGTCTGGAGATTAAACCTGGCCTGTTATTTGTTGATATTACTGCATCCTGTGCCTCCCAGAAGCGACAACACCGCAGAGCAGGGAGGAACCATTCTTTGGGTAAGTAAGTTGTTTTCTGTTTTTGTTAATTATCTCCCAAGTTGAGGGGTTTATACCCTGCACATATATCTCCTTATAATAAAGGACATATCACACTAAAAAAAAATGTAGCAATGTGTCCGCTGTAATAAGTTAAGGCAATACTCTTTTTTTTTTCTTCCCCAAAGAATATCCCGTTGTTTGCATTCACTTCACAAATGACATTATAAATGCTTTTCTCACACTATTTTGTCTCCTAAAAGTGAACTCTAACATTCATAGCCATCCTCCTGTCCCATTTCCAATAAAATGGTTTCTTCCTACACCTTCTCTGAGCAGCTCTCATGCCACATACTGTTATATGGGAATGACTGACTTAACTGTTTGTCTTACAAACAGTTGGAATGACAGCTAGAAGGTTTAGCACTCATGCCATCTGGCTGAGGTGTGGATTATATTCTTACCATCATGAGTATAAGGTAGGAAAACTGCACAGTTCAAAAAGGACTTGGAATCAAACTACTTTAGGAAGTTTGTTCAGAAGACATTGAAGACAACAAAACATTGCGTTATAAGTAAAAGATACAAGTACGAGCACAAGTGTAATCTTGCCTGCTCCTGTGATTCAAAAGGGACAGTAATATAAACAAAGGGTGCTAACATTACCCTTGTGTAATTGTACCCTTACCTTAGACACTGCATCAATAGTGGCTTTGTTGTCAACCACTTTGATATCCTGTTTCCTTTCGTAAAAACACAAGCAAATTTGATAAGCATCAATCTGTGGCCTCATCATCCACAAGGTGCTCAGAAGATCAGCCTCTTCCCAACCCTGTAAGCTATGGTCGCCAGGAATTACACCAGAACATCACACAGTAGCCCAGACCCAGCAGTACTCACCAAAGAAGAGTGGCTGGAGTGTTTGAGGAGCAGAATATGATACCCCGGTCTTGATTTCCTTGGTTCCTCCAACCATGCTGGGGCTGCCCTGGCTGCCCCCTCTGGGAGGTAGGACCAGCTGTGCCATGACCAAGTTTTCCCTGAGAATATGCCTTAAAATGCAGTTGCTGATCTGTGTTGCAGGGATTATTCTCAGTCATCTCCACAATCCTGCTGACATTGAGCTGCCCAATTAAAAAATGCAGCAGTTGAATGACTGATTTCCTTTTCTTCTGCACATCACTAACAGGCAAAAAGCCTGGTGCTTCAGAGAAGGAGTGTGACTTCATCAGGCTTGGAACGTGTTGCAGATGATACCAAACTGGGCTGAGTGCCTGACACTCCAGAGGGCTGTGCTGCCATTCAGAGGGAACCTGGACAGGATGGAGAGTTGGGCAAGAGAGGAACCTTGTGAGGTTCAACAGGACAAGTGCCGGGTCCTGCACTTGGGGAGGAATAACCTCGAACACCAGGACAGATTAGGGGCTGACCTGCTGGAAAGCAGCTCCATGGAGAGGGATTTGGGAGTTCTGGTTGACAAGAAGTTAACCATGAGGCAGCAACGTGCCCTCGTGGCCAAGAAGGCCAATGGGATCCTGGCTGCATCAGGAGGAGCGTTCCATGCAGGTCCAGGGAGGGGATCCTGCCCCTCAGCCCTGGTGAGGCTGCACCTGGAGTACTGGGCACAGTTCTGGGCTCCCCAGTACAGGAGGGACGTGGAGCTGCTAGAGAGGATCCACTGATGAGCAACAAAGATGACTGAGGGACGGAAACATCTACCATATGAAAGAAAGACTATGTGAGCTGGGCCTGTTTAGCGTGGAGAAGAGATGACTCAGAGGAGATTTTATCAATATGTATAAGTAGCTGAGGGGTGAATGTAGGGAGGAGGGGACCAAACTCTCCTTGGTGCTGGCCAGTGACAGGACAAGGGGTAATGGGTGTAAATTAAAACACAGGAAGATCCATTTCCGTATGAGGAAGAACTTCTTTCCTGTGAGGGTGATGGAGCCCTGGCACAGGCTGCCCAGAGGGGCTGTGGAGTCTCCTTCTCTGGAGATCTTCCAAACCTGCCCGGGTGCCACCCTGTGCCCCGTGCTCTGGGTGTCCCTGCTGGAGCAGGGGGGCTGGACTGGATGATCTCTAGATCTCTTCCAACCGCAACCATTCTGGGATTCTGTGCTTATAGATAGTATATTAAGATACTTGCTTTTCTGGCAAGTTGTTTTGTGGTAACACTAAACCTAGCAATTAAATCACCTAATGAAACACATTTTCATTTTCATTCCCAGTGTAACGGGACCATCTCTTTAGGAATAAAACATCAAGATTATAAATTAAAGCTTTTGTGTTTCAGCATTTTCCTACAGAAAAACATAGTGAGAGAGAAAAGAAAAAAATAGTAGGGGAAAAAATATTTCTGTGCTGTTGAAGTGGCTGTAAAGCCTTTGGAACAAGGAAGGGGATATGAAACAGGCAGGAACAACAGTTTCCTAGTCAGACAAGCTTATCTGTGTTCCACCCAGCTTTGGATAGCGTAGGCAGTCTGCAATAACCCCCCAGCAGACTATATTGAAATTCTCTCCTAACCACACAGAGGTGCTTGTAACTCCTGCAGTAAGGGGTTTGGAGATACGTGGTCCTAGTTAAGGTGTGACAACTATTGCCTGTAGTGCAAGGGCATGAATCGAGGCACAGGAGCCCAACGGGCTGCTCAGAAGAACCTGCATGCAAACTTTGGACACTGCACAGCACGGCACAGGTGCTGGCTTTGGGCTGCACTGGTTCCATCACTCAGTCCCCTACCAGTCTCTCTTAGTTCCTTATCTTGGCTTTTCTGTTTAGCCATGAAACTTTTGCTTCTAAATGCATAACTTTATGCCTGGCTCAGGGCAAGAATACACTGTGCAGTGACGGTCCCGCGGCTGCATCACTTGCACACATGAAGAAAATGTTGTGGCTTATGGGTTGCCGAAACCCTAGTGACAGCCTTCAGAACTTGATATCCTCCTCCCATGGACCTGGGCGTTCTTCTTCCTCATAAACAGCTTTCACTGCCTTCCCTGTGCCGTAGTCACACAGTCGCTTTCTTTCCCTTGCCAGAATGTCAGACTAAGTCATTGTTTTCCCCAGAGGAAGCTGAACAATGAAGCCGGCACACGGCAACACCCAGGCTGTGACCGCCAGCGCAACACGGGGGTCGCTGCGAGCGAGCCCTGCCTTGGCCACGCGCCCCTCGCCCCGAGGTCTGGGCCGAAGGTCTGTGTCCGGTCTGCAGGGTGAGAGCACTTCTCTGTCCCTCCCTAAACTGCGAATTCTTATCCACATCTAAAGTTGGCACGCAAGCCTGCCTTCCATTAAGAGAACAGGTTATTATTTGTTGGTCCTACAGTGCCAGTTTTCAAATAGTGATGCTCTTTTGCTACCAAATAAAGGGTAAGTGAATTGCTACAATGTGCAGTTATAGAAGGCAAGGTATGATAAGGATGCATGTTGCAATACTCAAAGAATACTGTTATTTCCAAAAGGCATTTACCTAAAAATAATGTGTTGTTTTTGTATGGATTTTAATCTGTCTTCCTATGAATATAAGGTATTATTCTACAGGGATGCTCAGCATTTAGGAACTCTCTCCAGTGCATGCTAAGGATTTTTTTTCAAATAGAGCTTGTGAGCAGAAGATATATCTTCCACATAGACGCATAGATTCCCAGACTGGTCTGTAGTGTAGCAAAGCTGCTTCTTCCAAGAACTTGGAGACTTTGAATCCAAGACCTTTGGATCTTCCTGGGAAACTGTGGCAGATGATAGGCACCGTAGAAGTGATTCAGAACCTTTAGGGATTGATCCACCCTTAAGAAGGGATTGCTTTGGTGCTTGCCAATTACCCTGAAATCAGCCTTCCCACAAGCCAGATTAAGGCAGAGGCAAAGTAAAAAGCTTGATTTCACAGTCATAATAGAACTTAGCACCTTTGGAAAGTGTTTGCTCTCTTTTATTTTTTAAAGAAATGCCTTTAGGGGAAAAAAAGTATTCATTATTTATTTACAATGTGATTTACATTATTCTTTTATTTACTAATAGTAATTAAATACTGTTATAAAATACAAAGAATTAACGTTAATCATTATACATAAATTTATTAAGCATTATGATTAGATGTGAGTCTGTGTTTTGCAAAGGCTCTATAGGAAGCAAGGTCACGTCACAAAATAGTTAGTGAAAATTTTACCTCCTTGAGCTCTTTTTCTTTTTTTCTCTGATCTCCCAGTTCTATGATTCTAAGCAATATAAACTTGTTTTCCTGCTCCTAGACATTATCTCTGCTCTTTATCTCTTCTGCTGCTGCGTAAAGGCCTCATTAGCATGTGCCTAATCTAGGAATGTATTAACAGTCAGGGTCCCTCATCAGCACATATTGCTCTTGACAGTGCTTAGCTATTAATAGGCCAGCTCAGCTTTTAATCATATGATGGAGTTATGAATGACATTCCATTCCTAATGCACAGTTTCAATCATTTCTGCCTTTCAAATAAGAGTCTTTTTCGCTGAAATTTCTTACTCTTTCTTGACTCTGAAAGAAACTTTATATAAAAGTTTATAACTTGTGGCGAATCGAATTGATTTTTGCTAGGTGAAAACAATGCATTGCCCAGAAAGCCTAAGACATTGTCCAAATCTAGAAAGTTTTGTAGGTAAAAACAAACACAGGCTTTGGAAATATCAGGTAAAGAACTTACTGAATAATATGGCACTTTGCTGCATAAGAAATAAAATGTAGAAATACTAAAGTTCATGGTAGATGTCTTGGAATAACATCCTGACATGTGCAATATATTGCTTATCTGGTAGTGCTTGTCTCAAAACTTACAGGGAAAAAAAATTGCAAGTGTGCAGAATTATGTAAATCAGTCTTACGAATTCCTAGCTGTTCTGCTTAACTATACTTCTAAATGAATCATAGAGAATTCTTTACTCTATGAGAAACAAATGTATATTCTGTCCACAGTTTTACAGCTCGTACTCAAAAGGTAATTTAGTTTTTTTGCAGGGTGGAGGCCGAAACATAAAATAACCTGCCTGAAGTACCTCTGAAAAGCTGAAAATTCAGAGTCACTACCCTAATAAGTTCATTATAAAATATTTAGTAACTCTGAATTGTTTGTAACATCAGGATTTGGAAGGATTAGTCAGTTTGATATTTTCAGCCGTAGTGTGACGGAGTGCAAAGTACAATTGGCATATAGCACGGAAGTTGTGGGTTTTTTAAAAAAATACAATAATTTCAAAACAGATTTTTTCTGAAATTTTTTAAAGATTTTGCTCTGGGTATTTCCCTTTTCAATTTCCTAAACTGTCTCAGAAAAGATTGTACCACCCTCATCCATTTAAGTAGCAGAACCTACAATATTTCTTCCAGTATGAGCAGTTATTCTACAGAAAAAAATATTTTTCCCTGGTCTTCCAACATGCTACTGTTAAAAGTACATCAATCTAAGAATGTTAATATAAGCAATATGAAGCAGAGTTATTTTCACAGAAAAAAACAAACAGAAAGAAAAAGGCAGAACATTTCATTCCTTGGGCAACCTGTTCAGTAACTGAGGGCTTAGACAGCAGACATAGGGGACTGGCATGCACTGATGATGTAACTTTAAATATTTGTTTCCTCTCAGTCAGTCTTACTGAGCACAGAACAAGGTAACTACAGGCTTATCTAACTCTAGATGAATCCAGAAATCCCAAAATGTGGGTCCTTCTGCATGCATAAGCAGAGGAGATGATCTAAATTCCTCCTCATTTCCTGCTCCTTTTTATCTTTCCTTTTGTCTCTTCTCCACATTCCTTATTAAAACCATACGGACAAAAACTGCCATTTATTGAACATCTGTGTTACCTCTGGCAAGAACACCTAGAATGCAAATGGCAACAATTGCCAATCACTTTAATTTCAAAATAGATATTTTTCCACTAAAATCCACTAAACATTTTCCACTCAAACAGTCGTAACTCCTCTCCTTCCTAAACTCAAAATAGCAAAATGCTATCCACAAACTGAGTCAGGAGAAGGTGGGAAAAGAAGTGGTATTTTCATAAGCCCTTTTGACCCAGACTGTTAGAATTACATTTTATAAGATGCTTATATGTAAATGCAATTGGATTTAAAAGATTTATTTATGCCTTCTGTTTTTAATATAACGACTAAAATAAAATAACAGTCTCCTGATTTCTAGCTATCTTTGAATTGCTTTTCTGGACTGCAAAGCATCTCAGAGTGCCACCAGAGGGAGCCAAGGCAACTGCAAACTTTAAAGATTCATCTCCTCTAAACAAACTCAGGAAAATGTTATTATGTTGCAGGGTACTAATGAGGAAAAATGATTGAAAAAAAAATCCCCTTCGCCCCAAAAAAACACTTTTCTTAAATGCTTCTTCCAGGAACAGATTATTTTGCATTGAATGGCAGTTTCAGCACCCCTTATTTTAATCGTTTGCTGTCATCGTGATGATGTCTCCCGTCAGATATTGCCACTCTTGAATTCCCCAGAAGTGATGTCTCCAAGCCAGCTATAGCAGATCGTCATCTCCCATCCTTGCCCGCTGTGAGAAAGCCATGACATGGCTAGTTTGCCCTGCACCTGGCCCTACCTAGCAATGCCTCTGATCTTTTCTTTTTCTCTTCTTGTTGCTTTTTCCTTGGATCTCACTAGAATGAGGGTAACCTGCTGACGGTTGGTCAGGGTACTGCCCTATATTGCAGGCACAGGATAGTGGCACACTCTTATTTCAAGCAGCTGTGCTCCAAGTGCATCGTTCTCAACAGTTCCCCGTTTGTGGTTTTAGCTTTTCAACTGATTTTCAATACGTATCTCTCATTTCAAAATTCAGGTGGAGTCTGAATCATTTCTGCATCTTTCCTAAGTGTCAGGCTTTTTCAGTTGAAGAGGATAGTTAACCACCCCTCACATCTGAGGCAAGCTCTGGTGAATGTACGCATTTGCTTTTCTCCCTCACGGCTAACGTTTGGAAATGGCAGTTAACTTTTGTTTTCCTTCCAGCTGCTAAATCTAAAAACCCACCACTTCCTTCTGTTGCTCATTCACCTCCTGAAAAAGGCCAGTCCCAGGACCCTCTCCTGACCCAGCTGAACAAGAACAGCAATTTCCTGCAGCCTCCAGGTCATTCTTTTGAATCCTTGTCGCTCAGACAAGACCTAGAATATATTTTTATTTTATTTTATTTATTTATTTAATTGATGAGATAGAGCAAAGGCAAAAAAAAAAAAAAAGGGAGGGGGAAGAATAGCAAATACAGAGATGAAAAGGTAAAAAAAGGACTGTGAAGTGGAAAACCTAAGCACAGGAGTAACATTACTGTGCATAAAGAAGAAAAATCAAATATGAAAATGAGACTTAAGTCTGACTTTTTTGCAAGCCATGAGGTCTCCTTGGGGTTTCTCCAGGCTTCCCTGGGCACATGGGTTACTGGAAATCATTAGAGCACTTTCCATGTCATGTGGCCCATGTATTCTAAGGAAGGAGAAGGGAGAAAACTAGTACCCAGTTGATACACAGTTTTGTCTCGGAAGGAAGCTATTCTCTTCCTCTTACAAAACATACAAAGAAGTAGTAAATGGGGACAACTGAAGCATGAGGAACCCACAGGGAAGCCAGTACAACAATAAATTGCTAGTGCACAGGTAGCTTTGATCTAGTGCTGGGTTGGTAAAATGAATGAGTTGTCAACTTTATCCTTTGCAAAGGCTACTCTTACTATGTTTAAGTTTTCTTAACATTTATCATAATTTTGTTCAAAACATTCATCAAGATCTGCAGTTCTTCTCTAATTGAACTCATAGAAATAAGATTGCTCACCTAGTTTATATTCTTTATAAAAACTCTTATTAACTCAGATGCCATTAAGATGATTCCAAATTTCCATTTGTTATGCTTTCTGCTTAGAGCAAATGTCTTCCCAGACAAAACGGACCTCGGTGTTCCAGCCTGATGCTTTTATATCAGGTTCACAAGACTCCTTTCTTTCTAAATTACTAAGTTTTCTAAACTCTGGGTTCTGTGAGTCATTATTACATTATTCTGTGGTACACAGATGTCATTCTGAAACTTGTGGAAGCCTTCAGCAAAACACATATACATTTGCCTTTGTCCCTCCAGGACATATTCTGATAGTGCTTTCAAGGCAAGGTCAGTTTCCCTTATGTCATCTACTGTTGTCACTGGCAAATATATAAACTTATTTTTTAACAAGTGATTTTTCAGCACTATAGTAGTGTAGCCTATCAAATTTTCAGTGGTATTCAAAGTCTGTGACGTTAGTATGTTCTGATATGGAAGCAAAGATTTTTTTATCTTGTCTTCTGACAGATCTTCCGCATATTTCTAATTTCATATCTTAAGCATGCAATATTTCCTGAAGATGTTTTATAATAATTCCTCCAGATGCTCATTGTTGTTTTAGACCTTCCGGCTTCCTCATCTTAATTGCCTGGCCTGCACTTCTGCATGGTGTCTGCATGTCCTGAGCAGCAAAATGCAGGAAAGAAGTTTCCAAAACCATACTCCTAAAAGATGTGTTCCCCATGTGTTCTCTCATCCACAGATATGTAAAACTGAGAACTTTAGGTGTCTCTCCATCTTCTTCGAAGTGTCACTGAATTCTCCATGTGAAGCTTCTACTTCACGGTACCTTTTTTTCAGATATCTTGCTTTAGACTTTTATGCCTTTTATTAGATATGTCTTTGGATTTTGCTGCTCCTTGTTTTTTTTTTTTTTCCTGTCTTCATAAAGAGTCATAATTCCTTTATCTTTATTAAACATTATAGTCCTGTATTAGAGTACTTGATTTTTTTTAAAAAAAAAGTTTATTTCCAGAATTTTCCTTATGAGACACTACAACATTGGTCTGTTTTTAAGGAAATTACAAATTTCAAAATCATAAGAAAAGTCCTATGTCAGACCAAGTCATACAAATAGTTTAATGCTTTGGATCCACCACGGACCTTCATCTTAATATCACAGTTAGCAAGTTAGGACTATTCTTGTAGTCATATGATAGGGAGAGTCTAGTATCCAGAACGGCATGACACAAGATACAGTAATATTAGTACCTCCTTATTCAGGTTTTGCTTTTGCAGTGTCCTGATTTGTTCCTCAGAGCTTTGCTGCATAAATGCTCTTTTGGGGTGATACTGAAACTATTTAAACTGTAAATCGAATTTGATATATTTTGCACACACATTTGATCAACTTTATTCCCTCTCATTACTGACTCCTACCCCTTGATTTCTAGGCAGGTCATCTCTCTCTTTTTTTTTTTTTTGCTATTTTTGCTATTTTAAAGTTAAAGCCATTCATTACAATCATCCAATCCCCACTTTTGCTTCGTTTAATTGAATTTTCCAGTTCTTCATGGCATCTCTTTAGTACATTTACTTGGCAATCCTTTTAGAGAGCCTAAGTGATCAGAATACAGAATAACTTTGGTAAGGTGTTTAGGATTATTGGGAGTTCCCATTAGCTATAAACCATGTCATAACAACATAAATGGCGAGAT
Organism: Eudromia elegans; assembly: GCA_003342815.1. Classification (NCBI taxonomy): domain Eukaryota; kingdom Metazoa; phylum Chordata; class Aves; order Tinamiformes; family Tinamidae; genus Eudromia; species Eudromia elegans. The sequence goes on along the minus strand of PTEX01000056.1, from coordinate 567,593 downwards.
TCTTATTTCCACCCTTCCTCCAAAGTGTTATTCACGTAAATAGAAAATGCAGTTCCACGTGGGCACTTTTTGTCTGTTTTAGTTGATGATTCTTAGGAAATAAATTTTCAAGCTCCAACATTTGTCCAACAGCTTTTTAAAAGGCTCCATTTATTAGCGAGCTCACAGGACACAAAACAGAGGAAGCTGCCCAGCTGCTTGGCTGCCCTTAGTACTGTACAAACTACTCTAGGCATGCTAATAAGGGAAATCCCTTAGTTCCCACCTCCCGTGATACACCTGGCGTTTCCTTACAACATCCCTGTCCCCTTTACTGGAATTTTTTCATCACTTCACCAGATGATTTTACATCTGATGTCTGGTCACTCATTCCCTTTTAGTGACACAAAGCTAAGTTCTCTAGTAATTGCTAAATTATTCTAAAATGCCTCATAAAAATATAGAAGTTTCATAACTGAATGTGCCATTGTCCAGCCAAAAACATCTTACAGGAAAGCTCATTAAATCCTGTGCAGTGAACTTGATGGGGTGAGGGCGCAGGCAAAAATGAAGTGGAAAACAAAGAGCGGACAACGTGATGGATATGTGTGAATGAACAGCAATAAGAGGGTAAAAGAGTAAATGAGGAGTAGTCAGAATCTAATGCATTCAGTACAAAGCAGCTCTTCTGGGCAGGAACTCCTGAAAAACAGAAGTGAAGGGCTTGGTCTCCCATCTAGGGTTTACAGTAATTTAGAAGCACTAACTTCTGCAACTAAAGAAGACATTTTTTCTCCCATCGAACAGAAGTTTACAGTAAATGGGATGAAATTACTCATGTCATTATAAAATCTGGCAAGGAGGCGAAGGCAAATTTTAGGTTGTCAGCAACTGTTGAATCTGGGGACTGCTTTTATTTGCTCCAGACTCCATGGATCACTATGGGAAATACTCATAGGAGAGAACTTTTTGCTGGTGCAAAGAGCTGCTCTAACTCCATTTTGTCCTACTCTGCATAAGAAAAATAATCATGTTTGTGTAAAGCTTAATGCGTTTAATTAAATCATCGTTTTTGAGAGTGGTTGAATGAGCAGCTTGTACTAGAGACTGTCCTGGTCTAATGGGGTCTGATTTAATTCAGGACACTAACACACGGCCAAGTTTTAAATGGCTATTTCAAAGTAGTGCTAGTACAGAGTACCGTGATTTTGTACTAGTGTTGGCCCTGAAAACGTTGCCTGGTCCCCACTGTGAGGATATTTGGGGCAGTCCAGCCTCCTGCCAGGGGTCCTCAGACCTCTCAGACCTGCAGACGGACCCAGCGCCACACCTGGGCCATGGGCCGCTGCAGTGCCAGCTCTGTGTGGCAGCGAAGCATGGGCAGTTTGGCAGTAAAGATCCCTGTTGGATCACACTGCTAGGGCCGGTGTCGGCAAGTTTGCTAATGCTACAAAACTGCATCAGTGGGTGACGTAGCAGAGGGCTGGGCTGCTCTTCAGAGGAACCTGGACAGGCTGAAGAGGTGAGCAGAAGGGAACGTCATGAGGTTCAGCAAAGCCAAGGCAGGGTCCTGCAGCGAGGATGGAATAACCTCATGTACGGGTTGGGCTTGACCTTCTGGAGAGCAGCTCTGCAGAGAAGGACCTGAGTGTCTTGACGGAAAACACATTGACTATGACAATGTGCCCTCATGGCCAAGAAGGCAAATGGGACCCTGGCCTGCATCAGGAGGAGCGTTGGCAGCAGGTTGAGGGAGGGGATCTTCCCCCTCTGCTCAGCCCTGGTGAGGCCGCACCTGGAGTACTGAGTGCAGTTCTGGGCTCCCCAGGACAAGAGGGATGTGGAGCTACTGAAGAGAGGACAGGACAGGGCTAGGAAGATCATTAAGGAACTGCAGCATCTTTCCTGTGAGGAGAAGCTGAGAGAACTGGGCCTATTTAGCCTGGAGAAGACTGAGGCATCCTATCAGTGTGTACAAATACAAACCTCAACTGTTCTGTGATTCTGCGTGTGATTCTGCAATGTCTTTGAAAGTCTGCAAACTTAGTAAGAAAGCCAAGGTAGTCCTCATCTTCCCATTTCAGCAGGACAGCTGGCTAACCCTTCTTTGGGGCTAATTCGGGATCATCATCACCAGCTCAGGTCGCGGCGGGTATTTTTAGTAGGTATTTTCTCCACTACACAGAGAGTGGGACAAAGTTGTGCAAGAGTGTGAGACTCAATACTGACTGGCAGTCCTGGCGCAGGGTTGCCCTAGTTGGAAGGATGTGTGGAGGACACGCCAGCTAAGGACATGCATGTACTAATTATATGACAGAAGGAACATGTGTAAGCCTCCACAATGCAGTTTTTTCAAGGATAGAATCAATTATGATTATATTTAGGTGTGCTTGTGATCAGTTTTTTATTACCAGCATGTATTTGCAGCAGCTTAAGCTAATGGAACACAAGTGCAAGGCCATGGACTGAGAAGACCATGGCAAAAATCTTAGGACAGGTTGGAAGCACACAGGAGCAGGACAGCCTGGAATGGGCATGCAGGAGCAGGAGCAGGTTGAGACATGGTCAGGGACTATCGATATCAACCTCCCTTTCTGACGAAACATCTCTAGCAATTAATTAATTAGTTGAAAATGGGGACAAAAAAAATAAGAAAGAAACTATAGGGAGAGACCATTTTGCTGTTGCAAACTTTGTGTCACTTGATCTTGAGACTTTGTGGAGGACACACAGAGGACACTTGGGAAATGGACAGGTCCCGGTTGTCAACAGCTCCGCTTCTCCTCTTGCAAAACTCCTCCATTAATACAGAGTAGCCATCACGCTTACATTCATCTTAGTGCTTCCCTAAAAGGGTGAAAGGCAAACAAGATATTAGTGCTCTGCTATAGAACTGCTGTTTCCAATGAGAGGTATATTCACAACCCTGGTCAAGATCCTCATAGACTTGCAAAGTGTCCTGCTTGGACTGGAGTGGCCATTAGACCCCCTTGTTCTTCTTTTACACTCTTCAGATCCGTGGGTTTGGCTCTGCAGAACCCTCTTGTACCCACATTTGCCCTCGGTGCTGAAAAACACACCCACAAAAAAGCCCTGTTCCAAAAGGTGACATCCCCAGGAGAGGTCTGTGCAAAGCAAATGCTGAGGAAGGGCTAACTGCTTCTGCACCAACATCTGCTGACGGCCACACACATCTGGGCCGTGTGACCTCAAGGATCAAGGAACAGAAAGAACTGAGACACGACCGGAACAAAGGTCTAAACTAATTGACAGTGAGCTGTACAATAGAAATGCACATAGACGACATTTGATCCACCATAAAATCTCCCAGCACTAAGTTAAACATGAAGCATTTCTTGAATAAAACGTGAACCTGCACGGCAAGTTTAGACTGGCCAAGCAACAGTGGTTTTGATCCTGCTCTGGGAGGTTTCAAGCCTATCACTTAATCATAGATCTACAGTGTGTAGAGCAATGAAATTATTAAGCCTTTAGTTAGTCTTTATTTCTCACGTAACAGGATAACACTTTCACATTTGCTCCACGCAGTGAGGAATGTGTCTTTATGCCGTATCCCGGTTTTTAGCAATGCTTCAGCTACAGGTCACTCATATCCAGACATCTATGTGTGGCTTGGTTTTTTTTCTGCAGCCACGCTCATCGAGAAAGCTACTCTGGGGTCCCTTCAGGGGCAGGGACCACCAAACAGGAACACAGGCTGTTCTCATCACCCGTTTACGTGCGGAGCCAATTCTTCGTGCAACAAGCTGGTCACATAAATATAGACCCGTGCCTAAGGTCACCGTGCTGCAAATGCACAGCCACGTCACGGCGGAGCGGGGCCGTCGCTCGGCACGCGTCCCTCACCCCTCCGCTCTCCCATCCCGAGCGGCCGGTTTCCATTTCTCCCGTTCCCTTTTCGGGAGGGCCAGCGGCAGCTGCTCGGCTCCCGTCGCCCGGCTCTGCTGACTCGAGCGCGTCTCGGGTTCCCGGGGCACAAGGCGGGAGCAGCCGCGCCATGAGCGCGAGCCCAGCCGGGCGCGGGCGCGGCGGGGCGCGGCCTCGCAGCGGCTCCTCGTTAGTATAGTGGTGAGTATCCCCGCCTGTCACGCGGGAGACCGGGGTTCGATTCCCCGACGGGGAGAGGCGCCCGCGCCTTTTGCCGCGCCCGGGCCCTTGTCCTTCCCCACACAACAAAACGCCAGGGGGAGGAGGCGCCATTTTCTTTCCCGCGCTTTTTATTTCCGCGTGTGGGGGAATAAACTGATGGAAAAGGGTAAAACAAGTACTGCGGCCTCCCCGTCGGGGAATCGAACCCCGGTCTCCCGCGTGACAGGCGGGGATACTCACCACTATACTAACGAGGAACTGCCCGCAGCACTTCTCCACCGCCCGCCCTCTATGCAGAGTCCAGGGCCGCGCCCCGGCGCGAGCTCCGCGCGGCGGGAGCGGGAACGGGGCCGCGGCCGGGAGGGCGGGAGGCCGGCGGTGCCCGGGGCGCGCCAGCGAACGGCGCTGGGCGGCGGTGAGGGGGCGCAGCGGCGGCCGCCGGCGCCCCTTGCGGCGCGAGTTGTAGCGCTGTGAACAACCGTCCCCAGCAGGACCTCGTGGCGCAACGGTAGCGCGTCTGACTCCAGATCAGAAGGCTGCGTGTTCGAATCACGTCGGGGTCACTTCCTTTTCATGTTTCCTTTCCTTTTGTTTCTCTTCCGCCTTAACCACCATTAGGTCAGAGGAAACAGAAGGCGTGAACTGTATGGTTAATTTTTTGCTTTCCTTTTAAAAAAGAGACCCGATTGCATTAAATGGGTAATATCTGGCTTTCAGGAGTTCCTCCACTGGGATGCGCAGGCAACGCACAAAGCCGGAAAGGGGCTCAAGGCGAGAAAGAAACGGCCTTCCTCGCCCGTCCTTACTGCGGCCGCACAACCACCTGCTCCGCGCTGGCTGGGTGAGGCCGGCGGGCAGGGCCACCGAGGCAGAACGGGGATCCCGGAGAGCGCAAATCCCATTTTCCCATGTTCCCGCTTGCAAGGCTAGGAGTGTCTAGCAACCACCTCCGTGACCATGTTAAAAATTCTTGTTCCATTGTGTAAATACTCATTTTCATTGTCTGGCTTACTCCACCGAGAACAGCGCGGCACATTTTAGAGATTGCCCAGCTGGCCAACTTGGCTTCCCATAACCACTCAGTCAGCTCTTCCAAGAATTCACTGCAGAGCAACTAGGTAGAACGCAAAGAATGAAGGGAACAAACATGTATGATTCATAGCTGATTTCTATTCAGTACTCCAAAGACCTAAATTGCAAAAGCCTGTTAGAATTTCCAAAAATTAACCCAAAAGAAGTTCAGACTGCCCTAAGACTTTTCCTGTGCGATGCATCTGGTGGAGAGTGGTGTGTGTAAATGCTACAGTGTGGTGACCATGTCAGTATCCTAAGAGCTCCGCTGAACCACAAATCAACACTGTTCAAAATACATGTATACAAGCATGCCAAAACTACTATACTAATAGGTGGAAGTGTTGAGAAAAAGCCAAAAGCAGCAGGTTTACATTCTAAATAGGGGAGAAGCAGAAAGGTTGGCTGGAAAACCCTATTTTCAGTACAGAAATTCACATGAAAAGGATGAAAGTAATGGCTGGGGAAGAAAGTAATACAGGAAAAAACAAGAGTTTAGCAAAGTTTTGTGTTAAGAACCCTGATGGCAAACTAGAACCTGATTTGGTAGAATGGGGAAGGGAGAGCCAGGAAAAAAAAAGTATTTCAGAGTATTTCAGAAGATGATGGTTTCAAGCCATGAGATAGAAGAATGTTCTCAAAGTAGTCACAGACTTGAGAGCTGAAACCAAAAGGCCACAAAACATACATTACATCAATCCAGTTGCAAGATAGCAGGCCCAAGAACTAGTACCTTTGTGATCCAGCCGGACGGGAAACTTTGAGTCTTAATGACGTTTCATGAAGAAGGAAAGCTAAAAGTTTGTCCGGGGCCTTAATTTTACAGAAAGTGAGAAACATGTCACATAAAATATGTCTTAGTTTATAAGAACCATTTATTAGTGCTGTAAAACATGGTAGAGAATGAAGAGAATATGGATGTCTTAGAAAGCACAGCCAGCAGGATCATCAAAATGCATTTTTCTGAAGATAAATGGCATTGTTTTTTACAGGCTGATACTTGTTCCACATATCTTTAGAACACCTCAGACACAGAAGCACCTCCCTAGCTGCACTATTCCACTGCTTTGCTATCCTGACTGCTTGAAGGTAGTATGTGTAGCTTGACCCCGATGTCTCTTTGGCTGTAACTTAAGGCCTGTGCCATTGCCAGTGGCTACGGAGAACAGTTTATTCCCTTCCTGTTTATAGCTGCCTCTTACATATTTGGAATTCATTATGTTTATCCATTGCTTTCTCTCCTGGAGTAACAGACTATGTTTGTTAGGTCTCTGATTATTGGTACTGCCTGTCTCTAGTGGCTTTCCAAATGAGTTGCATTTTTAAGTGCCCAGAGCTGGAACTGCTATTTCTGCTGACTCAGACTTTACCAGTTCTAAACAGAACAGCACAACCGCTTCACAGGCCTTGCTGAGTACAGGTAGCTGCTTGTTTCTTGTCATAACAACATAATATTGTTACTGAGAGTCAACTTGTGATTCTCCATTGGCAGTGAGCACCTCTTCTGCAAGGCAGATACCTTACCAGCTGTTCCCCATTTTATATTTGTTCACTTGATTACTCCTCCTTCTGTATTTTGCACTTGACTCTACTTAATTTCATTCTGTTTTTTCCAGATCACTTCCCAGTCTGTTAGAGTTATTTTGAAATCAGTTTCACTCCTCTAATTGCAGCCCCACTACCTTCATAGCATCTGCAAATGTAACGTGTACGCACTCTATACCATCACCCAGGTTTTGAACGGAAATACTGCACAGACTATAACGAGACCCAAAGCATCCCTACAGAGAATCCTGCTCTCCATATTCTTCCGGTTTGTTAGTGAATTGTTGAAAGTTTCTGTAGAAACTATGTACTCAGCACCCACTGATTTAGTCTATTCTTGTGTTCTCCTAACTTTCTTTTGAGAATATTGCGTGGCATAATTTGAAAGACACTGGTAGAGTCAGTGTATGTTTATGACTCCTGTTTTTTCACTACAGCCTACTGGGTCCTTAATCAAAGAAACAAATTGGCTTTCTGTGACTTTTTTTCTGGGCACACTGTTAATCATCTTACCTTCTAAATGCTTACAAGTTCCTTCATTACTTCTAGCAGTGTTTTTTTCCCCAGGAATGAAAGATGAGCTCTGTCCTAAAGATGAGCATTTTTAATGTACCCTTTCTCCAGAATGTTCCCTGTCCTTTCCAAGCTTCCTAAGACAACCACTAACAATGCTGCAGTTGCAGTGAATTTGCCAGCCTGAAAACATCTAATTTACGTGACTGCAATCTGACATGTTCTTGCCCTACAGTAGCCTGGATTCTTCACCTTTTAGGACTAGCGGTATTACAGGGTAAATTCCTATCAAATATTTTTTTAAAATCCTGAATCTAAATCTGCATCAGATGAGAGAAAATTCAAGAATTAAGCTATATAAATTAATCTCATTAAATCAGTCCATATTTCTGATGAAAATAAAACATTTATGAAGAACCTGCAGAGTTAAGCGAGAAAGAGATCTATTGCAGAAGATTTCACCTAATGACACATAGAAGATCTGTTAGAGTTGCTGTTTGCAGTGTGGTTTCATATTCTACCTAATCGAGTGTGACCACAGGTTGTCACAAAACAGTTATCTCCTTGATTTGTCCTGTCAATCCATGTTTTTTCTGTTTGCATCAGGTCTTGCAACTGTATAACCATAGCCACCCATTCACATCCATCCCTGGGATCTGGCTGCACAATTACAGGATCCAACAAAGGAAAGTGTCAGGAGTTCATGACCCAGGCTGGGAGAGAAAGCAGGATCATCTCTTTCAAGAACAACCCACAATTAGCAGTAATTAGGCTTAAGTTTTTGTCAGTTGGTCTCTGGAGGGAGATCCTACTCCCCCTAAATTAAAATAACCTAAAGATGTTTCAAAATTAAAGAATTAAATGAACTTTAGCTGTGTGCAAATTCTGAAATGTTTGACCTCTTATGATAGTTGTTTCTCTTAATTTGCTATCTGTAAAATCTCTTTCATCTCATTCAAGAGCTCAGTCTCATTGAATTTTTTTTTTTTTGTTAGTTATGAGGTAGCTATCAGTTAAATATATAGAATAACTTAAATCCACATCAGGTTCAAAAATCTCACAGCTGAAATAATGGCTTATGTATGGTAAATACAGTGTCTGCACTCTCCTAATATATGTTAAAAATATGTATGTGAACATTTCTTATTTGTAAATAACTGCATGGGAAATCGTAAACTGACATTTTTTACTTCATTTCTCGGTATACTTAGAGCAGGAACTTGTTTTCAGTCTTCATTCATATAAGTGCTTGTCTATCACAGTGTCAGGAGCACAAAGCTTTAAGACTGTAATACCGTTCCGTTGTCCCCATTTGTTGCCCTTTACGAGGACAGAACCATGCAGGACACCCACAGAGCTGCACTTCTCTGTACTGAAAACACGAGCAAACATCTGCCCGGTTCCCACCAAACTCCACTGCCTCCTGAGCACTAATGAGAGCGTGGTACCCATCCTATCTGTCCGGCAAAAAACATGTTTGACAGCAAATTCACCACCAGATGGAACTTTTCCACCAAGACAGTAACTTGGTAAGTCCTTATGCTTCATTTCAGTAAAGTTTTTTTTCCTTTTCTTCTTATTGCTTTGTCATTTAAACTTGAACTATATTAAAAAGACACTTCTTATAAGAAAGGTGGAGTTATTAAAAGGCCAGTGATACTGTCTCAGTTCTCCAAATCAATCTAGAATATGGAAAAGCAATGAGTAATTCTAGAAAGTATATCTACACTATGCCGTCATGATTAGTAACTATTTCTTTTATTTATAGTAATGTGCGTTCCAGCTTTTGTTGCCTTTCTGAAAGGGACTGTTATTTTCATTGTCAAACTTACTATGTACCCAGACTGAATTAATATTTCACAAAGGGCTATTAAATTTCCTTTACATAGGAAGATTTCTGTATCAACTCAGTTTAAGACAAGAGCAGGTTTGGAGCGCTTCATAAATGTCTTTGTCATCAATGGATTTACAGTTTTCATAATTTTACCATACACTTTGAGGCAAGGATTAAACATGAATGCAAATTATAAAGGTATATTCTGTTATAGATTAAATGTTATCCAAAACTGATACAGAATTCAGGATCTTTAAAAAGACCTACAAAATTAAAACTTACAGTGTAACATAAACAACATGTCTCATATTTATAGGTGTCACTAGACATTCAAAAATGTAAAGCTGGCAAAACTCTAAGCTGAAATCCTGTGGTAATTTAGAAGGCATTCAGTCCTTTCATATCAAAGAAGTCTGCATGACTGAAAACCTTGTTCTCACACTCAGGAAAGCTAAAAAATTCCAGACATTTGGGAGGGTCCTACATAGGAAGTATTTTTGGCTTTTGCTTTCAGCATATTTCACATTTTTAGGCAGGCTTGAAGTAATTTTTTAGCCACTGAAAATAGTTAAAGCCTTGCACTTCTAATTTGACCTTTTCTCCTAAACCTTTTTGTCATCTGCATTTATGGTGACAGTTCACACCTGACTACAGGTTTGTCAGGTAGAAGCAGGTGTTCTAGCCTTTGAAAATCAGAATATGATGTCAGGCATACACATTCAAAGTACTGGTATGCTTCACAAAGCACTAGTTTTGTATTTCAATCTTTTAGATGCAAATCAGCTAAGCAGCATACAGGTTACTTACGGTTTCTTTTTTTTTCTGCAAGAACATTAGATCTTTTGAGTTGGTTTATAATGAACGAACTTTTTTCTTTCTGGTTGTTATCATATGCTAAAAAAACAAAAAAACAAAAACTTTCATTCAAAGGAAGCAAGAAAAGTGGAGATACTCAAAAGTACCGAGATCTAACCGTGGGGATAGCTGCAAGTTTGTAATTTCCAGTGTTAATCCTAATGTAGGTACACATGTTGGCTATCTCTCCTACTACTTTCACTGCTTTTACCTTCCCTGGAGAATACCTCTGGCTCTCAGGGAGAAAAAAAATAGAAGTGTGGAGCTGGTTATACCAACTTCATACCATTCAGGGATAAAAGGCCATTCTTTTTTTTGCTAAAAAAATTTATGGATCCTGCTTCACAGAAATCTACTGTCCTGAAATACAGTAATATTAAAGTATAATATAACATAACTTTCCATAAGGAGGAAGGAAGTGCTTATCTCCCACTTAGCTTAAGTCACTTTGGAAGCACCTGACAGTATGCCAGTAAGAGACCGGTGTCCATGCAAGAGAGGTACATCAATACAAGTTTAACAATATAACTAAGGAAATCATTCATAAAAAATAATGCCTATTTCTGTGCTTGAGGATATAACTTTCAAAGCATAAATGGAACATAAATATGAACTGTAAGTGATATTAACCTGAGGCAGTTTCCATAATCACTAATGATTTTAAACAGCCAAAGCCTATGACGATGATGAGTTTCTAAAGGCTTTATTTTTCCAAAACAGCCTTGTCTGACTCTAAAAGGACAAAAATACAGATCCAACATAAAGCCACTTAACTCTTCTATTTATTTTGAACCAATCTGAACTGGGAGTGTAAGTTTGCAGTTATTTCATCTTATTGCATTTTTTTATGGTAGGCTAAATGAGTTAAAAACGCATTAAATGCCGTTATGCATTAAAAGCAGGCTCACCATCAAAATACTTCATGAAAGGTGTGAACTAACCTGAAGATTAATATTTTCCATTCCTTCCTCTGCTATGGATCATTCATAATACAAGTGAGCACCAACTGTATTGCATATTCAGAACTCTACAATAAGTTGCCAACAGTGGCTGAACTCCACTAAGCAGCAGCAGCAGAATAAAGAGCTTCTAGCCTAAAGTACAGAATCATCTGTTTTCTGTGGGGTTGTTTAGATTGCACTTTTACTGCTAACTTTGGTTAAAATTTCCCAGGTCTAGTTCCCCTTTACACTGCTTTAAAGCATTTGTAACTCAAAGCCAATGGAGATTATTTGTTTTAAAATAGTGCGATAGTTGAAGAATCTCTATTGCCTCTCTGAAACATGTTCTGTGTTAGTCTGCAACTGGATGCAAATACTCAGAGGGGGAAAAAAAAAATCTGTTTTCCAAAAATAAACAAACATCTAACTACTTCCATTTGGACTTAGAAAAAGTCATAGTAGTCAAAATACATATGCATACATATGTGCACAATACGTTGTTCTGTGCACACTACTAATATAATGAAAATGCTTCTACTCACAGTACAGACTCATTATCTAAGAAACTGAACAGATAAAGTAGTAAGAACTCAATGATTTCTTCATTTTATGTATGTATTAAGAAGGTAGACAACAGCTATGGTATACCTCTACTTGTGCTCAGAGGTAAATTAAATTCCCCAAGCCAATTACTTGCACAAATCACTTTCTTGAACTACACAAATTAATCAGCAGCATCAGACTTTCTGTGGGCGGGCCTCTGTTTCTCTGCAAATTCCCTTCCACAAAAAAAAAAAAAAGACCCCCAAAAGAGTTCATCTAGCCAAGACACCAGCAATGCCTACAGAAACACAAACGACAACCCTGGCTGCCTGGCAGTGAATAACCAAAGGCAGGGAAGTTCATTTTTCTCAAGTGTAATTTAAAATCTTTCTCCTTTGGGGACATAAAGGGGCGAGTGTTACCACTACCCATACGGTTTCATATCTGTGCTTTGGGGGGCAGTTCGAACAGACTCTCATTTCAGTCCTTCCGAGCCGTGACACTGCCGAACACTTTGCGCAAACCTAAGGCCCCAGTTTTACCCCGCACAGCATGCGGCTCGTTACAGGCTCGCAGTAGCACACGCTCCCGCGGGTGCCACGGAAAGGCACCCGCTTGTCCTCGCGGCTCTGCAGCCTTACCCATCTGCCCCGCAGCTTCCTCAGCAGCCAGAGGCCCTGGTGACATTTCCCGGTCAGCTCCACGCGCACTTAGGCGCCTTTGGGGTTTTGCAGTGTGTGTGAGGGGATTCCAACAGCTTTTTGTTTGTTTTTCAACATAACACCCCTCCCAAGCGCAATGGTTTCACTAAGAGACTCGCTAGCGCTTTCCTGCTGGGCGCCCTCTCCCGGGTAGTGAATTTAAGAGGTAATGGGGAGCCCGTTAGCGCCGTTAGGGGTGACGAGGAGCCCCATTGCCGCGGGGAAGCCGCTTGCGCGGCTCCCTGCAAGACGATCGCTGGGGCGAGCGCGGGATCAGCGCCAGGGAAGCCGCTGCCCGAGGCGCGGGCACCGCACCACGTCCTCGTCCCCCCGCTCCATGCGGGGCCGGGCACTGCCTGCGGGGCCGGGCGGCTCCCGGGGCGAGAGCACCGACATGGCGGCAGCGCCCCGCGCCGCTCCCGCCTGGGCCGAATTTAAACTGCGCTGCGCGGCCCCTCCTCGCGCAAGGCATTAACGCCGAGCGAGCCCGCGCGCGCCCCCTCTCCGCGCGGCAGCCAATCGCGCGGCTGCTTCGTGCCCCTGCCCGCCAATCGGGGCGCGCCTTGTTGCCGTAGCCGCGGAGCGGGTCGCTGCGCGGGCCAGGCGAGCGCTCCCCGCTGCTCCCGCGCGCGCTTTGTTGGCGCCGCCGCGGGCGGCCGCGACGATGCCCGAGTTCCTGGCGGACCCGTCGGTGCTGACCAAGGAGAGGCTCAAGAGCGAGCTCATCGCCAACAACGTGAGCCTGCCGGGCGGCGAGCAGCGCAAGGACGTCTACGTGCAGCTCTACCTGCAGCACCTCACGGCGCGCAACGCGCCCGCCCCCGCGCAGCCCGACTTCTCCAGCGACGAGGAGCGCGAGCCCACGCCCGTGGCCGCCCGCGGCCGCGCCGCCCCCGCCGCAGCACGGGTGAGCGCGGCCGCCGCTTCCCTCCCTTTCCGCCCCGGGCCCGGCCCGCTCTCTCGCCGCCCCTCGCGGGCGCTGGCGTCGAGGCAGGGCCGCCCCCCCCCCGCCGCCGGGCTCCTTCCCTTGCGCGGCCCGCGGGGTCTGCAGCCTCTCCCCAGCGTCGCGTGCCCTCCCGCCCCGCGTGGCGGCTCCGGGGCTGGCGGGAGGCGCCCCCGGCCCGACTGCCCGAGGGTCTCTCCCCTTAAAAGAGGGGCTGGAGGGACAAAGGTGCGAGGGGAGCCGCGCACGAGGCTTCCCCTCCAGCGGTGGCAGAAGCCGCCCCCGACCCTGCTCGGCCGCACTGAAGCAACCCGCGCTGAGTGTAAAAGTCGGGAGGGTGAGGCGGTGGTGGAAGCGCTTGTTTGCTTGGGATAGTGAAGCGGGTGCTCGAGTGTAAAGAGTTTTTGCTTAATATAGTTGGCTCTATCATGCCTGCGAGCACGTGTTTTGTAGCAAATGCCTCTGCTGCAAGGCTTCAGCTGGCTGGCTGTAACCCGCTCTCCTAGGCTTTCTGCTAGCACATGTGCAAGGAAAAAAGGGGCAGCTCGTGACACTTGCACTTTTCTGTATTGGGTAATATGATTTAAACAAAAATGCTTCAGCAAGTGCACTGCGAATTTAAATGTATTAAAAAGCAATTCTTTTCATAATCCAAAACTGAACACACTAACTCAGAGAAAAGTTTGTACAGTGATTGCCAGCTACTTAGAGTTGTATTTGGTATTGAAAACTTTTTGCTGAAAAAAGAATCTTTCAAAGCTTGTCTGTAAAGAGCATGCAAAAGATCAGACTTAAAAAGAAAAATGCCTCCACTGTATTAATTTAGGAACTGTCCAAGTTTTAACAAACTGAAAACTCTTAACTAAAAGAGGAAGAAGTTTTAAGCCAAATTACTTCTTTTTAATATGTGTGTAATTCTGATATTCAGTGGAGAAGACTTACTGTGGACAAGGTACTTCAGGGGTCAGACTGTAGCAATTTAAAGTAAAAGGGAATGAGCTTGTCTTACCTTGTGAAGTCCCTACACTTGGCCTTCCCCCAATTGCTTTGACTCGAGCAATTATGGGTGACTTTTTATTGTTTACGGAATGGGTGGTACACTTGCACTCCTGTTGATAATGTCTGCAAGACTGTGCTAGTGCTGAGTATCAGCCCCCAGTCATTGCTCCTTGATGCAGAATTTCTGAGTATGGTGTAGTAGCAGAGTTGGCTTTTGGTGGCATTGGCTTCTCTCATCTCCCTCTTGCCCTCCACCCTTGATCTTGGTGGTGGGCAGCATAGACCCTTCTGAACCTGCTTGTAGCTTGATTAGCTGTTGTACCTGTCGGTGCCTTGTGGCATTACAGCCCTTCTTGGACTCGCTGTCCTCCCCGTGATGTAGAGGCTTCCAGAGTGCTGTGTCCCCAAAACACTTCCAAGGTAGAGGAGGTGTGAAGGAGGCCTGGCAGGCACTGGAGTGCAGCTCTGGTGTGGAGGAAAAATAAGGGAGTTGGGGTGATTGGTTGCTCTCTCTCCTGTCTGTGTTAAACTTCTCTAAGAGGGAACTAGGAATATAGGAAAGGAAAATAGGACTTGCACCACTCTGTGTGTGTGTTGTGTTGGTCTTTGTTTGTTTTGTACTGTTTTTATGCATTTTTTTCAAGATGAAAAAAAGTTCTGAAGTGTGTTCATGTGAAAACAAACTGCTTTGTAACTTATATAGGCATAGTAACATTGTTTTTTGTAGGCCAAGATGGGAGTAACAAAAGTGCACTACTTTATTAGTTTCATTTTCCTGTATGTTACATGTATAGATGAAAAATGATAGTACTGGCTTGTGTATATTGAGAAGAAAATGCAAACCAACTGCTTCAATTTTTTGAGGTAGTCAACTATTTAATCAAGTATTTTTGACAGAGAAAACACAAAATCTTCTGTGGCTTTTTTTTTTTTTTGGTGAATTAATAGATCTGCCTTGTTCTGTGATTCCCATATCACTCTTAAATTTGAATGCTGTTTAATTTGAAAATTGCAAGAGGCTCTTGAAGGTGACTCAATCAAGGCTAGTAGTAACTTGTAAAAGCATTTAGAAGTGCACTTGTGTGGTTTTCCATTTATGATGGTTCCAGCCCACTGCTTTCTGTGACTCTTGATTTTTTGGTGTCCCTTTGGACACAAATTAATTGTGTGCACTCATATAAAATCCCAGAAGGGGAGAATCGGCCCTCGTTAGTTGCAATGGATGCCCACCGCAGAGAGGGAGAGCTGGAAAAGGGTCAGAAGGGCTCTTTGGGCACAGAGAAGACTGGACTGGTTGCTCAGCTGTGACTGAGGACGAGCGCAGCGCTCGGGACTCGGTGTTGTCTTCTGCGCTTCGTGCCTGTTCCAGCGCCGCGTGCGGCGGCCCATGCCGCCAGGGGGCGCCGCTCCCCGGGACGGCGGCGCCTCGTGCGCGCCGAGGGAATAAACGAGTGAGTTTGTCCCGTTTGCCTGTTGGCTCCTGCCGTTTCTTGAAGTAGGATATCCATCTGAGCTTGTTACTCGTGTCTGAATGCACCCATGTTGCAGTCTCTGAAAGGGACTAAGGCCTAACTTGGTCCCTTGGTGCTAAAGGTTGTTGTTTTGACCCTGCTGCAATCATTGAAATGACAGTGTAGACAGTTTAAGGCTTTCTTTGTTTCAGTTCTGGGCATTTGATAATGCAGTTAGAGATGCATTTTTCTCTCATGCAATTTGTGTAGCAATGTGGCAAAAGAAAAAAACTCCTTAACTGTTGTTCCTTTATTGCAAATGGGTTGGTCTTTTAAGCACCTCACTATTTGAGCACAGGTCTGTCAGTACTGCCTGCAGCCTATCAGTCTCAAGACAGATGAAAGCAATGTCCAAGTGATGTAAAGTTCATGCATTGTGGTATAGAACCATGACACTTGCAGTCATAATGATGCTTGTTTGTGTTTAGTTTCTATCTATATGTGCTAATTTTAACCTTTCAAGGTTTTGTTCTGATGTAGTAATGAATGTACAGATGACTAACAGGCAAGTATGAGCAGACAAGACTTTAAAAGGATTTCAATCCTGTTGAGATACTGGTTCCTCAAGGGTCATGCTTTGGAACCACAACCTCTTCAACGTTTAGTATTTTTGGGCACTTAAAGTTCAAAAAATACTTCGAAATACAGGTATATCCTATCTTTCCTCTCGAACTCAAATTTTGTTTTGTAGTGTGGTATAGCATGCTGGTAGCTTTGCAGTGTGAAGTAATAAGAAAAATAAAAGCTTTCACATAAGATACACACTGATCAGCATAAAATGACTCAGAATGCTGTCAGATGTGTAATTTAAAATTAAATGTTATTCCAAATATATTTTTGAGAGTATTAAAGTATTTGAAAGTATCTTTTTGAATGTAGATAGTTTCGTAGATGCTGACATGCTTGAATATGGTATTAGTGGTCTCAATAACATATATACACACTCACTGTTGCAACAGCACCTAGAAGGAGAGTAGCCTAGTCCAGCCTCTTCAAATTCTGCGTGCTTGGTTGGCCGTTGCCCTGATAATACTGCCTAGAGTGCCAGCTTTTCCAGTTCAGGATGAATTACTCAAAGGAAAGCTGTGGAAGGGTTCTTTGCCTCTTTAAAATCATTGTTTTAAAGTGTACACCAAAAATAGCATCACTTTCTTACAGTTGTGCAAAATACTTAGTTTAGTGGGACCCAACTTATCAGTGCATTTTGTATACTTCTGGAATCTTTCCTGAAAAAATGATATTTACATATTTAGGATTGTGATTTGGAAAGGATCCATTAGGGTCTCCTCATTTCTCCTTGTGAAAATGTCATGATGATCCCTGGAATTGAAAGGACTATTTGAAAATTTAGAGAAGAGATTTGCCAACTAAAGTTTGCTTTTTTTTTTTTTTTTTTTTAATCAAACTGTCAAAAAAAAAAGGCTCGCCTCAGATTTTTTTGGTGAAAGTAGTGTAATAGCAGGGATATCAGCAGCTACTATAACTGTATGATCTCAAGCTCTTTCCTTTTGGAGGAGGGAAGGTTGTAGTAAAAATGGAAGCTTATGAAGACTAAGTGTGCAGAAAGTGAAACTGGATGCTGAAGTAGGTGAGAGAATATAAAACATAAAGATTATAAAATGTGTTTTACCCAGTAAAGGAAGAGAATTGATTCAATGTGGGCAGTGTGGTTGCCTATGTTAATTATGGTCAACTGTTGAAGCAATGTGGAAGATAGTTTCCCACCTTTGCGGGATGAGGTGACTGAGTAATTCACATTTCAGGACAGCTTTTAGGTGGCTAAACTTTTCACTGCAGTGTCAGACTTTCTGTGCTTCTAGACTCTTGAACTTGCAGTGCTCCTTATGTGCTGGGATAATAACAGGCATGTTCTAATAAAGAGACCCAAATGTCCTGTTGTAGTAGTTTAGTGCAGCACTGCCTGTCAGCTGCTCAGCAAGGACACATGCACAAGCCAGATCTCCATGTCAGCATTTGGTTGACTGATTCGCAGAACCATCTGTTAGTTTGGTTCCCCGTTTTGCTTTTTGTTCTGAATTTTCACCATTTTGTCAAATTCTCTGGAAACAACTCTTTACCTCTCAACAGGTGTGCAACCTTCACAGAGCAGATACATTCACTTCACTGGATAAAATAGAATTTGGGTGGGATGGAGGGGAAGGCCTGGCAATTTCAAGTAAGGCACTTGGAGAATGATACAATGAACTTGGTAACTGAGGATGAAAGGTACTAGCATCTCTCAATTATGCATAATTTTCCACTGTTTATCTGTTGTGTAGCTTTTGTAATTAACTATTTTTCCCTAAGCATTTGAAGTCAGAAAGTCCAGCAGACTTGATAAAAGACAATACTCCTGTTGGGAATGTTTGTATATGAGAGTAAAAAATCCAAGGGGAATACAGACCCAGTATTTGAAAATGTAAGTCTGTTATTGATACTCAGGCTGTGTAATTCCTTATCTCTTTCCCTGCCATTATAGACATAGAGATATTTGTTGACACTGTATGAAACCTGAAGTGCTTTCTGTTGACACAATTTGGGCTTTCTTAGCCTGTCTTAACCTCATTCAGAGGAAGAGTAAAGAAGTCATGAGCCTATCTGCTGGCAGTAATGCAGCTGCACCTATTTAGGATTAAAGCCTTTGAGTATACTAGAGTAGCTGCTTTTCAACTGTTGGGTTTAGAAAAAATCTTATTTTGTATGATGTTCTCTAACTGTTGGTTTTAATTCATAATGGTTTCTTCAGTATGTTACCTGATTTCTGTTTGTGTTTGGAGTAGTGCTGAGCTAGTAAACATAGCAGAAAGTCTGTCCCAACCTGGTCTGTGGCTTCTGGATTCCCATTCAGCAGGAAGATCAGAGGAGAGGTGAAGGATGGCTTCCAAGTTTGAGTTGTCATGACTTGCACTTTCTCCTCCTCTTCAATTAGTGAGAGGTGAAAGGTTTTTTCTCACAATGGAGCCATGTCAGCTCTCCATGTTTGTGGCAAGCTTCTCCTGTGGTTTTGGTTTCCTATTGCTTTAGAACTGAGAATGCTGCATGGGAAGCCCGTGCTTATGATTCAGTTCAGTATTGGCTTGAAAGACTGGGTTTTAGCTGTCTGAAACTGAACCCAACAGATGCCACTCTGAAACTGCCACCTATGTGGTATGAACAGATCTGTCTCAAGTGTTAAGTATGCAGATCCTCTTTCATGTCTTGGTTTCTAGCAAATGTCAGTGACTGTGGAAATATGGAGAGAAATATATATATTCATACTGCTAGTTATGGTTGAGATTGCAAGATACTCAGGGATTTGTGTGGGGATAGTGTTAAAGAATGTATGAGTTTATAGGCTAAATGATGAGTTAAATGCTTCACCTCTGCACCACAAAGACAACTTTAACTGCAGTAACAGAAGTGATCCTTGCTCTCCATTGTGACTAGACAAAAAAAAAATGTGTTTTTTGTCTGAATTTGCAATGACAAATTTTAAAGCCAAGTTTCTGATCTGTTTCGCTGTGTAGTCCTGTGCATAAGCTGTGATGACACACTGAGGTGGTACCTTAGAGTTTGAAGAGTCCCTGCTATTATGTTAGTGTTGTTGCAGAGCTTCATGCTGTCATAACCACAACCAAGATATTAATTTCTTCTTTCTTTAAACTACTAGAGACTCACTGAATCAGTGAGTGTTTTAAATAGTTGTTTATTACTTGTACAGATGAAGTCATTTGCTTGAACTTCGAGGACAGCAGATATTCAAAAGTAGAAGTTGAAGGTCTCACAGTTAATCAGTGGGTCAATGTGGCTTATCTTAAATATGACCAACAGATTCAGAAGTAAACAGTGTAAGAGTCTTGTATAGCTATGGGTTTCTTGGTTTCAGTTGTTTCAAAAACTGATTGGGTTTTTATGATAAAGCAATAGAATGGTTGATTATGTGAGGTATGAATAAGACACTTTAGTGACCATATTTTTTTCTTTAGACCTCTTGGAGTCTGTTTCATTACAAGTAGCATGATTTCTGGAGATTTTTGTTGCTTTTCAATGGCTAATTTTATTTAAGTACATTATAGTGGGTTCTTCCAGCAGTTAAAGAAAATTTGTTTATTTGAACTGTATAATAGCCACTTTTTTTGAGAGCTTTGTATAATCCCTGTTTAGCTTTAAAATTTCAAGGATTCAGGATGAGATCAGGCTTGCATTTTAATTAAATATTGACCTGTTCCTTTGTCTAACTACTGTTGACTCATATTGGACAGTCTTCTGATTTCTTTTTATTGCTTTTTTTAAAAAGAAAAAGAACGTTAGTAGTGAGGGACTGTTGAAACTATAAGTATCTTCAGTTGGTAGCAGAAGACCCTCCCAGCTTTTCTGGGCAAGCAAGCTGGGGTATAATTCGGTGTGTACCTTTGTATCTGTTCATATTCTACAGCTGTGAGAAACTGTTTTGAAATAAGTCATATCTGTATCAAAATTGTTCTTGGCTGGGAGCATGTAGTTTACTAAACATATTTCTTCTGTCTTCTCATTCTCTTGCAGACCTTAGTGCTGTGAAATGTCTATTGTAGTAATTAGGCTTCCCAAGTTGAACAAATGTTATGATCACTCCGCTTGGATATAGCGGAAACTGCTAATTCTGGAATAGCATCTTGGCAGATCATGTTGATGACAATCTGTAGATGATGGTGGTGCGTTGCCAACTGTTCTAGTAGTGCTGCCAGTTGGGTTTAGGATCTGTAGAGTGAGAGTAGTAGTGGCCGGAGCAGACATGTGGGAGTGTGAATAATTGGGGATGATTTTAGTTTCATCTTTGCACATCCCATTTGTAGTTACACAGAATCTTGCAGAGAACAGTGGGAACTCCATGAGGATGTGCATATTGTTAAATAGTGTTGGAGGAAGAAGTGTTGACCTATTAGGCAGTGGAAAAAGAAATGCAAATGGAACATTTTATAGTTTAGAATAGTAATGGCAAGCACTTCTGGTGTTGCGAAAAAGTGTTTAACTGTTGTCAAACTTGGCAGTTGTGGCAAAAGATTTGTCATTACTGTCTCAGAGAACAGGCATGATTCTTTGTTTGGATTTCAGGTGTAGTCCAGAAAATTTTTAAAGAAATTTCTAAAAACCTTATCTCTCCAGTCATACAGAAAAAATCCCGTCATATTGCATTTTTGAAGTTTACATTTAAACACAGGACAAGAGTAAGTGATGAGACCTTTGGTACAAGGAGGCTTGTAATGTGTGTTTCATTTTAGAAGTATGAAATGTGTGTGCATTTGCTTATTAGAGCACAGTATTTTAAGTGCTTCACACAGGCTTTACTGTGGCTTAGCGGGGAAGAATGTAGTTTTTCTTCTGTTATTGGTTAGGACTTTCATTCCTACCTGTGATCTCAGAAGAGACATATGTGTTCTGGCATAACTAGAATTATTTACTTTTCCTCCCAGAAAGCCACAAAGAAAACTGACAAACCCCGGCCAGAGGAGAAGGATAACCTAGATGTAACGGAGCTCAGCAATGAAGATCTTCAAGAGCAACTTATAAAATATGGGATAAATCCTGGCCCAATTGTAGGTAGGTCAACTGAACTAGCAATAGTGTGTGTAGATATATGTGTGTATACATAACACATTCTGTATATCTCAAAACTTCTGCTCTAAACGACTGTGTATTAAGTTTAGTACCAATACTGTGACAGTTTTGATTTCCATCTATATTTTTTTTTATTGGACTACTTGCACAGAAAAGACTTGAAGCACTGCTGTGAAGGTAAGTTCAGTTTGCTGCTGTTGTGTTCTGTGCCAGGTGGACATGTTTCAACTTCTGTTCTAGAGTTGTATAACTGTTGAAGTTCAGTTCTGGGGTAATACAGCTTTCTGATACAGACTCTGAGATGTGGGGCCTGAATGCATCTCATTTAATAACGTTAGAATTGTTAAGATTGGGAACTTTCCTGGAGCTCTCCTTACTGCTCCAGTAGTATTTTGCTTTATTTATTACTTTATTACTTGTACTCATTTATTACTTTGACCCCTTGAATCTTGTGCCTCACCTTGTGTTCTAGCAAATATCACCAGATGAGCTAGGGAGAAACCCTGTACCCAGCTTAACCTCTTGTATTGGGTAGCCCCCTGTGATGTGGGATCAGAGCTCCACATCTTTCAGATTTTATACTACATTTGTACCTGGATTTCACAACTGTTCAGCAGATGATGACTTTCTGTATCATGCTGATGCTTCTGTGGAGTATATTCCACATACTGAGTAGATGGAGATGCCGGCGGGGGCAGTTTAGAGTATTATAATGGACTATCTAGAGTCAGACTTATACAGAAACAGCTAACAGGAAGTCTTATTCATAATTTCTCATTCTGCAAGTTTCTGCTGAATAGCATTTGAGTAATTCTTCTGAAAATTTCAAACACCTATGCAGTTTGGTGGAAACATCCCCGAATTTGAAGATCATTAGAAGACCTAGTATTTACAGGGTATGGAGTCCATCTTGAGAGACTGCCACTTTTTTTAAAAGGAGTTTCCTCTTGGAAGACTTAAAATACGGTTAAACTTCTTCATAGCTAGCGATTCAGATATTAGTGACTCCTACAAAATTTTGCCAGAGTAGTCCTGACATGGAATTATGTGCTAGACTTTATACCTTCTAGTCCTAAACAAGTGTTCCATTAGCCCAAGTGGGACAATGTAACAGCTAGTTGCTGCAAACAATATTCTGTTTTTGCCTGCTTGCACCAACTCTGCTTGCTGGACTGATTTTGCTAACATGGCAAAGTTCAAACTGTGAGAGTGGGAGAGAGTAAAAATTCCAAATGGGTAGAGGTTAGGCATGAGAGGAGAAGGTAGTTCCCGCCTGAAAACTTAGCATAGTATTGACTCTTGCAGGTTCCTAAGAAAGAAAAAAGAGGAAGGATCTAGCAGTTAAGTCAGGAAGCCATGGCTTTACTATGTAGCTTTATTGTGTATCCTTCCTTTTTTGCAGCTACTACCAGGAAACTTTATGAGAAGAAGTTGTTGAAGCTGATGGAGCATGGTCCAGACCTGAAGTCTGCTGTGCCTCTCCCCATAGTCACTTCATCTGCTGAGAACACCAGGCAGAATGGAAATAACGATTCTGACCAATACAGTGACAATGAGGAAGGTGAGGCTGAGGTGGAGCTTGGATGTGAGCTGTTCCATTATATCGGTAATAGTTGCAGTAGAAGGAATTCTGAAATCTAAAGGCACAATCTGACACTAAAAATGATTAAAACTTATTTTGTGCAGGACTTCATCCCTTTTATGCTTATTCCTGTTGGACTTGGTTTGGGATTGGTTGTTTGGGGGAGGTGTAAGTGAGGGGGAAGGAAGAGTGTAGATTTGAAATGTAGGGCTTTTTTTTGTGTGTGTGTGTGTGTGTGTCTGTGTTTTGTTTTTGTGTTTTGTCAAAAACTTCTCTGGACATAGGACAGGAAAAGTTAAAAATAGGAATTTGAGCACTTAATATTTGTGTTTGGTTTGAAACTTGGTTTTGAATTTTCTTTTACCTATGTTTAACTAAAGTACTGGAAAGTGGGGGATAGAGGGAGAGATTTTTAGGACAGCAGGTTCTATATACCTGTGTGTTTAAGAAGCTGAGAGAGACCTTATAATAACTAAAGTTTAAATCTCTTGGTGTAATGCTATTAGAGTTTTAAAAGGCTGTGATGGATAATATATCATCTTACTGTAGCATGACTGCTGATCACTTGCTCTTCCTTTGAATCAAAAAAGAGTTTGTAAGTACCTATGTTGGAAGGAAACAAAGCTGAAAATCTAGATGTATGAGTTGGGAGCTGTTGGTCCCACTACCGAAATTAAATAGCGTAATGGCACTTTTAAAAAAGTAAACTACAATTTGATAGCCATTTCTAAATATAATTGCTGGCTTAGTCAAAACTTGCCAACTGTGTGTGTATTTTTTGTCAAAACTGATATATTTAAGCAAGTATTTTAAAATGATTTTTTTTAGGTCCTTCATAAGACTTTATTCTTGCCTGTTCAGTGGAAGAACTAACATATTTCACTTTTTTCTTAAACATTTATCCATAACAATATTGGCTCTTAAAATGAATTCTATCAAAGTACAGGTTGGTTTGCATTAATATAACCACCAATAATATTGTAGATTATACGATTACATGAAAACTTGAGATAAGATAAGCAGCTTCTTGAATTATTTTGGTGTTTTTAACTGACAGAGTAATGGTAGTTGTTTTTTGTTCCCAGATCTAAAGACTGAGCTGAGGCTTGAGAAGAGAGAACCACTAAAAACCAAGACAAAAGCTCCAGTAGGGCCCAAACAGAGAAGAGTTGTTGAACACAACCAGGTATGTTTGTAGTGGCTTCTAAAATAGCTACTAACTGCACCTATACTCACTAATCACCTTTTAATATAATCAAATTTGATTAAGTGGACTGTGCTTTTGGCAGCAAGTGTTTTTAGAAAGCTTGCTTTAATAACAGCATGGAAGAAAAGTGAACTAACTCTATAGCTGCTTTTTGTCTAATGTTGAAATTGTTTGGTTTGTTAGCTTCTGTGGTAGCTCTTACGGGAAAACTCTAAACTTAACTGTTAAGTCTGGGAAACTTGGCAGCTTAAGTGAAGAGAATGGATGTCTTTGCTGTATATCTGTAAACAAGTTAATTCAGCAAAAGGAATGCAACAGTTTCTCAAAGGAAAACTGGAAAAGGTATCTCACTTTCCCAGCTGTGCCATTCATCCCCAACGATACTGGTAGCAGTGCTACTTGGAGTAGATTTTTTAAGGTGTTGAAAAGGTTGCTCTTACATGATAATTATTCAGTCTCACTTTGTCCTTAACTTAAATACAGAATTATTAGTTCCCTTGTGCTCTGAAGGAGAAATCTTGCAGAAGGACCTTAAATATTGGAAGTGCTGACTGAATATTGGAGTTAGTTGGTCTGTCCTTATGTGGTAGTGTAACTAAATAGCCCACTACCCAGTTAGATTACTGATATTGTTATAGTATTGATCAGTCTGACCAATAAGATTTGAAATTGTCTTGCACTGTGGACTTACCTAGAAAACCTTTCAGAGGGATTTAAAGTCTGAGCTGCTCATAGTTTGAGGCTTTTCCACAGCTTTTGTCATTGCCTTGTTATATGGTAAATGCTAGATCTTTCCTCCTTAGAAGGTACGTGTCTGCATAAGCATGCACATGCTACAAATGTTTCTTAAGGCTGGCAGCATTCTGCTATATGAGCTTGAAGAACAAAACAGAGTTATGGAAGACTTCTGTTCATTTTTAATTGAATTCTTAGGACTGCAGACTGAACTGATTTCTACCAAATGGCATGGTTCATGGACCATAGAATTCTTTAACTTATTCAAGCAACTTCCGTGCCATTCTTTATAATGGACATCTGAACCTTTGGATTCTTATAGTTTAAGAATTACATTTTTCTAAATTGCCATTCATATAGAATTTCCTGTCACTTCAGTATGGTAGAGGTATTTAATTTGACCATCAATAAATTAAGCTTCCTAATTCTTTGGAACATACCTAGATCATGACAACTACGCCTTCCACACACCGCTCCATCTCTCCCTGGTATTTTTGCAGCATGATCAGTGTTCATTCAGTGCAGTAGTCATTTTTTTATTAACCAATTTTACTATAATAATCATAGTGAATCATAGTTCTATTTTCTCTTGCAGCCTTTCACATGTAATTAGAACATGTAAGCCCCAAAACAGTGCATCTGTAATACATCAGTAGTTAAAGGAGTATCAGTTCACTGTCAGTCAAACTCTTTGGGAACTCCCCAGTTTGGAAAACCTACTAGTTTACAACTCCTGATTGCTGTGTTAAGTTTTACAAGTGCATAGACCCTAGGAAACACAAAACTCGAATGTTTTCATCTAAAAAGTGTGCTAAAATATAGCTCTATATTTTGCTGAGATGAAAGATAGGTGAAAGATAACTTTATTTTGGAAAGTGTATAGTATGTATGTCTGAAGTCACATGACATCTACATTTGTCAGGTGACTGTACTTGCTTTAGAACTGCATCCACTCCAATTCATTGTGTGGCAGTGGCTGAAATGTTCTAAGGCTCTGACGAGTAGTAGGGCTGAGTTTGTTGGTTCTGTGGTATGAACAGATCAGCATGTTGCTCCTAGGCTCTTTGCAACATTGTTCTTTGCCCAGACACAGGGAGCTGAAGGGATTCTGTCCATGTCACCTAATTCTTAACTATAGATTTGGCACTCATCAATATTGTTCTCTTAAGAATGCAAATAGAAAGACTTTAAACAGGCTGCTGTCCAGGTGCTTGGGAGGCCGAACATTTGTGTGGGTATTACCAGTCAGGTAACGAGTGCTGGATGAATGTGAGCTCAGCTTGTTGGTACATTAGTTGTCACCTCACATTGAACTGGAAAAATTGGAATTAAAACTGTATTTGAATGTCTCTTTCAAATTATTTGGATAGATATGGAGAGCAAAACAATGAGCGTAAGGTCTCGTGTTGGATGACACTGGGGAGAGAGGACAGCTAGACCACTTAAATGCTAAAGAGTCCTGCAATGTAGATGTACTTTCTCCTTTGGAGACTTTGTACGGTGTCATTCTAGATGTGCTGTATTCCCATTTTCTTGTTTTTCTGGTTACTTGGATAGCTGGACATACAGGTGGTAAAACATCCAATTTTGAAATATAAATGAAATATAAAGGTTGAAATTTTCCGTGGCATACACCTGATAAGAGTGGAACAGAAGTGGTAGATGATAGCTATGGTAAGGTCATTTCAGTGACTTGAAAGCAAAGCACAACACTTGTGCTCCCTCTGCTGGATATAGGGTAGCTGTAATATGGAACTTGTGTATAGAATCTTGAAGTTGCTCACCACCTTGTTTAGTCAGACTAATTTGGACATACAAGTAGGCAACTCAGAACAAGACATTGTTAGATGTTTCATGCATTCAAATTTCAGTTTGCAATGGTTTTTAGATTTATGGTGTTTAACCTGTCCCAGGTTGATCACTTAAACCCCCATAGTGAAATGAAACTTGTTTCCACACACAGTTAAGACTATACTTTTAAGACTAGAACACATGTCCAAGTTATGAGTCTACTTATTAACTGCCCCCTCCCCGCAATCTGGCTGGAGATTAGGTCCTGTTGAAATGCAGATGGATGTGTCTAAACCATTCCTATCTCTACCTATGAAAAGAAACTCTTATCTAGGTAGAGAATTTTGGTGATGTTTTTAGCATCTTTTATAGGTCTCTTTTTTTTTCCTGTGGACAGGTGATGCGATGGAACTGAAAGTTGACATATACAGTATTCAAGAAAACAAGGTCTTTCACTCTGCTACTATGAGCAGACTGTCAGTTCTGTTCTTATGATAGGGCATTATATACTCATTTCTTTGGAGGAAAATAATACTCAAGTTTTGTGCTCAACATTACTGATCTAGCTGTCTATACATTACTGAATGCACTAGGATCTAAGACTTTGGATTGTAGGCACACTGCTTCTGCAATATGCATGCTGCTTGGCTTTTGGTTTCGGGCATTGGATGTTGAGACCTGGTTTGCATGTGTTTGATACTGTGTTTGATGCTTAACTAGACCTATTCTCAAGATGGAGTTACTGAGACTGTCTGGACAAGTGGATCTTCCAAAAGTGGACCTCTGCAGGCATTTTCTAGGGAGTCTACAAGAGGGTCAAGAAGAACACCAAGGAAAAGGGTGATGAGAGGCTTATAATAGATCCTCCCCTCCCTGCTCACTACTAGGTCCCAGTGGCGACTTAATTCAATTGTTTTCTTCTGTTTTTTTAAATGAACAGGTGGACGCTATAGCACAGTTGCCTGTAGATGATGCTGTAATGTCAGAGAGTACTCCCATAGCTGAAACTGTACTGACGACAAGCAACGAGACCCTAGTAAATATGCTTAGTAAATATACTTTAAGTATGCAAATAGTGTTTGTTTGTAGTATACATTTACTGACAGAATCATTGTTTTAAACAATTTCTTTCTTTAAATTACTCTTGTATTCATTAGTAGACACTTTAAGACCCATTTAGTGTCTTTTAAGGGTGGAGGGTTGAAGAGAACTGTTGTAAAAGCTTAGATCTTTTCATTTATTTAATTATGTGCAGAGTATCTACTTTTAAGGTTGGTTTTCTTGTGAACTAAATAGTTTTTTGTATTTCTAAATGGATTAAAAGAAGCTACTTAGTAAGCACACTGCTTGGCATTCAATGCTTATTTTGATGCCTGTTACATAACCTTTGTGAGTTAACACCTAACCTGCATATATTCAGTGCGCATAAAGGTATTATTGTTTGGTTCTTGCTCCTTCCCCCCCTTTCCTCTTCCCCTCTCCATCTTGTATTTTGGCTGATTCTGAGTCTGAACAATTTTGAATCTCGGCAGGTTGTCAATAGGGTGTCCGGAAATTTCAAGCATGCAGCTCCTACACTATCAATCAGTGAGTTCTCAGACATGCCCAGAAGAACACCAAAGAAACCACTGATGACAGCTGAAGTAAATAAACTCTAAAACTTAGATTGCTATTGCTTACTCTTTGTCAACGAGGCTCTCATGTGTTTACTGACCAGAAGAGAACGGGTGGAGGGTGTCATTGCCTGGGTAGCATGCTAGTCAAACTGAACTATGCTATCACATCACATAAATGGTTCAGATTTTATAACTCATAAAGGAAAAAAGTCTTGCTTTGTTTCAAACCAAGTATGTTTTGGAGTGTTATGTCTGCTTGTGCTGTTCTTCCATGCAGAAGGTTACATTTGCTTTTAAATTGTTTTAGTAGCTCAAAACCAACATAACTGGGTCATATGGTTTTGCTCTTGTAAGACAGCCTATCCTGAAGAACTGTAATTTGCCTTAATTTAGGCAGTTGAATAGCAGGACTATTTTATATGAAAAGCCTGAATTTAAAAAGCGTTGCAAGTAGGTTCCTCTCAGTTATTGATAAAGTAGAATAAGCTCTCAATGATTTTTCTCCTGGAAAACTGTCTGAAATATGTAATGCTTGCAAATATGTATTTTTTATTACTTGTAATACTATAATATTATGAGATGATGCAATATTATGTGATTTATTATGCAATATTATGAGATTCTTGGCCTAATTTAGATGGAACTCATTATTTCACATAGTTATGAAAGAAAACTTGCATTAACACTTGTGAAGGCTACTTTACTAGTGGACATTTCCACTTTATAAAATGTGCTACTTCATTCATTTAAAAAGTGAGTGCGTGCAGTTCTGACTTAGAAGTCAGACAAAAGTGTGTAGGGAAAACTTGATGTTTTTTTACTTTACATGGTATGAATCTTTTCAGTTAGTACTTAACTGGAGCATTGCTTATTACAGCAAGAAGAGACAGATTGCCATCAGCGTTCTTGTGATCATGTTGGCCACAAAGAGTCCCGTGATCTGCTCAACACAGCCATGATAGAGGTCTTTGTTTAGTTGTTTTTGATCATCTAGATCATTGGCTGTCATATGTATTTATTATTTATAAAAAATATTGTTAAAACCGAGAACACTGAATGCATTATGATACCAAAAGTGACCAGACAGATGCTAGTAACAAGGATAAAACAACTGTTAAAACGTATGAAATAAGCTTCTTAAGTGTCACTGCGTGACCGTCTTCCTTTTAAAAAATGCACCTGGTTAAAGTTGTAGATAGCTGTGTAGGAATGTTTTGTTTTGAGTCTTTTAGACCTAAAACTTCTTGTTTTTCTAGGTCCTGGAGAGAACTCATACAGAAGAAAGACAAGTTGAAAGGGATATTCTTAAGGAAATGTTCCCTTATGAAGTATCAACACCTACAGGAATTAGGTATTACTGAAATTTATTGGAGTTGGGAGGGGATAGTTATTTGTTAATTAGTTCTTGTAAACATGTTTAGGCTAGGAAGTGTTTCTGATTAACTTGCCACATTTCTAAGTAGCAGGTTTTCCATTCTAGCTCAAGTGCAGTTGATATGACCACCTAGCTGCTGTTTTTGTTTCTTTGTTTTATTCATCTAGTTTTGTTAGCCGAAACAGATTTTTTTTTTTAAATTTAAATTTGGGGCAGAGAGAAGCAGGATAGTACTCTAGCAGTCATTATTACTGGAACTTTTGGATGCTGAAAGTTGAATGGAAAGAAGTTTTCTGTGTAGCAACATTTAACAATATTTAAGGGGTGGTTTTTTTTTCTTTTAGTGTTAGGCTAACCCTTGGGTTAAGGAAACATTTTCCAGAATAGATTTCAGGTTCCTCTTCAAAAGTCAAAGGTTTTTCAGGTGCCTTTGTTCTCTAAGTAATAGTCCCATGGCAGTTAAGGACTACTTAATGGGAATAAGGACAACATCTAGGAAAGGCTGCTGTTCTTTACACTTTCATATTTAAACAAAATGAAACAGCATTCATTTTCTAGCCCCATGGATAATTAAGCATTTTTCTACTGTAACTTTTTTCACAAAACCTTGACTTGTCACTGTTAAAACACAGGAGGAAGAAATTTCTCAGGGATTAGAGAATGAGAAATCAACTCTTAAGTCATTTCTGGCATGCCAGTTGGGTTTTTATTTCTGTGTAATCTGCAATTCCATAAATATAAGAATGTTTGGAACCAGGTTCTGTGTAATATTTTCTTCCCACTTGGATTTTTCTCATTTTGGATTTATCAGTAGTTAAATCTATGCCACTCTTGCATATGCATCACTCTGTGTCCTTTGCACATAAGGACAAGGCAACTTAAATGGAATTCCTAAATGGAATTTTTTTTTTTTCTTTTCTGGGAAGGTGGGAAGAGAGTTAAAGAGGGAGGTAGGCACTAACTGATCAACTTCAACATGTATGCCATTACAACTGATCAGTTACTCTGAAACATTTCAGGTACTCCAGTTGCTGGAAATAGCAGTACTGAAATTTTCCGATAAAGCTTAGCTTGCTCCCTTACATTTGTACTTAATTATTTTTTTCGTTAACAGTGCTAGCTGCCGTAGACCCATCAAAGGAGCTGCTAGCCGACCTATAGAGCCCAGTGACTTCAGAATGGAGGAAAGTTTCTCTTCAAAGTATCTTCCGAAATATGGTACTGCAACAGACGTCAAGGCGGAGAAACCACCAGTAAAAGAACGCTCCATTCCCCTGTGGATAAAAATTCTTCTCCTTGTGCTTGTTTGGGTTTTCTTGTTTTCAGTCTACCAATCTATGGAAACAAATCAAGGAAATCCTTTCTCTAAATATCTGAATCTTGCCTCTGGGGAAGATGGCAAATGAGTATCTTTCAGAAAGGCACGCCCAGTTTGATCTCCTATTTTTAATTGTAGAGAACTCTCCTGCCCTCTCATCGGCCCAAGGACTACCTTCAGATAATGTGATTGGAACCTAGTAAATTGGATAAATGAAGCAAGATAATATGAATGGACATCAGTAACTGGACTTTGGACTAGTAGGAGATCACTTTGCCATAGGAGTAACATTTTTTTAGATCTTGAACTTTTTGTAGGCTTTATTTTTTTAATGTGGACATCCTTAAAAATTAATTTTTGAAAAACTGTATATTTGTTTTTGCAAAAACTTTGAAGCTGAGAAGGGCAAAATTGTAGTAAAATGTGAAGCTGTGTCTTTAAGCTTTTTCTTTGTACAGAAAAGAGGTTGTACTTCTGTCTCTATAGATTATAGTGGAGGAGGATTTTAACAGGTAATAAAGGGAAATACATTTTTGCAGTAACAATATAGCTGCATTTGATCTCTTTTTAGCATGTAGGGAGAGTACAGTGGTAACCTTTTCTGTAGATTACTGTAATTTTTTAGTAAATGTAACTGTAAACTTGTTTGCATTTCTGTAAAAGTCTTAGCATCATATTTTAGTAACTGTTTAAGCATAACTTTTTTAAAATTTATCACTTCATTTTAGTACTTACTGTGTAGGAGCTGAAAAATTAATTGGCAACATGTCTTAGAGGAACTTATTTATTAGCAATATGTGTGGAAAATAAATTTTACATCAGATATAATTTGCTACTAAAATACTTTCCAGGTCAAGGTTGTTGTCTGAAGTTATTCTAAATCCTAAATTTGGCAGTTTTTGTTTAAAAGCAAGGTCTTTCCATCACAGCTTTGTATGACTATCTTTGAATATTCATGTAGAGAGGTATTTCTCAAAGCGTGAAAATTCCATATGAAGTCTTATCCTTATATAAAGAGGGCATTGCTGCATTTTCTGCTACAGCTTCATCTTTTAAGGTGAGATTTACTACTCTTTCATGCAGTTGAATATTTGTCTCAGTGGAAGCATGCTGAAATACTCTACATTGCGTAATTAGTTGTAAGCAGCTGACTTCACTACTACCAATGAAGAGTGATAAGCAACAACTTAACATGAATGTATACATTTTGATGTACTTAAGTCTGTAGCGTACAGATATTTGATCTCATTGCTTAGTACAAAATTGCAATAATCCTCTTTTTACTCTTAAAGTGCTACTTACGAAAAGCTGAGGACTTTAGTTAACGTAATCTATACCTTTTTGCTATAGGTACAACATTAATGCTTAGACCGTAGCTATGGGAAAAGCTTTTCTTTCTGTGAGCTTTGGGATAGATATGGTAACTGGTAGCAAAGTAATAGTTTTTCTTTCTGTTAAGATTAATATTTTTTTTCCTCTCTTAAACCTGTCTTTTGAGTAATCTAAGTAGCTAAAAATTGTGTCTATCCTATAGAAAATTGTAATGACATTCACTTTTGTTGTCAAAATGCAGAAAAATAAAAGTGATATTAATGTGTGTGGGCTTTCCTTATTAAAATAAATGCTTTGCTGAAAAACAGTAAAAGCAAAACAACTATGCATCAATTGTGTGTTTTTGTGCCACTACTGGCTATTATGTTAGTCTAACATAATGGAGGGGAATCTGATAGTTTAACAGAACACAAAAAGAACCAATTCATGTATTCAAAGCTTATAGGGGGAAGATACTATGCTTGCACCTTTAACATACATTCAGTCTTTATTTTGAGCGGAGAAGAGGAGCTAGTTTTCATTAGGTTTTTCTGTGCTTAGGACTTTATTTTCATCTTAATTTCCATTGTTTCCATTGCTATATTTATTAATATGTGTGTTTTTCTTTTTTTAGTTAAATACTTTCTATGACTTCCTTCAAGAATATCATTTAGTATGTTAAAGCAGAGCAAAAAATTACACTGCAATTAAATGTCATCATTCATTTATGCACTGTCTTGGAGAGTCTCCTACAGGAACTTTTCCACTTCACTGTTACTTCACACAAGGTAAAAACTCTTCCACATAACTGCTGAAAGCAATCTACATAAACTTCAGTTGTAGTTGGAAGACTGTGTAATTACATGGGTACACACAAAAAGCTGTTTCTACTTGAATCATTTAATGTTGGGAGAGAGCCCTGAGAGTAATGTCTTTCCCTTTATCACAACAATCCTGAAGTGTCTTAACTTATTTTAAGGGCATAACACACGTAATAGTATTACTAGATAGTATTTTAGAGTGCTTGTGATTAAAAACCTCCTAAATAGTGGTTTCTTAATTGTACTGGAAAGTACTGTAGTTTTTCTGTCAAGGTGATGAATCTATAGGAACCGATATTTCTATTTTCGAAAAGTCTGGTTTTCATTCCATTAGTTTTATGCTGAGTTTTAGATAGGAGTTAGGTTAAACTTCCAGAACCACTGACAGAAAGTAATTTTATTGTGGTGTATCCAAGTTCCAGTTGGGGGGGGTGGGGGAGAGGGGAAAAAAAAAAAAAAGCTGATGCTTCAGTTTGTCATTATTGCTGAAGTCCCTTTCTAGTATACTAGGTACAAAAAGAGTCACAAAAGTAAAAAGTCTATTTATAAATTTGGCACTGCTTTTGTTACAATTGGCCATACTACCTGTCAGAATGCTGAGAATAATTCAAATGCTAATTTCTCAATCTGAGTTACAATTTCCTACCAGTAGGTTTGTGCTTTTCCTTTTAAATTGTGTGCTACTCTTAGCTCTTGTCTCAGTAATCTGATACTAGGCTGTGAATCCTACTGAGTAGATAAATGTTTTTCAATGACAAACTTATAAAAGGAGGCTCTTCAATAGAGAGGAAAAAAAAGTAATGATAAAAATAATAAATGAGGTTTATAAAAGCAATTTGTAACTCTTGAGTGACAAATACCACTTTGAGTGGTATTTTTGGCTGACTGATATGATTGAAGTTCCATATTTGGCTGAAGAGTTTGTAATGAATAGGGAAAAAAAGGCTTCATCTGACTGATCGAAAGAGATATGGAGGGGTGATGTTTGATGATGTGTGTGTTGGAGAAGGAGGGGTTGGTTGGTTGCTTTTTAGCTTCTTCCTTTTTTTTAATATATCTTGACATTTATAGTCTTGCATGTTTCAGCATACCAGTCAGGAAATATAGCTGGTGTTGGGATTTTTAAGTACAGATTTAGATTTAACGGTCTCTAAAAAGCAAAATTAATTGAATTAAATGTACCTCTGTGTGTGCCTAAAACTATGTATGCCTCAGACTTCTTTTTTCTTGTTGGGGAGCATACCAGGCTGTCTTGTACTCGTGTGACAGCAGGCTGTGATAGATGCATGTATACACCATAGGTTTAAAGTCAACTCAGCTAGTAAAATTGTTCAAAAGTGGCAAATAGATCTGTTATGTGTATAATAATACCCAAAAGATTAACCCCTCTGACTGTGCCACCTCTGAAACAGCATTAGTGGCTTGTGTATTAATGTGGTTAAAAGTATTGATCTCTTTTCTGTATCTAGGGGGGGAAATGTAATAAGTGGGGAGGATGAAGGATAGGAAAGAGTATCAAGGACACCAACAATCTATGGTAGTCACTAGTAGGAATAGGAGAGGTTTCACTGCTTAGTGCATTCTAAGGATGTGACTGAATTTGGATGCCAGTTACAGAGTTGCTGCAGTCTGACGTTTGGGACAAGTGGTGAAACCTGCCTGGAGTTCTGATCTGTTGCTGATTCTCTAGAATTGCAGCTCGGTATTTTGGGTATTTATAAAACCAGTAAGTATATAGATGATATGCCTGCAACAGAAGCGCATGTAATTTATTGACTGTATAGTACATAAGGGGGGGGAATTGGAAGGTGTCTGTAGTTTGCATTAATGAAAGTTTAGAGCTGCCAAGCTGACTCCTCCTACACTTCTAAAACTTGAAAATTGACTAATTAAAAAGTAGTTTTGATTTATAATTTTTGTTTACTATTAGTGCAATACTTCCATTGTTATAAATGTAAGTATGTATTTGGCTTTTATCTGAAACTTTCCTACCAACAGCTGTTTGGATGCAAGTGAATAAAGCAGAACAAGTGATGCCAAAATGAACAATTCTGGCCTGTCTTTATTGCTGTCAACAGCAACGAAGTGGCCCTTCAACCTCTCAACTGGTTGCTAAATCAAACTATTAAAAGCATGCAAGTTTCAGCTGACCTTTTCCTACTTAACAGCTGGAGTTAGTGGTAACTGTAGATTACTCAAAATGGGCTTAGCAGTGTCACAGGAGTCTAGGTTGGGTATTGAGCTTGCATCTCCTTCCCTGTGTGCGAGTCTGCCTGGATAAGCAAGCGGAGCCGTGTCCTAAGGATACTGCAATGGGTTGTCTTCCTGGGTGGCTCCATGGGAGCCACTGCTGGGATCTTTCCTCAGTGTTGCAGTGCGGCTTTCCCATCAATTGTGTAGCTGCTCCATGCCCAGAAGCAATAGCTTCTACTCTGCATCCACTGCTATGATTTCTCCACGTATATGGTGTTAAAGAGCACTATAATGAAATAGATCTGCCCCAAATGGTGGAAAACTGGGTTCTTTCTTCTTTGGTAAAAGGAGAGTTTTGTTTTCTGTTGGGTTGTGCCAATTTCATACCACATATGCTCTCTAAAGTAATTGAAATTATACTGTATTAGAAAGGGGTGGTTTAAGGTAATCAAGCCCAAGCCTGGCTGTTGTGTTGAATAACATTTACCTTTGATGAATCGGTGCCTGGGTGTTTTTGTTCTTCTGAGTGACTGTGGTCAGTAAAGCCCAGGCCCTCTCTGGATCTTTTCCAGCCTTGTTCTCCAGAGGTGAAACGCGGCGGTGGAGGCTGCAGTCATCGTGACGTTTTGTGCCCTGTCTAGCTGGAGCTCAGGCGAGACAGCGGGGCTCTGGCTCTTGCGTTGGCCTGCAGTCTCTGAGTAGTGAGTATTATTAGATGCTGGGAGGCAGAACCAGAATTCAGGATGATGCTGTTAAATTACTTAAACTCATCTGAAGACAGGATCATTGACAGCCCTTATCCTAGAACTGCAAAGATGGCAGAAACTAACTGTGATGGCAGCCCTAACTGTGCTTGTCAGGAACAGATGATTGTGGCACTGCCCTGTGAGGGCCTCAGCTGCCCAGTGCGAAGCCAGGTGCATCTGACATTGCCCTGGCCTCATGCACGTGGCAGACACAGCTGCCCGAGAGGATGCGTGCTAGTGGGAGCGCAGCTAGTGCAGGAGCAGGCTTTACTCTAAGGTGGCTGCAGTGCTGCCATCCTAGCTCCTCTGGAAACGTCACTGGCTTCTTGAGGCCCTTTTTGCGGGTATAAGAGCTGAAGGGTCAAAGCGGCAGGGCTCTTTTCTAGGAGGAGAGTGGCGCCCGTGGTCCCTGCTCGACGTCACCGGGCCTGCTCGAGGTGACCCTTGCAGAGGCTCTGGCCGTGCTCCCCTTGGCCTCAAGCCCGGCCCGGGGGGCCGAGCCAAAGCGGAGGCCCCCGTAGCCTGGCTAAGAGCGCAGGGGGCGCAGCCGCCTTCGCAAGGGGGTCCCTGGGCGGCGGAGGGGACGCTCACGGCCCGCTCCGGCCTGGCCGCTCCCGGCCCAGCGGCTGAGGGCGCTGCCACCTCCACGGCCCGCACGCCACTGCGCCGTGCGCAGGCGCCGCTGGGCACGGGGCGGGGCGGCGCATGCGCGGCGCTGCCGGCGGCGCGCCTCCACCAATGAGGCCGCGCCTTGTTGCCCGCCGGCCCCACCCGCTGCGCGGCGAAGGACAAAGCGAGCGGCCGGGCGCGCGGCGCAGTCCTCGCGAGCTGCCCGAGCAGCCGCCACCGCCGCCATCTTAGGAGGTGAGTTGGGGCCGGGGCGGCCGCGCGGCGGGCCCTGCCCGCGGCGCCTTGCCCACCGCGCGCCTCCGCTTAGCTCTACCCTGTCCTGCTCTTCTCGCCCGCCGCAGGTCGCCATGTTCTCCTCCATCGCGCCGCTTGCCCGCCTCAACCCCTTCTACGCGCCGCACCTGCAGCTCGCCCAGGACGGCGTGAGGAAGCGCCAGGAGCCCGCCGCGCCGCCCGCCACGCGGCGCAGCTTGGCGGCCGCCTCCGCTGAGGAAGGTGAGGGGCGAGGAGGGGGCGCCGCTCTCCTCTGGGCTGCGCGATGGCCGGTGCCCGGTGGTGGCTGGTGCCCGGTGGTGGCTGGTGCCGTTGCCGGGCGGGCGGTGTTCGGCGGGTCGGAACGCGGGGGATGCGGGCAGGCCGGGCAGGAGGCGCGGCGGGGCCTGCGCGCGCCCCTTTGGAGGACAGGGAAGGACACGGGTGGGGGAGGCGCTGGCTGCCGCTTCCGCCGCGGGCAGCACCAAGGACCCGGTCATCTCGGGGAAGGACGCGCAGAGGTCCTGGCGGCCGCGGGATCCTTGGTGGTGCCGCGGTTGCGAGTGAGGGAGGGTTTTAGCGCGCTCCGTGCGGCCTGCAACCTTGGGATGGAAGCAGCGGGACTGTGGTACGTCCCCTTCCTGGGCAGAAGAGATGGCTGCGAATCACTCAGTTCTGGGTTGGTAAGGCCGGGCCTCGTCTTTCCCTGGCCTCCTCCCTCTGCTTCCTCCCCATCCACCCTTTCCTTTTTTTCCTCTTTCATCTTTCCTAGCTGGACATCTGGATGTCGTGAAGTTCTCTAGCTATTAGAAGAGCCTGTAACTGCTTAACATTTTTTTTTCCTTGCTGGTTGTGGGATGTATATATATACTATGTAGCTATGGTCTCTGAGATATATGATGATTTTTAGCGTAAGTGTAACTGCTTAACATATGTCTCCTGGTATGACTTTCAAAGGTCAGGCCTTATTGATATCCCCGATGTCAGGAGTAGATATTAAAATTCATCTAACCTCTTAATAGGTTTGAAGTATCTACATGAACATGGATTTTCTTTTTTTTTTTTTAAGCGGAAAGGCTCAAATAAGAAATAATGCCATCAACAAACTACCTCTTATGAAGTTACATGTTTAGAGGTATCTTGGTGGTCTGACACTAATGTTTGTGTAGTCTGTGCTAGAGACACAATGGAATATTGGGCTTTAGTATGTTCTCAAGATGGTACCTTTCACTTAAATAATAATCATACTACCAGCTAACTAACCCAACGTATGTTAGACACTGTCTAGTATGTTAAATTACATTCAAGCACATGCTTTTTAAAATAATTTTGTTTAAGCTTCATCTGGTTTGTAAGCGGATGCAGTCCGAAATGAACTAAATTTATTTATTTATTTGTGAGAGTTCTTTGTACTGTGTATGTTATTTCACATACCAGTTGGTTCTTCATACTTCCATTGCCCTTTTGAGAGTTACCACGTTGTAAAAAATAAGAGCTTTCCCAAGGTCACATAAAGTCAGCACCAATTGCAAGACCTGAATTCAGTTTAAGGCTTAGACTGTAATATGTCAGGATGCTTTTATGATCAGTTCTTGGCAATTCTCTTTAGTATTCTTTTGAATCTGAAACAAAGATGTGAAATGATCATAGCTATAATGTTTATTTTTGACTGTCTTAACACGTTTTTGAGTTGTATTTTTATTTGAGCTAGCTCCAGGGCATTTCTTCTCAGTCAGCTCTTTAAAAGTCAGCTAGGGTAATTTCCCTGCTCTCTATACTGTCTTGGTTAGCCTACTCTTCTTTCAGGTCATGTGTGTTGGCTGTGTTTTCATTAGTTCAGTTTTGAGGAGACTTCTTCCTGAAATAGGAAGTCTGCATACAACTGGCTTTTTTTCATAATATTACTGCTACAGGCACACATGCTGATAATGAGCTTAAGCCTAATAGGTAGTGTCTTTTTTTAATTACTGTTTTTGAACAGCCAGCTGATAAAGCAGTTGGAGTGATATTATAATAAGGCAGATTTTTAAAACTCTACTTTAGGCTGAATGCTTCTAGCAAGGCCTCACCCTATCATCAGGAGAATATGATTTCCAACAGTAATTTGACATAAAAAGGGAGTTAGAACAAGTCTATCTTGGTATTTGGACAGCGTGGTAACTACCTTGATACTTGCATGTTGCAGGCCAGAGATGCAATTACGCATAGCTGCCCAATAGTTTGGGCTCTATTTATATTAATACATTATTTACATTAATAATTTAAGATTTGATATTTCTTATTTTAGAATAAAGTAATGTTTTTATTGTCCTTGTGACTACCCTTTGGAAAAGAAGGCTAGGAATGCACTTTCTTAGGAGAAAAGACTAGGATAAACCTGCTAGATGTAATTGGTAACCTGATGCTATTGAATGAAGTTGGAGGCTCCCTTTATTTGAAGACTGTTTTGGGTACTTTTTCACACAAACTGTACAAATCTGAGGTCCTGTATTTAGAAGAAACACTTTTATTTTGCCTTTCTTTTAGATATTGCAGGATAACTACTTTCTTAAGTCTTCCAGTGCTTTCTCTGTGTTTTAACTCCTCTTTGGAGGAGAGGGACTGTATTTGTAACTCATATCTGTTATTCATAGTTGGGTAACATGCTTGCATCTTTCCCAGGTTTGTGATTATATTCTTTTCAAGTCTGCTGCTAAAGAGAAGCTGTATTTCGCATTTGTCTAATTTTTCAGATGATACAGGGAATTTAAAAAATCAACATAAAGAGGAATCCAAAGTTAATCTCATAGATCTGTATGGTCTTCACAATTAACTTTTAATCAAGTCTGAGATATTTTTAAACCGTAGCATTTCCTTGGTGTTCGTGTTTTGTTTTTTGCGGTGGTGTGTGTGTTTGTTTGTGTTGTGTTTTTTGGTTTTTTTGTGGGTTTGTTTGTTTGTTTGGGGTTTTTTTTGGTGTTTTTTTTTTTTTTCTCTCTCTCCTCAAAGACATGGCAGAATTTCTACTGGCAGCTTCTGGATTTAATTTCTGTGACTTTCAGACTTAAATCCAGACAACATGTGAGTGCCCTGTGAGTCAAAATTTGACTGTTTCTTTCATAGCTTTATCAAAAGAATAGATTCAATTCCTTAGATATAGGATCTTGTCAGTCTAAAATATGTTAAAGCAAATGAACTTGAGGATAATGATGTAGTTGAGTAGTACAGCATGGGAGATTATTTCAGTTTAAAATCTCCAAGAAGCTAGCACTGTGTCATAAACTTATCTGAATTTTATTACTCTGTGTAGCTCATCATATATATAAGTGTTTTCTTTTTAATTAACTAGAGTACAGCTGTGCCTATGGCTCGGGCAGATTCTTTATCCTTTGTGGCTTTGGTGGGATTATTAGCTGTGGAACAACACATACAGCACTGGTTCCTCTAGACCTGGTTAAATGCAGAATACAGGTTTGTTCCGCATGTCAGTATGTAATGGAGTTGATAAAGCATGTTTAGTGTGATTTGAGTAATCTGCTAACAAATTGAGGCCCAGACTATCCACTGGATGATGTTGTCCAGCAGTGCATGGAGTTTATGTAAAAGCATGGTGTGTCTCTGTCTTTTGCTGCAGACTACAGTTGTGAATATGGCTCGCTCAAGTTTTATGCTCTCTGTGGCTTTGGTGGGGTCCTAAGTTGTGGCCTGACACATACTGCTGTCGTACCTCTGGATTTAGTGAAATGTCGTATGCAGGTTTGTATTAACTTTAACATTTCTTAAACTGTTTTTTTTCCTCTTTGTAGCCAGCATATCAAGAATTTACAATAGATGGTAAACTTTGTTTTGGATGTCAAGAAGGAAGTAAACTTGAATGATATTTCTCTTAATCAGGTCTGCTTTGGTGAGACTAACCATATTCCACTTCCTAGAGAGGCAGAAGCACATAACATAATCTAGATTAATTTAGCTACTTGGACCTGCATTTAGGGCATGATAGTTTACTGTATCTTAATAAAAAGCACACAGCACAATGCTGTTCTTTGGGCTATCTAGGACTATTTATGTGCTTTGGAAGGAAGTTGACTTTAGATGTTTTAAAGGGCTTGTGGGGTTGGGGTTTTTACCCTGTAGTAATATGCATGTGTAATATGGCATAATCCATTAACATTGTGATCATCAGTGCATGGATTATGGATTAATACTTCCTAATGATTACATTTTTGACAGAGAGAATAAAACTTGGAATATATTTGCTATGCCTATCAAGTACTTATGTGGCAGTTGCTTCTAAGTAGTGGAGTTGTTTTTTAACTGAACGCAAAGGGGTAAAGAAGTCTCGCTATGCTTAATTTGTGATACTGACTTCACTATTAAGATCATCCAACTGACAGTCATGGATAAAAGTGTATTCATGGTTGTATTCAGTCAAATCTGTGCTTTAGGAATGGAGCAAATTAAAGCACATTTCTGAATATTTAGAAGCTTAGTAGTTAATGGGGTCTCTATTGCGTAAGGTGACACCAGTTCTAAAAGTGGTACTCTTATATGACATTAGGAGAGAAGTATTCTTTAGGCACACTGTTGACTATAGTTCTGCATGTGATGCTATAATTCTTCTTCCAGAAGACCTTGAGCATTCTTTACAACAGAGCACTATATTCTTTGAGGAAAACCTGAAAGTGTGCCCTCAAGGTAGTAATTTTATAATGCCTTGGACAAAGTCAGGGTGCATCAGATAAAGGCAGATGACATCTTCTACCACATTTGGATTCAGACCAAATAAAGTATGTGAGAATTCTCCATTACTAGCAATTACTCCAGAGTACTTGACGTTGAGTATCTGCTTATTTCTGAAAGCATAGTTTAAATGCATTGTATTATTATAATAGGCTATATGTGACTCAAATATCCAAGGTAGGTAGCTTGACAATATAGGGCAGTGAGTGGGTTTTCGGGGAAGAAGGAACTTGATTACAGATAAAAGACAATGTAGCACCACAAGCAATTCTTATCTGATTGCCAGTTTACCTCCTGAGTGGAAGGCCTGACAGCCCTGCAGTGCTACATTTATCAGTGGAAACAGACTCTCCTGCTCCCAAGGCTCCAGCTGCTTGGTGGTTATATTCAGCTTTGGTTACCTACTTCTAGACCTCTTACATAGTGAGAGTGACTATGCTTCCCTTTTGCAGCACCTCGAAGAATGTACAGATGAAAGGCCCCATGTGACTTCCACGTGTGACTTTGTAAAACCTATCAGTGTTTCTCTTTATAGGTCCAGTAGGGAATATGTCACTATTTCGTTGAAGATGCTTCAGGAAGAAACATGTGGCCTGCCTTCTCCTGACATTTTAAAAAGAGGTCACCTCTTATCTAGATAATGGTTAGACATAGCTCTGATAGGAGCATAGCCTCCTCTATGTACTTTCAGTACATAGTTGACAATTACATGTCTAGTGTTCTGAAATTCCCTTTTTTTAAAATTGAGATTAATTCTCAATTAGGCTATTGCCATTGTGAGATAAGTAAAATACTAGTCATCAATTTGGCATGTGTGTCCTACTGCTTATAGAGCTATGGAGTATACAAAATTATTTCACGCTTACTGTGAAGGCAGAGTGTGTCACTGTACATGCATAGAAGTCTTTGAGTACACATCAATCTGCCTTTTTCCAATCTGTCTTAATCTGGCAATGTTTGGAGAGATCAAACTAGTAAAGGACAAGTAACCACTGATAAATAATAAAGTTAACCTTCAGACTTAATGTATGGCAAAGTTAAGGTATTTAGACTCTTCTGGAGACAGATGCAGACTGTTAAAAGTCTTGAAACTAGCCGACAAACACAATAGTTACATCAAGGTTAATTTTGTGGTGAAGACATTAGGAAGCCATGGGAAACTATAGTCTTTTTAATTGCATTTGAGGTGGGAGTGTGAAAAGAGAAATAATAAACTATGTCAAGCAGTTAACTGTCTGTTCCGTTTAGGTTGACCCACAAAAATACAAGAGCATCTTCAATGGATTTTCAGTGACAATCAAAGAAGATGGTGTTCGTGGTTTGGCTAAGGGATGGGCTCCAACATTTATTGGATATTCCATGCAAGGGCTCTGTAAATTTGGGTTCTATGAAGTTTTCAAAATCCTCTATGGCAACATGCTGGGAGAGGTAAGCCTTAAGCAAGACTATACCTAAGAGTGTTACTAACAAAAATACAAAAGTACTGTTTGCTAATAAAGGCGTGTGTTTGAACACATTTCAGGAAAATGCCTATTTGTGGCGTACGTCACTGTACTTAGCTGCATCTGCCAGTGCGGAGTTTTTTGCTGACATTGCTCTGGCTCCCATGGAAGCTGCTAAAGTTCGCATCCAGACACAGCCTGGATATGCTAACACCCTGAGGCAAGCTGTACCAAAAATGTTCGGAGAAGAAGGCATCTGGGCGTTAGTATCTCTTGGATTTCTTTTATTGTCATTCATGTTTTTGGTGTTGAGTTTTGTAAACAAAAAACCAGTTGCTAAAACTTACAGTGGCTGTAGCTTACATTGATTTCTAATGCATTTTGGTACTTACATTTCAAGATAACTAGCACTTATATCAAAGAATTGGTTGAACTGGTAGTTCATTTCACATGCTCCTTAGATCCATCTTTGTGAGTATCTCTGTGCTGAGTTCTGCTGGATAACTTCAAGTCTTAGCAGCTCCAGTCAGAGATATTCAGCAACTTTTTTGGTTGTACAGTCAAAGATGCTTGAGTCATTGGCATGTGAGAGCAATATAACTGCACGTTAGCCTTCTGTTCTGATAGAAGTGACTGTAAATCTGCAGGCCGCTGATCACTATCAGGACTTGGCTGGTGTGCAGACATGTGCACGTACAGTATTACTGCACTCTTTAATCTGAAGAGTGACTGCAAACAGCTGCATAGCATAGGCATCAAGTAAGTTTTAATTTGTGCTGCTGGTCTTAATTGGTAATGAGGAATGAATAAAACTTGTGTGTTTTTGTTTTGTGACTTTTGAAACACTTAGTCCTTATAATCTCACAGTCCAAGAGTTGTGTTCTGTGATGTGTATTTTTTTTCTGATAGCAGCAATAAGCTAACTAGGTTAGCTTATTCAGGTTAGAAATACACCCTTAAGTAGTTGAGGAAAATGAAGCTGAATTTGTCTTCTCTGTTAAAGTTTCTATAAAGGTGTTGCTCCACTCTGGATGAGGCAGATACCATACACTATGATGAAATTTGCCTGCTTTGAACGTACTGTGGAAGCTCTCTACAAGTATGTGGTACCCAAGCCACGAAGTGAATGTTCAAAAGCAGAACAGCTGGTAGTCACATTTATTGCAGGTTATATTGGTAAGAAACTTTTAAATTCTGCACTTCATGAACAGATTTCAGTTGTTTTGATATCCTGAAACGAGTGAGACTTTAAATATATGCACGTAACTGCCATGGAAGAATGTGAATGTGACTTAAAAATGTGTGGGGTAATGATGGTGGAACAGATAAAACCTGTAATCAGAATTAATTGGGTCTTTAGTAGGGCAATGGAGACTATAGCACAGGCAAGAAAAAT
Source organism: Eudromia elegans (assembly GCA_003342815.1). Lineage (NCBI taxonomy): Eukaryota > Metazoa > Chordata > Aves > Tinamiformes > Tinamidae > Eudromia > Eudromia elegans. Next base: position 523,340 of record PTEX01000056.1, on the reverse strand, counting down.
GACTTGCCTCCTCGCTAGTCTGGAGCAAGTATATGAAGGTAAGAAGGGAGGGAGTGATGATTTCACTACATAAAATGGGAAGACAGGTAATAAAAAAGGAGGGTCTAGGTGCTTTGAAGTAGACCTCTTGTGCTAGTAAGAGCAGACATGCTGTCCTTTAGGAGGCTTGACATAACTCCTGCACACCTTGCCTGTGGTCTAGGAAAGGTGTCATTTCAGTTGATCATACTTAGGCAAATAATTGCTGTGGAGACTAAAACATTGCAGAACTAATAATGAATTATTCTTTCAGCTGGTGTGTTCTGTGCAATTGTTTCTCATCCTGCTGACTCTGTGGTGTCTGTATTGAACAAGGAAAAGGGCAGTTCTGCTTCACAGGTTCTTGTAAGGCTTGGATTCAGAGGTAAAAAATTCATTCATGTATTTTGAGTTAAGCCTATGGGTGGGGATTATGTACATTTTTGGAGGGAGGGGAGTGAATTTTTTTTCTGGCCTCACACCTGTGGTTTATGGTTTTGCTCTGCAGGTGTATGGAAAGGTCTCTTTGCTCGTATCATTATGATTGGTACCCTGACTGCACTACAGTGGTTCATCTATGATTCTGTGAAAGTGTATTTTAGACTTCCTCGTCCACCTCCACCTGAAATGCCAGAATCTCTGAAGAAGAAGCTTGGTCTAACAGAATAAACAACTCATGGACTGACTTTGCTGGCTGTCCCAGTGATGAGTTTCATGAAACTTTTATATATTTGACTATGTAGAAAACAAACTATATGATGTAATTATTGGCTCATCCCTTCTGAGGGGTTTAAATTCTACCACTGTCATTGCCTGAAATAAATGAGAACCGGAGTGCTTAGTGTCTGCTTACTATTGCATCTATAAGCTTTACTTCACATGAGTAAATACCTCAGTTCCAACAAAAATATAAGTCATTCTGCATGTACAAAAAGGAACAAAACCAGATCTGCATTGCTTCTATAGCAAAGATCCTAACTGAAGTCCTGTACTATCTTGGAGTCCACAGTCTTCTTGCCTGTATGGATTGTTATTGTGGAATAGCAGAGCTCTGGACAGAGTAAGTGCAGTCTGACAGGGCAGCCTGGTCACAACAGCTGCATTACTCAAAGAGATGAGAGAAACCTTATACCCATTACTGGGCTAGGGTGACTATCCCCACATGAACCCTACTTAATTGACTGATTTCTGCACAAACTAAATCCTTCCGTTTGCATTGTGGAATTAAACAGTGGCTGCTACCTTAACAAAAGAAAAATTGATGCTAACAAAAATTCTCAAGGGTACCTGACCACTACAAGCTTATTTTTTATAGCAAAATTAAAAGTGCTTGCCTTGTCCTCTTGAGATTTTTCTAACAGCCTTTTCTTGCACTTGGTACTGCTGATATTTGGCTGTTGGCTTAATTCTCATGCTGAGTTCTAGATTAGCCATTCCTGCAGTGCAAGAAGCCATGCCCTTTGTTAGACCTTGATGCAAATAAATTTATACCTGTAGGCATGTAAGAAGAGAAACTGAAGCACTGTTTTATTAACTTCAGGCAATGAATATGTCTTTTCCAGAACTTTGCAGAAAGATGAGCATGCTTCCTTTGAGTTTTGCCTGTCCAAGAATCCACAGTAGATAAATTCAGAAAAATCCAAAGCATACCTTCATTGTAAAGGGGGCTTGCTCACTTTTTAACCTGGAGCAAAAGTGTCATGTGCAAAACTGTTCAGATAGGCCCATTACAGCATTCTGAGCAGCTGGTGTTCAGCCTAGCTTGGCCTTGTACAGACTGTGAGCTACTTTAGTGTCAGTTGGAGCCAGGAGGACAGTTGCATCAGGCTCTGCCAGAATGGTGTAAATGTGCCATCCACTCTACCTTGGTAGTGTCTGACATTGTTCCTGCTACAGTTTTATGCAGTATTTACCTTCTCTCCCAGAAAAAGAAGAGGTGACTTAAGACATGTGGTTATGCCAGACACTAGCAAACTAAGCCTTAATTTGAAGTTACACCTTTTAAAATGTGGAATAAAATCTGTAGAAAAAATACTGCTCAACAACTCCTGTCACTCTTGACACTATATGTGCACTCCTATATAGGTTGGTAATGACCACCTAAATAACTGCATTCTACAGCAAAGTCAAATTCCTTAAGTCTAAATAAACCATTTGTACAAGTATTTTGGTGTTGAACTAGATGTATTTTACTTCACTGTGCCCAATTTGAGTGGGGAAGCTTCAAAGTTATTTAGCAGAGCTTTAGAATGTTTGCTTTTAAGAGCTGCCTTGGAAAAAGCATTAATTGTGGCTTCATCTTGCAGCAAGACTGTTCATGTTAAACAGAATTTTGAATTTAGTTTTAGCACGTGGTTCAACTTGTTCTGCTCGAGAAAAATTACCATCGCATCTGTGCACTGAATGTAATATTTTCTTTCAAGGCATGTGTTAAGCCCTTGGGCTAGGCTTTGCTTGCTGGAAACCATCTTAGGTTTCTTAAAATTCTGGGAAAGCTGAGTGTTTCCATCAACTTACAAAGCTGGCAGAGGATTGAGACAACTTACCTGGTATCTCTTATTCTGATTGTCAAATAATCCAGAGATTTCTCAATCTGTGAATTTCTGTGAATTTCTCAAGGAAATTTTTACCATTTTACAAGCCAAACCATAGCAGTTTTTTTGTAGAATACTATTGTTCATCTTTGATGCAGCCATTTTAAATATGTGCAATAAAACTTTCAAGTTTGTTCCTGAAGCTGCCTTTTTAAAGATATTTGGATTATTTTGCCTAGGAAAAACTGTAAAAGACTATATGACAGCTAGGTGGTCCTTTGTAACTGAGAAAGACAAAATATACGTTGCGCTACTTTCTGTATTTTGTTTCAGTGGAAAACTTGGGAAGAGAATTGCCTTGCAACTATTAACTTCACTGATGTGTAGCCACAGCCTTACTCTGAAGTTTTAGATGGAGGGTATATGACCTTTAAAATTATACTGCTTAAAAGGTTGCCTAATGAAATTTTAGGTATGCTAGCTTGAGTGGGGAAGTGGTAATATTAAATGGCATTTAAAAGGCAATTTTCATCATTAATGACTATGTCCTTCATAATGTGTGTGATGTTTTCCAAAAGTAGGGAAGGTGAGGGGGTGAAAGACTAGTTTCTGACTGATTTATGATTTCAATGCAAGGAAAGTCCCACACTGAACAAGAGCAATCCACTTTGAACCAAATCTAGCCTAGGTAACTCCAGAACAGTCACTAAATTTGAAGTGCTTTGTAAAATGTGCATTATGTATATGCTGCTTCTGTATATTGTTCTATCAAAGAGGAAACATCCTCTTTGCTATTACTGGAGCTGAGACCAGTTTTCTGGTTTAAAACATATCAGCTATGTAAATTTGAATGATCACTCCTGTGTTTGTATCAGATTATACTACAAATCAAGTATGCTAACAGTATTTGACATTGTAGGTATTTGCTGAAATGCTTGTTAAATATTCTAAAATGGACTATAATATTACAAAGAGCTGTAATTCATCTACATTTCTACATAGAAAATATGTAGTTACAGTGAAAACAATAAACATCCCGCTTTTTTATAGTGAATATGAGTACATCTTGGATAGCTGAACTTAGTAGTTAAGTGTTTTTGTTACAAGTTACAGTATTCATAGCTCAAGTGGCATGGGAAAAGGTGCTGCCAGCAAAATCCTCTTGGCTGAGCAGATGTTCCAGTGTCTAAAACCAGATTTCTAACATTTTTCATTCTTTCTGTTGCTGTTTGTTTGTTTGTTTCTGCTTTCTGAATTGCTGACTGGAATAGAACTGCCTAGTTCTATATCTGCATATTGAATAAAAGCCAAAGACACCCTGAATGTTGTTACAGCTTAGGCTGTAAGGGATGATAGGTCTTAAGTAACATAGGTGTAATTTTCATTATTAGTTTAGTATCTCAATCACTTAGCAAAATTGTAGAGAACATTGTTGAATGCCCATAGAAATAAACTTCAAGGATTGCAGCTTTAGTGAGCTCACATACTCCCTACCAGTCATTTTACTAAATCTACCTCTTTATTGTATTTTGGACAAAAATAAGTAATGTTCAACTGGTTTTCTAGCTCTGCTATCAAGATTTTCACTGGCCAGTAGCCACAAATAATTTATTCAAAGTTGATATTAGAAGTTACCAGCAGATTACGTGGATCATGTGAGCTGATCATTTTTCCCTGGGCAAAATTCATAATGTCACACCTTTGGATAGTGAATTGGACTTGGAAACAGTTCAAAAGCATTGCTAAAGATAAGGGACTGTGGGAAGGAAGAATGTTTTATCCATGCTTTAAGGCTGAGAGAGCTGGGCCTGTCAGCCTGGAGAAGAAAAGTCTGAGAGGGGACCTGGTCAGAGTCTACAAGAAATACCTCAAGGGAGAGAGTGAGGAGGATGGGGCCGGCCTCTTAGTGGTGGCCAGCAATAGGACCATAGGAAATGGCCAGAAACCAAAGTACCATAAGTTCCATAGGAACTTAAGGAACATTTTCTTGATGGTGAGGGTGACAGAGCACTGGAACAGGTTGCCAAGAGAGGTTGTGGAGCCTCCTTCTCTTCAAAACCCCCTTGAGACGCAACCCTGTGCCACATCTTCTAGGTGACCCTGCAATGTGCAGGAGGCTTGGACTAGACATCTGTAAAGGTCCCTTTCAACCTTAATGATTCTATGCTTAATATCCACGCTTAATGAAATTAAAGTCAGATGAGCGTCAGTGCTATCATTTAGAAGAGGCTTATTGTACCTTGCAAATGTATCTTAGCCCAGAACACGTTAAAAGTCTGTGCTGAAAGTTTTTGCATGAAGCATAAATTGTATTTTTCATGCTACCACAACTTGCAATTAGGAGAAGCTAAGCTGAGAAAAAGGTAAAAGTAAAGCTTTAGGGATGTTTTCTTCTGCAGGTCCACTGCAATTATAAAGCAAAAAACTAAGCAGAACTGCGTTTTGAGTTTTCTCAGACCAGCTTTTCCTAAATCATCACCAGGTGATGCACATTTTTGATCAGTTTTCAGTTAGAAGATAACTGTCCTCTTGATTGAGGAAGCAATGATTAACAATGATTAACAATGATTAACATTGCTTCCTAGGACAAAGAATCTACAATAACTTTGGAAACATGGTAATTTAGGGCACTTTTCTCTTGATCCCCTAGAAGTGCTTTAGGATTTTTGTAATGCCGTCTTTAAGACTGTTTCCCTCCAAAGCTTCCTATAAGCAGGGTTTGATTTATGGAGACAATCCACGAGGTAACATGGCCTCTTGCTTCAGATCAGTAAAAAGTGCCCTTAACCACAAACCTTTCAGATTAGTATCTACCCACATATAGTTATTAGGAAAATCTACACAAAACTCATGCAACTGCATGTGTTCTCTTCTGATAGCCATGTCTAGTAGGTAAGGGCTGCCCTTGCTTGGTGCAACTAACATGAACTTCGGTGAAAAACAAAGGTGGTGGGTGCATCCAGTATGTAACCCACAAGCTCTTAAGCATATATGTATCTCTTTAGGTATGATATCCAATCCGTGCTGCAACAGGAATATCGCTGGCTGGTTGTTCTGGATATTCTTCCTCTTTTTTTTCTTTTTTCTGGAGACTTTAGCATTGTGTGTGAAAGTGTAAAGGACCCCTGCAAAGGGACTACCTGGCAGGTAGCACTTGTGAACAGTCTGGAATGACCTATCTTTTGACAGGTTGATCCTTGTGGGATGTCAGGTAGACTGGATGGGAGTTAAAAAAAAAAAAATGGAGCTAACAGATCCATAGCAAAGAGAAAAGTTGCATGAAACAAAGCAGAAACTCAGGACAGAAAGCAAGCAACATACAAACAAGCAGCAACATGAAGATAGCCAAAAGATGGAAGGATAAGAACAGTGAGGGTAGGGAACAATTTCTATTTAATCAACAGCTCATCAGCTGCTAGACATTCAGGTTTGACCAAATCAGCAATTGAGAAGTTACAAAAGCCTTACTTGGCCTTCAAGTAGGCCAACACCTCTTGATACAATTTTGTTTATAAGGATTTTCCTCAACTGCTATTTCTCTCCTAATTGTTTTTATAGTCATTGCTATTCTTATTTACTGCATTTCCCCCACTTTCCTCTGCTAAACTTATTGTGCCACTTCAGTCTATGCCCTCCTGCATTTTGAAGTATGTATCTCAGATAACAAACTCTGCCAGATTCCCCTTTCAAGGATTAATACTGAGCTTACTAACACTTCTGAGCACCTAGTTTTGCTGCTCACTGTAGCATTTTACAGGCTAACTAACAATGATTCACTAATGCTCTTGGGATTCCTGAAAGATACAGCACCACATTGTTGATGGGTCTTTCAGGAAATGCTCACCTATAAACATGGTTCTGTGTTTCACAGACATAAGGTGATGTGATGGCAAGGCACAGAAATTCTTCACCATGAATCTTTTACAAAATATTCCATCTAAATGCCAAAAAAACCTTTTTAAAGAGCATAACCTTTTTTAAGAGCATCAACAGATCCGATGATCCCTGCATTTGCCTTTTTAAACACAGATCGTTTTTTACAAGAAGCAGCTAGTCATAGAGTTAAGGTAATGGGACAAATACTAAACTAATGCAGTTTTAGGAACTTGTGTTTAAAATCTAACTGGAGAGCACATTTTTATTCCTTCCTTCATGGTAGCAAATGGAAGCTGAAGATACATCCATCTTAGGTCTTGCTTTATTTGTGAATGCAAAGTCATTAGTTAAGAAAAACATCTTATGTTTTTAAACTGTTTTGTTGTACAAAACAAGAAATTTATTAAATATAGCACCTGTCATCCTTAAAAAAGGCTCACACCTGTATGGAGATACATTCTTTGCTGATGAATAGCTTGATTGCTGCTGCTTGGAATTGCTATGGATTTTGTTGTGCTCTTCATGGGGAAGGACAAGCTTCTGGTTGGGTTGCACTACGCTTCTAGATGAAGCCTTTAAATACTGCCCTCCTTCTTCCATCCCGTGTGTGATGAAGTTAACACGCCTCAAACACTACTGTTCTTCAGAGCTATCAATTCATGTCTGAAATCTTGGTTATTTCATCTTTCATATCTTTGATCTCAGTTTGGCTTCTTGTTAAATTCAATTTTTCATTCAATAAAGCAATTTCTTTCTCCTGTCGTAATACATCCTCGACTAATCTTCCTATCCTCAGTGTTAGATCATTTACCAATGGTTCCAAAGTGGCAAAATCCTTCCTTAGATTGTACATTTTGGGTTTTAAATCATTTGCAAACGTAACTGTCTTCAGCACCTTTGCTCTGTCACTTTCAAGATTCAAAAGTCTATCCGAATTTTTGTTAAAATCATTCCTTAACACCGATAAGGCTGTCTTAATTTGCTCAATTCTTCTTGCATTATTGGACGCCAAACTTTGTAGTTTTGCACTTCTGTCAATGCTACTGGAAAGCAGGTCACCTATGTTTTCTACTGTCTTTTTTTCACCTTTATCTACTTTATCTTCTAGTGTTTGTAAAGAATCTGTCAAGGCAGTCATATCTGACACCAGGCCTGAAATGCGCCTTATGTCAGTTTTTACTGTCACTATCTTCAAAGTTATATTTTTTGCTACAGAGGCTGTATTCTCTTCAATCTTTGCAACTGCATGGAAAAGGGTTGTTAAATTCTTCTGCAGCTCTTCTTTTTTCTGAATTAAGCTGCTAGACCATGTTTTCATGTTATATATATCTTCCTGGAGTTGCTTAACATGAGAAATTATTTGATGATTTTCCAGCTGTTCCATTAAGTTCCAAGTCTTTTCACACTAGAGAGATACAAACAAAAATATTTGACAACTCACATCAAAATTAAAGCCATAGTTCAATGAAATATGTCACTGTTCTGAAATTTAAATTGAGAGGAAGCCCTGTTTTCAGGAAATAGTACTGTGAAAGTAAGAGAGACTCTGAAGGACTTTGTAACATCAGCAAATTTAATAGTCTCTTGAAACTGCACTACTACCTCTTTACTAAAGATTTCCGTAGAGTCATAGGTAAATGAATATACCAATAAGTAATTTAAATTCAGACCTAACTAATTCACAAGGAATTCATACTAAGCAATTAATTTTCCTGAATCCAGAAATGAGAAATTGGAAATTGACAGATGTAAATTTGCAGACACTAATGTATGGCTGTCTTGAAATCCAAATTTCAATGCACACTGAAGACCTATCATGCAATATTCTTTCTGGTGTAGGCAGATCTGTGAAAAAATATTATTTTTCAGACGCTGAGAATGCATGACTGAACAGCTTCCGGTAACTTATTTTGAATCTCTTAGTTTGAGAAGTAGTATAAGGAGACACTCTAAACAGAGTTGGTTTTTTTTTTTTTTGGGGGGGGGAGGAGGGATGCTTTCTTCTACATAAGAAGTGCTTTCTTCTGCATAATAAAATATGGAGCTTCCAACAACAATTCTGACACTCAAGAGTACATACTGTAAACACAAACAAATATTATGGTACATAAAGCATTAAAAGTAATCTATATTATCTCTGCTTAGAGACAGTTCCTTTCTTCTTTGTGCTACAAGTCTATGGACTATAATAACAAAGTACAACAATATAAAAAGCCATGTAGAAAAAACCAAATATAATATTTTAAATTCTATTCTTTTATCTACTTTGCTTCAAAATCCATTTTAATAAATAATTTTTAAAAACTTTCAATTCTGAAAATAATACTTATTAAAAAATACTTCTTGCCTCCTCCAACTATATGTGGCTCCCTATCCTCTTTACTGTACATTTTCATTTAAATCTGATCCATTAGCCTTTGAAAATTATTACAATATTCAGCCATCCTTAATGTATGAAAGCTGTCATAGAAACATTGACTATACTGATCAAATTGTTTTTCCATCCAAGTTAAAAGTCTTCAGTAGTTATTTCTTTAGTATTTGAAGATAACTTTATGTCAGGTGCTGCTTCTGCTAAAGCCACTCTCTTCTTCTGCAGTTTCAGTATGTCAGTATCATACTGTGTGCCTTCAAGAACCTTCTGCAGCTCCAGTGTGCGAGAGACAGTTTTCCCCATATCGCTTTCCACAGTAGATAGCTGTGTTGTCAAGTCTGCTATCTTTTTCTCCATACTTAACAATTCACTTGATAAGCGAAGAACGGAGTGAATAGCATTTTCTATTGTTGGCAAATGGGTCTTGCACTCCTCAATTTTGGGTTCACAGTCTGTAAATTTCTGATTCAGGTTTGTGTCTTTGGCTAACAAACTACTGTGCTCTTCTTCCAGTTCTTCAACTGTCTTTGCATGCAAATCCAACTGTTGTTCGATTCTAGAGAACTCATCATCCTCTTGCCTTTTTACGGTTCTAATATTTCTGGCTGTACCGTCTTCCATATCTTTCAATCTTTCAGAAAGGGACTTAATTCTTTGATCAACTTCATTAAGTTGGGAAGTAACTTCCGTATGTATGAACTTTGCTTCAGATTTTAACCCAGCAGTATTTGTGGTAATTTCATCCAGGCTGCTTCTCCAGGAATCTGTAGTATTTTGGAACTTCTCATTAATGCTCTGCATCTTTACAGAGAGAGTTTGTTCATTGTTCCAAATATCATTTATGATGTTACGAAGAGAAGATACTTCCTGCTCAAACTCAGTCACCACAGTCTTGAAGGAGGTAGCTTCTTGTAGGATACTTTCAGAAGACTCAAACTGCATTTATAACACAAAACAATGTCCATGTCTACTTAATGAGATTAGACCAGAAGACTACTTGCATTTATTTAACAGAAGGCAATGAAGATTTGCAAGACCCAGGCCATGAGAGGCCACTTTGGTTGTTACAGGCCTCCTACAATACTGTTCTCACAGTTGATGTTTAAAATACTGTTGCTGAGTAATCTAGCACACAAGAATCATAGAAAAGAGTATGTTCGTTGTTGTCTCTTTATAGAATACCTGCTTTTTCCTTTGTTGTCAAGCCCTTAATTTCTTCAGACATTTGTTTGTTTAGCAAAACACATCATACTGCAAAATGTTCCATGGAAATTAAGCAAAGTGTGGTATATAAATACTCAAATTATATCATGTATTAATGAGAACATTATGAGATCATCGCTAAAATAACATCACTGGTGTAATCCATGCTGTACTCCCATTATTATCTGGAAGATACATGGAAACTTCTGCAGTCAATCTAAGTTTTCTATTTGCTAATGTGTACAGAAAAAAAAATAAAACAGAAAGGGGGAAAAAACATAACTGCTGCTTCAGTATGCTTTTCATATTTCTAAAACTGATCTGTTATACAAAAATGCTTGTGAATTTTTTTCAAATCAGTATCATTTTGAATTATATGCAGAACAATACTGGCAGAAATAGGTTGGTGCATAAATTACTTAAAATAGTGTAGTGTCTGTAAAAACATACTGGGATATAATGGCTGTACTAATGTCCTTGAATAACTATGTGATACTGTCACATTGATAAAATTATCACAAATCTGTTTACTAAGAGAGGACAGCAATAATAATAATAACAATTATTTTTCATAATTAAGGACATAAGTTCAACTTTAAATTGTATGTTAAAACACTGGTTCTGATAGTCATCTAGACTTTTGCCACTATTTTCAGCAGGAGTACAATTTCCTTGTTAATCTTTTTCAGTAAGGCTGATATTCCAATACAAACAATTAATAAAGAAGAGTTTAAATAACTAATTCTAAGCAGCATAGCATCAGTTTTCTTTTTCAGCTGTCCTATAGCAAATATAATACATTAGTGTTTTATACCATTTTTTTCTTCTGAATATTTCAGAGAGAAGTAATCACTTTTTTTTCCATTTTAAAGGTGCAGAGAACTGACAAAAAAAGGGAAAGTGACTTGACTAGGCTTCAGTGGCACATCAATAAATGAAACTGTAACATATCAGCAATCAGACCTGGTTTCATGTGCTGTCTTTCACAAATGTTTCAAAAAAAATACTCAAATAATGCCTATCCATAGACAAACAGAACATGCTATAAATATTTATCTTAAGAAGTTAGTTACATTTGACTAAATGACAATTAACATACTCGCAAATGTCCACAGCTTATTCAATAAGATGGTAATGATTACCTTATCAGAAATTAAGTTAACTTTATTTTCCATATCCAAGAATTTTTCAGCTTCTCGATGTAATAAGCTGTATTTTTTCTCCATATCAGCAAATTGACTTGACTGTTGAAAAAGGAACCTGAAAATTGAAAGAAAAAAAAGAGAGAAAATAATAGATTATATTTGGCACATATAACATAAGATTTGATTTCATAAATACCCTGCATTCATAAAATTTTATAAATCGATATATAAGAAAAAAATACAGGGTTTAAATGAGGCTTACTAGAGTTATCGGATTGCAACAGAAACAGAAAAACACTAAAGGTGCCTCATTTTACATAGCATGCCCATGAAACTGAAAAAAAAATAGGATTGTGTAACTGCTGGAAATAAAATACAGTTAAATCAATGCTGACTCTCGCAAGGCATTATAAAATCATGCAAAAGAACTTCATATTTCGAAAAGCTGGTTAGCTCTAATTTTGTTTAACTATCTGAGAATGGGTGTGTTGTAGGAAAACTTGAATAGCTGTTGTTCTGATGATGCTAGTTTTGTACACAAGTAGAGATAAGTGGGGATCTCAATTCCTGTACTTCATTTTTTTTTTCATATATTCATATATATTTGCTTACTGTGACCTTGGTAGCTGAATGGTCAACATTTTGTCAACATTTTATAAGGGAAATGTGACAGTTGAGGAAAAAAAAAGGAAAAAAGGAGTAATTTGCTCGATGTTTATCAATGATGAAATATAGTGTGTGTACATGTAGACTATCCAGAGATCCTCTCAGATGAGAGCAAATGCATCTAGAACAATACAGTCTATTTAAAATACTCTACTTTTGCTTTTGTAGTTTTATAGTTGGCCTTGTCTAATTGCATATCAATTAACGTAAGACTTTAAAAAGATTTATAATGTAGTCTGTACAGACTAAGCTATGCAATAAAAGCTAAAATGCTATCTATATAGATGCAAAAAAATACATATTTGTAAAAGAGTTTAAGCAGAGACATTGTTAACCATTTTATTAAGACATTGTTTCTCAAAAATTTACATAAAGAAACCCAGATAATACTAAAATAACAATTTTGCCTGAAATTGAAGAATGTATTAAAACTGTTTTCATTTCTTGCACTAGAATTCTGAGAATTTCATCATATTGTTTCTGCATGAGACTCATAGCTTCTGAAGGAACCAAAATACTGATGACATCTAGTGTGATCGCTGGGTACTGATGTCATACTGATGAGGATATTCTAGAAAGCCATTTACAAGGATATTTGATCTTCACTTCAAGACTTTACTTGAGGCACAATCTGCCCCATTGCTGAGCAAAGTACATACAACTGTACTTCAATCCACTGATGATTTGTTTGTTTCCTGCCCACTGAGCCTTGCACATTTTGTCAGATTAATTTGCTCTTCACAATTACATGCAGTCACTCAAGCAGGTATCTACAATTCATAAGCAAAGCATCTGCTAAGCTTTCAACAGGACAAAACAGATCCAGCTTCTTTAACCCCTCACTTCATGACAGGGTTTCCATGCTTCTTGTGATTATCACTCTTCTTGACGCTTTCTAGCTTTATGTTCCTGCTTTGTATGTTCCCATGAAGAAAAAGCTTTAAACCCAAATGCTATATTCAAACATTACTAATCATATTGTCCATGACTGAACCACAAAAGAATCTATGAGAGAGGATTACCTACCAGCTCAGCACCAGGCAAATGACAAGAGAAATAAGGCTCAAGGCTGACCGTGAGTCTACCCAAGAGGAATTCCTATTATTATTAGTCCTGGGATTTACCAGCTTCTCATGGTTACTGTCCTTCTTGGCCTTTTGTGAGTCCTCATTGGTCTTGGAAGAAGAAGCACCTCTTTTCCTCTGCTTAACCTCAGACATTTTGTGCCCTTAAGAAGTGGAAGCAAAAGAGAGAGCTAGAAAAACAAACAAAACTGAACCCATTGAACAAAAAAAACCTCCATAAGTAATTGCTTGCAAGTATTCCTGGATATACACTTCCCCCTTTCAGATACACAAACACATTCCAAAAATGTTTTATTTAATGTTCACTATGTTTTCTAGCTGCACGAATCTTTGAAGGGCCAGTATACCTTCTAATGTCTAAATCTTTTTTTTTTTTTTTTTGTGAAAACTTTCATTTTCATACTGTAAGACTAGTTTTCACATTATCTGAATAGAGCAAACTCTCTTCACTAAAGTGTCTCTTCACTGTCTAACTCTTCACTTAAGTTTATTTCACCTCTCCAGAATTTACTCTATCTGGAATGAAACAAACTGTTTTCAAGGTATACTTAAAATCACAAGGATTGAGAGAAGTGAACAACACTTTGCATCTGCAGATGCTGCAGCTAACACTGTGATGATAATAGGCATCACTATCCTGTTTTACTTGTAGATTTCTAAAAAATTTTGGCCTATTGCACATTAGGGAGGTAAAGTGTATTTTAACATTCTTAAATACGGGAGTGCAAATCAAGATTTATTTTAGAAATAATTCTATTTAAATGATTTCATTAAAAATAATAAAATAAAAACACAAAGATAAACAAAATAATGTATCTGTATAAAGGAAAAGCTTCCAGTTCTCCCCTGCTAAAAGTAAGGCCCCAGCAGATTCATGCATTAAGTTAAGAACCTCCCCTTTCCACAGCTATGGAAGGGTGTATTTAAAACGAGGTGGAGGCAGAGCGTGGATTTTTTAAGCACTGAAATCTTCCAACAAACAGCACTTTGTGGGGTTTTGGTTTAGAAAAATCGGAGACAAAAACATCATGCCTCTCTCGGGCTCACCCTCCAGTGCTGCAACTTAGTTGACATGTCAGGACACAAATATTTAAGCTAGAAGCAAACCGTGCAGCTGCAAGCACAGGCAAAAAAAAAAGGAAAAAAAAACCCACTGTATAAATTCTAGGCCCGTCACGAAGGAATGCAGCTTGGCGGTGCTTGGGAGCATCGCTACTAGGGAAGAGCCTTCTTTGTTTGAAGGGTTAAATAAATAAATAAACTCTCTCGTTCGCACAAGAAGGAAACGACAAAAGAGGCACCGTGTACCTTGCACAACAGCCCTTCTGCTTCAGGGCTCCCGGAGCCCCGGGCTCGGGCAGCCTCTCCCGCTCCCCGCGCAGCCGATGCCGGCGGCCGGGACTGCCCCAGCACGGGGGCCCGCCCGCCCCGCAGCCTCCGCGACGCGGCCCCTACCTCGCTCGGCCGTTACGGGCCGTTACGGGCCGTTAGCTGCCGTTGCCACTCGCTCGCCAGCCTCGCAGGGCGCCACGTCAGGCGCGTGCCCAGCGGCCTGGGCGGGCTCCGAGCCCGGGGCTAGGGCGGGAGCGTCTCTTCCCTCCTCCCTCTCCTCCTCGGGAGTCCCGGAAGGAGGAAGTGCTGCCGGGACGGCCCTGCCCGGGGCTGGGCAGCGGCTCTCGCTCGGAGCGAGGCGGCGGCGGCGGCTCCCCGCGGCCCCGCGCGCTGGCGGAGGACGAGGACGAGGAGGACAAGGCCGGGTGGTGTCGGTAGAAATTTGTTTCGGTGTCTGTTGCGCTCCTCGGGTGGGAACCCCGAACGCCGCGGCGAGACGCGAGGTAAGCGTGGCCGCGGCTGCTGCTGTCCGCGCCGGGCACGGCCGCGTTAGCCTTTCGGCGGGGCCCCTTCCCGTGCGTCCGGGGAAGGGGCACGGGGCGCTGCCTGAAGGGTCCCGGGGGTTTCCCCGACCTCGCAATTCCCAGTGAAAATAGGCAATTCCTTGTGTCTGGCCGAAGAGGCAGCCCTGCACAGGCCTTTCCGAGGGTGCTGCATCCTCTTGCCCCCGAACAAGGGGGAAGGAGGGAGCAGAACCACAGTGAGCGCCCAGGCAGGCGCCGTCGTGGCTGCTGTTCTGTTAGGTCGTCGCATGGGCATGCTGATGAAATGACTGTTTGGGTGCTTCCCTGGCAGCCGGACAGTGCTGAGAGGCCTCCGGGTGACGAAAGATACCTGGAGCCTTTTCTCCCCTTCGGGCACGTTATTTTATAGAATGTAGGGAAGTGCAGCCTGGTGTTCAGCAGCTGCCAAAGGAGGGTCACCCGTGGGGGCTTGTGTGCTCTGCCAGGTGTCAGCCCCCCATCTGGCTTTACCTGTGCGGAGTTTCCATGGAGTTGGGAAAACGCCCTTTCTTTCCTGTTTTATCCTGTGCAGTTTGTTACACATGGAGCTCGTTTCCTCTTGTCATTCCAGCCTAGCACTATCAGCCACAGCCTGCTCACCCTTCTCATCCTGCTCTCCCAATTACATGGCACCAGGACTTTAAAAAAATCAGGGGATGCACAGACAAATGAAAAGTATCTTTTATAGCAATATTGCTCTCTGCAACTACCTGAAAGGAGATTGTTTTCAGTCGGGGGTTGACCTCTTCTCCAGAATAACAGATAGAACAAGAGGAAATGGCCTCAGGTTGCACCAGGGAAGGTTCAGGTTAGACATTAAGAAGAATTTCTGTACGGAAGTAGTAGTCAAGTATTGGAACAGGCTGCCCAAGGAAGCGGTGGAGTCACCATCGCTAGCAATGCTCAAGAACCACGTAGATGAGGTGCTTAAGGGCATGGTTTAATAGGCATGGTTTACAATTGGACTCGATAATCTTGAAGGTCTTTTCCAAAATGATTCTACGATTCTGTGATCTGTCAAGGTCCTAATGTACAAGAAGTTGGTACAGACCATGATTTTTAGTTCTGCAAAATGTATATAAAAATAACGTGAAGCAAACTTGGAAATGGACTCATGCTAGTTCTTCCTTTTGAAAAAAATAGCAGTACTACACTATTTTAAATAAAATCAGTCCCCTAATGAGTACTGTAAATCTAATTGTAGTAGAATTAAATAGTTTTATTCTTGTTTTCTGAGTTCCTAAGAGGAACATTCAGAGAAATACTCTATATTAAAGTATAATAATATTAAACTTTTTTTTATTAAAACATAATAGCACATGACATCTAAATAAAATTTCAAGAGCTTTGTTCATATACACAGAATCTTGTAAAACATTAAAACTTTAACATGCCTTCCTACTATTCAGCCATGCTGGATTAGTGAATCATGAACAGTAGGATAGAATTCATAAAAAAATATTTTCATAGTGCTGTTGTTATCAAGACAGAAGGCAAAAACAACTAAATATTTCAGCTTCCTGTGGTTTGTTGCACGAGCTTGCCTGAAAACTCATTCTATTTTCTCCTAATATAATGGTTCTGCTACTTTTTCTGCCTTTATATAATTTGCATTTCTAAGATATTTTAAAACTCTTTTCTTTGTACTTTTAAGTTGTGTTGTGCTTCCAACTTGATTCTTTTCTTTTCTGCATTGAAGAAACATGGATGTGAGGAGTCGAAATTATCTACTTCTGCATCGCCAAGCATTGGAAAAAGACATCAAGACCTCATACATTATGGATCATATGATTGCTGACCAAGTATTGACTTTACAGGAGGAGGAGAAAGTAAAACAACAGGTGGAGTCATGTTGTTTCTAATAGTTCTAAATTAATAAACACAGGCAGATAGATTATATGCTTTATAAGGTCTTTTTTACTTTGTGTAATTTTTTAAATGTTTCTTCTAGAATACTCAGAAGGAGCGAGCAGCTATGCTAATAAACATTATCCTTACAAAAGATAATAATTCGTATAGATCTTTCTATAATGCACTACTTCACGAAGGGTACAGAGATCTTGCTGCGCTACTTCAGGATGGCATCCCTGTCTTCTCCACTGGTAATGGGAAGAGTTCTATGGATGGAATGACTTCATATGGTCAGTATATCTATGGCAGTCCTTGTGCTTGAAGGTAAAGACAGGCACTGCTTTTTTCAGTACTAAATGGCTTACTGTAATACCTATTTTGATGAAAAAGGGGTAGTTGATGAATTAATTTGTTTTGGTTTTGTGTAGTCAGTGTTGTTGTATTTCAGGTAACTAATGTGGTGAAACAGGATGGTTGTGTCCTGTGCAGGTCATTTTGAAAATGATCGTGCTTTGTAGTGCTTACTTTAAAAAAGCAGAAACCTGAACTTCACATTTTTTTTTTTCTGAATCTTAACATTTTTGTTGGAAGTGAAAGACTTCATATGTGTCTGAGTTAAAGAAGCTGAATCTAATAAAAAGCTGAAGCCTTTGCAGTTCTGACATTCCTTTGAGTAATGCCTAGTGTGTTCCTCCCCACATACCATCAGTTGATCTAGGTAATATCAGGTAAATCTTATAGTGTAATCACTTGCACCTTGAATTTTAAAGAATTTCATAAAGCCATGGAATTTTGCTTTCTTAACTAAAGTTTTCCAAAACGTATTAGTATAATATGGTCCTGCACCTACAGTCCGTTTTGTGGCCAGTAGTAGACTAATTATGTTATGTGTTCATCACATTCTCTGCTGTGTGTTATCTGCTCTATTGCAAAGCCTGTTGTGTTAGCTTAGCATGTGGGCTTTGACCACAATGCTGTGCTATTAACTACAGAGTAAAATCCCTACATAGCTTGATTTCTCTTCTGCTGCTTGCTGTGGAGAGGGGACTTCTGTCTGAGAAAGAAACTAAAGCAACTAGTGATGTATTTACATTTGCCATAGTTTATATTGGAGCTGTAATTATCTGTTTACTTTTAGACATGTAACTAGCTCTAGCTTGCAAAAGAACACAATTTCTTTAACTCCTTTAATAGGTACACCACTGCAGGTGGGAAACTAGTTCCTGCAAAGTAACCTGTTTCTGAAAAACACTTTTTTTCCCCCCACTGGCACTGGCACTGGGAAAACCACTTTTAGTTTTAAACCATTTGTATGGGGCACAAGTTGGGGGAGAGAGCACAATATTTTTTTATGTTTTGTTTTAATTTTGTTTGAAGCAGTATTGTATTAATTTATTCTTTATTTCTATATGTTTATTTTTTGTTTGTGTTTTTTTTGTGATTTTGCTTCTTAACTTCAGTTAAGACAGTCCTCTGCGAAGGAGGTGTACCACAGAGACCAGTTGTGTTTGTTACTCGTCCAAAACTGGTGGATGCCATTAAGCAGAAACTGTACTGTTTGGGAAGTGATCCAGGATGGGTCACAGTTTATGGAATGGCAGGTTGTGGAAAGACAGTTTTAACAGCAGAAGCTTTAAGGGATCACCAACTCTTGGAAGGTACTTTTAGAAAAACATCTGTATTTTTTATAAAAATTATTACAGTGATATGCATATGGGGCATATATGACTAGATATCTTATGTCACCTTGAAAGTAGTTTGAGTTTAGGCTTAGAAGTTATTTAGACAATCCTGAAATGTTTGTAACTTACAGCTTTCTTAACCATTTCTTGTTGTAGCTACACCAAATATTTTACTAATTTATGATAAAAGACTGAGTAGTTCTTCGTTGTGGGGTCTGTGTTACTTTATGAGAGTAGTTACTGCTCAGTCTTAAATAAATTTGAAATGTTAATTCTGTCTACTCTTTTTGCGCACCATTGATTAAATCCTTCAACTCCTCACTATACCATATGAATTTTAAAAGATCTTATAACTTTTGTATATATTTTAATAGTAACAAGTTTGGAGGGAATAATGACTACTTTTTCACTTTAGTTTAAAATTGTTCATAAATGAAACCACTTACTGAATTTTTATCTATATAGGCCACAAAAAGGGGAAAGTGAAACAAAGTGAGACTGAGACATTAGAAAACTTGATGGAGGGATAGAAACTACAGCATTCTCTGCTGCAGTTGACTATAAATACCATCTTGCACACCATTGTGGGATAATTTCAGATCCCAGACTTTGAACTCCTGCAGTAATACAAGGTCAAATGAGTGAGTGCTGAGTCAGACGAGCAGGAAAGGTAGATGCAGAAGGGGCTGCCAGGGGTCAGTCAGGAAGGCAGGTGGACAGGATGGACAGCATCAGTGGTTGTGTGAATTGTCTGTGGTACTTGCTCTACACAGCCTGTTCCTTTAGAAATAAAAGGTAGTAGTCAAGTAGAACCATCCTTCCATATAAATGATAGAATTGTAACTTGGCTTCTAATAGATTTTATGAACAGTTTTCTCTCTTATTTTTGATTGAATTATTGATTGCTGTTACAAGCTGTTATTAAATATTTCTAGATCTAAATATATAGCATAATTAAAATTACTTTTTGTTTGTTTCTTTGTTCAGATTATTTTCCAGGAGGAGTTCACTGGTTATCTGTTGGAAAGCAGGACAAAGCAGGGCTCCTAATAAAACTACAGAACCTCTGTAGTAGGTTAGATCATGACGGTACCCTTTCACAAAGGCCACCCCTTAACATTGAGGAGGCTAAAGATCGTCTTCGTTTGCTGATGCTACGCAAATACCCTAGGTGATGTCACTAAGAGGAAACACTATTTTTTAAGTAACGAATTATGGCAGAGTAACTTTGGTCTAATTGTTTTGTGGTTTCATATCTCTTAAAAATTCCTTACTCTTGTACATTTTGCTCTACCTGTTTCTGTTGTACTGTAGAAAATTAGGAAGTGTTGTTCAAGTTAAAGCTAGCAATATTTTTACAATATTTCTTTCCTTGCATAGGCATTGGTGTTGGAATTTCCTAAACTACTGGCTTGCATGTGATAGGAGAGTAAGGTATACAGATAGATGTACAAAAATGGAAGAGGGAATGGTGTGCTCAGAGCAGATGATGCATACCATAAGCAGTATAACTCTATCCCTTAAGTTTTGTGGTATGATAAATATTTACAAGAAGCCAGTTGCTTGCAAATCTCAGGAAAACTGAGTTACTCTAATCAAGTACTGTCCTGGTTGTTGCACAACTTTTCTTCATATTTGGACAATAGTTCTTGTTTTTTGTTGAGGATGTCATGACTCTCTTGGAAAATTTGTACTAAATTAAATAAGCCTGTGCTTGAGTAACATACCTGAAGAATAAGAGTCCCATATTGTGTTTTCTATAGATGACCTTGAGAAGAGAAATACTAGCCTTTTTTTTAATAGAACAACAACAAAAAAATCTTGTCAAGAGAAGACTTGAAAACCATTGCAAAGTCTTTCACAAGAATCTTTATAAGGTTTATCTTGTGCCTTTATCACAAAGCAGTGAAAAGAACTTTTATTTTCTAGTGAAGTCTTGTATGAAACATATAAGCTAAACACTTCCAAGTGAAAATGCAGATTTTCCTGAAGTTTATATGTATTCAGTGGTTACCTCATTTTTTTTTCCTTTAAAATAAATAAAAATGAAGATGAAGAAGGTGTTTAATTCATGCTTAGCATTAGTCCCTTCTAAATAGAGGGGAGAACTGTGGGTTATTTTCTCCGAGGATGTATCTTTGTGATGTGAGCTATTCCAGAATGAAACAGCTGTGTACCCAAGTAGTAGCATAATATTCTGGTTGCTACATTATGCCATATGGCTTCTAGTGCATAAAGTCACTTATCTAATGAAGTGCTTTGTTGTTTTGTGTCAAAGAGCATTTATGCTGAATAAATTCAGAGGAGCAAAGAAAGTTAAACAGTTTGGAACTACTAGGTATTTGACAGAATCTGAGTTGCAGCTGTAGAAGTGTCTTCCTTACAAGTAGCATTTTTGGAATATGTATTGAGCATTCTTGCAGTGTTTATCTCTTTATTTATATATATATTTTTTTTTTTCTATTCATATGCAAAATATTTTAGGTTAAACATCGCAAATGCTGAAAATGTTCTTTCATTTTTAAAATATAGTATTTTAGCACTAATAGTTCATCTGAAATCTGCAATATTTCTTCTTACAATAGGTCTCTTTTGGTCCTGGATGATATTTGGGATTCCTGGGTGCTAAAAGCATTTGATAATCAGTGTCAGATTCTTATTACAAGCAGGGACAGGAGTGTAACAGATGCAGTGGCTGGTAAGGAGCAACTTCATCTTTTGCACTACAGGTTGTGTGTGCATGTATGCAAATTGTTGATGTAAATTGCTTAAAGAATCTAATGGAAATTTGTGCAGAGGTGGCAGTTTTAGAATTCTGCTCTGTAAGACTTCATGCTCTTCAGTGCAATACATATGTCACCCCAAAAGTTCTCTATCTACTTTGAAGACTGCAGTGTTTCTCAATAGGACACATTCAACTATGTGGCACTGCTATTAGACTGATTTTCTTTACAGTATGAAGTGTTTACTGCTATAACATGTCTGTAATGCAGCTGTAGCTATAAGAATGTGTCAGATAGAATTTATGCTATAATTAGTACTCAGCATATTATGCAGAAAATCATGAAGAGGACCTTTGCTCCAAATTTTGCTCTGAAAATATTTTCATTTTACATAGGAGTTCTTTGAATCCTTTTCATTGCTTTATATATTTTTATGTCTAGGCAATAAATATGAGATTCATGTGGAAAGTGGATTAGCACATGAGAAAGGGCTGGAGGTCTTGTCTCTATTTGTGAATAAGAAAATAACAGAACTGCCGGAACAAGCTGATTGCATTGTAAGGGAATGCAAAGGTATGATCCTTACCATTTTTTATTGTACCACCTAGTGCTCAATGTTTTTTATTTTTTGCTTTTCAGTTTCAGATTACTGAGGGAATATTTTGTAATGCTACACTGTTTAAATATAAGACAAGTATTTGTTGGATGGTCTTTTTATTCTGTAAAATAAGGATAAATCTCATGTTGTTTTCTGATTAATTTTCTTCAGCCTGTCTTCATATATATATATATATATATATTAAAAAAAAAAAGAAAGAAAGAAAGATGTACAAATATCTATATGGATGGCAAATTTTCCCTGGCTATGCTTCGGCACCTGAAGTATATTTCATCAGTGAATAAACCCAGTGACCATTTTTAATTCAGACTGTTCTATTTACGTTGTTAGACTTTATTCCTTGAAGACTTTTAACATTAATTTAATCTCTTCCTTCAGGTTCTCCTCTTGTGATATCCTTGATAGGTGCTTTATTACGAGACTTCCCTGGTCGTTGGGAATACT
Source organism: Eudromia elegans (assembly GCA_003342815.1). Lineage (NCBI taxonomy): Eukaryota > Metazoa > Chordata > Aves > Tinamiformes > Tinamidae > Eudromia > Eudromia elegans. Next base: position 501,225 of record PTEX01000056.1, on the reverse strand, counting down.
ACCTCAAACAGCTGCAGAATAAGCAATTCAAAAGAATAAGAAAATCATCTTCATATGATTATGAAGCTCTTGATGAAGCAATGTCTATAAGTGTTGAACAACTGAATGAAAACATTAAGGCCTATTACAAGGACCTTTCCATCCTCCCAAAAGATGTTAAAGTGCCTACTAAGGTAATAATAACAATGCAGAAATCTCAGTAGTTCTTAATGAGATGCATACAATAACTTTAAAGAAGTTATAGAATTTGGAATTGTTTTTTATCTTTAATGGCTGACTTCAAAGTAACTAGTAGAGTGGGTCCATTACTGTATCATGACTTGTATTGTCAGTGGTGGAACTAAAAAGTTGTAACTGAATGAATGTGTTCATAACATTACTTTAATGTTCATCTTAATGTACTCCTTAATTGGATTGTAATTGAGCTCTCTGAAGGATAAAAAACTTCTTTGTAAAATATGACGACTTTGAGAAAAGGATATGGTCACCATAAAATAGCACATAGAGATAAATGGAGGTACAACCTGTAAGTGAGAGCCTATGATTTTAGTATTGCAGAGCTCTGCATTTTTGTTTGTTTGTGCTAGTCTCTCTCGTATATTGAACCAAACATTTTGAAAAGTTTAGTCTTCTGTTTAATAGTCATTAACTCAGCTGTAGAATTCTGCTTCTGAAGTGTTACTTTAGAAGGACCGAAAGTGTATTTGAGGAGGAAACTCAATCCAAGAGTGTTTGAAGTTTCTTCCTCTTTTCCTAGAAGTCTAAATAAGAGCAAGTCTAAATCAGAGTAATGATCATGTTTGTATACTATACTGTATACTATACTATATACTATTCCAGCCAGAATGTTGGCTGGAAATTGCAGTAAAATATAAATATTTTTTAAACATATAGAACTTTGAAACATTTTAGTAAAGTAATTGTGCTTCTTCAGTGTTTTGAGAAAAGCTAGGTCGAGAAAATAATTATTCCCAGCACCCTTGTGGTGGCTCTGGTCATTTCCGGAGAAAGATCTGCAGCATTCAAAAATATCTGCTACTGCAGCTTAAATTCTGATGTTTCTGTCACTGTTGTAATCAGACTTGCTTTTGTTCAGTCTAAAACAAGCTCATTTTTTCCCGTTTAATCTGAAAGGATATGTCATTATCGTTGCTGCCCTTCTTTTCCATGCCTGCTGAGTTCCCTGACATTTTGTTGCCTAGTCTTTCTGCCATGTGCCATTTGAGTTTCTGCTCCTATTTCTCAGAGTTCCAAATAAATGCTAGTAAATATCCCCTATTTACTGTGGGGAAATGCCAGATATTGGTGCAGTTCTGTATTACAAGCCTACTGTGATTGACAACCTCTTTATTGTGTAGCTTTGTATAAAGATGTAAAACTACTGAATTTATTACCATTTGTAAAATATTTTATGTTTGTGCTTTGTCAGTTAATGAGTAGCCTTTTACGATGTTCCTGCAAGTCATATTACCTCTTAGTTTTGCTATCCTCTTTGTCTTATTGAATCTTTTTTTAGGTTCTCTGTATTCTTTGGGATATGGAAACTGAAGAAGTTGAAGATATCTTACAGGAATTTGTTAACAAATCACTATTGTTCTGTGATCGTAATGGGAAGTCATTCCATTATTATTTACATGATCTTCAACTTGACTTTCTTACAGAGAAGAATCGCAATCAGCTTCAGGTAGAGTACTGGTTAATCTACCTATTTTCAACTTTAGTCTCTAAAACTAGATAACTTTAAGAAAAATAACTTTGTTAGATCATAATCCAAGGCAATTTCATGCTTTAAAAACTTGCCTTTAAAAATCTGTATTTAATTCAGTACATCAAGGGAGAGAGTGAGGAGGATGGGGCTGGTCTCTTTTCAGTGATCGCCAGCGATAGGACTAGAGGAAATGGCCACAAATTGAGTCATCAGGAGTTCCACAGGAACTTAACAAAGAATTTCTTGACAGTGAGGGGACAGAGCACTGGAACAGGTTGCCAAGAGGGGCTGTGGAGTCACCTTCTCTGAAGATCTCCAAACCCGCTTAGACGCAGTCCTGTACCACATGCTCTAGGTGACGTGTGTGCAGAGGGGTTGGACTAGATGACCTTTAGAGATCCCTTCCAATCTTAAGCATTCTATGATTCTGTGATTCTATGAATTCAAGTTATTGCTCATTTCATTTGTTGACATTTTGCAACTGATATATAATAATAATAATAAAAAAAAGTCCAATGGTACTGGAGAAGAGTCCATATCCTGTTATGTTATTAATTGAACGTGTATTTTGATTCATGTTGCAGGAACTGCATAAAAACATAGTAAATCAGTACAAAAAATATTACAAACTTAATATGCCTATTCCATCTCAAGAGGATTGCATGTACTGGTATAACTTCCTAGCGTATCATATGGCAGGTGCCAATATGCAGAAGGTGAGTTCTCACTGGTATCCTTAATTTCCTTTCTCTTGCCCTCTCCCTGGACCAACATTCTGCTAAGCTTTCATGCAAATACCAGCATTTAACACACAATCCGTTGAGGCCTTACTGATGATTACTCTGTGTTATAAAAACAATTTTAATTCTGCCCTTTTGTCTCTTGCGTTTTTTAATCAGTCTGTGAGAAGATCTATCACTCAATATCATAATTGCTTGTGTTTCTTTTCCCACTAAGGAAGCTTTGGTAAGAAGTCTTTTGAAAGCAGATAGTCTATGGTAATAAAGATAATCTAGTGTCTGATTTCTTCAGAGAATTCTAATATAGTGGTAAATATATTTACTTTTTAATTGGATTTTCCATTCTGTCATATTCATTTGTATATAAAAGTTCATCGTCTCTATAACAGCTTTCAAGAGCCATCTAGCAGGCTAATCAGTTGTTCCCTGTATCACTTCGTAGTCTTTAAAAAAGTGCTAGCAGTTTTGTCACTTTTGTTTCTTTTTGGTACTAAGTTAGTATAACATTAAGTCACATCTTGCTTCAGTTGTTTCACTGGCATTCAGCTGATCTAGTTTTGTTTTAATCTGACTTATCTCATTGATTATCACAAAGTCTAATTTCAATATATTGGAAAAAACATGTTTTTATTATTAGTCTTTCTACTTTTAATAAAACTAGTTTCTCAGAGTTTTTTGGCCTATACACTTAAATTTCAAGAGTTATAGTTCATTATTTAGGCATGACTTTTTTAAAAAAAGATAAAAGATAAAAGCTTTTCTATGTCTTTGTTTAACTATAACAACTTTTTGATACTTGCCATGTTTACTGGTTTTTAATTGGTGATACAATATCACCAATAATCACAGATTCAAACTGTATCTAAGCATTTTTTTATCCTAACAAGCTCTGTTAATACTTCTGGTTGCTGCTAGTTTTCTTTAAGCACTTTTCTCATGTTTAAGTTAAATGCAGCTATAATTTTTTTTTAACTTTATTTTTATTAACATTATAATTAGCAGAGTGAGAGTTGTTAGGCCAGCCTGAAAGCTCTTCCAGAGTTGTATCTTAAATTGGGGTTTGTGTGCTATAGAATTGAAAAGTTGCATCCTTTTCCTTCCCCTTCTCCAAATAGTTTTACCAACTATCAATGTCAAGTTAGTAAACTCAACCTTCTGTATATAAATCATGCAAGATGCAGGAAACAAGATGGATTTGCCTGAATTTTTAAATGGAGACAATTGAACTGAAGTATATTTAATATCTAATGTATTTCCTGTACTTTTCTTTCTAATAAGGTAGATTCTGTCGTGGAACTTGTACTTTCAACTGAATTTTGTATTTCTTGCAGGAACTCTGTGATCTTATGTTTTCTCTGGATTGGATTAAAGCCAAAACAGAGTTGATAGGTCCTGCCCATCTGATTCATGAATATGTAGAATATAGTTCAGTCTTGGATCAAAAGGTATGATACTAAAAGGTAAATGATCAGCCTGTTTCACATATATTTTACCATCTTAATTGCATTTTTGTTCTCTTTTTTTTTTCTTAAGAAATACACACATATACACACATATATATAGAAAGGGAATATAGATGTTTAGAAAGCTAAAGGCAGTATTAAGTGAAGTGAGACTTTAATTTGTAGAAGAAAAATAAATTTTGAAAAAAATCCTTTTCAGTTTCAGTTTTAACTTCTGCATATACCCAAAGAATTAACCATGAATCTCAATAACTAAGAATAACATCAGTAATTAAGGTGGGTTCATAGAGTGTTCTCTTTCTGGGCTAATATAGAATCTTGATGACCACTTGAAATAGTCCTGATATTTCACATTAACTGCTCATCAAGTCCTGTTGCCAATACAATTTATTTGAAAAATTAATAATTATAATGATTTTCTGTGCAGGATAAAGAAATATTCCGGTCTATCACATATGCTTGCTAACAGAATAGAAACTGTACTTCTATAAGGAAGATAGTTCTACAGAAATTTAAAAAAGAAAAGACACTGAGATTAAAAATTTTTTTTTCTTTTGTTAAAAATCAATCTGCTCCGGACACAGAATAGCATAGTACGTGAGAACTTCCAGGAATTTCTGTCTTTAAATGGGCACCTTCTTGGACGACAACCATTTCCTGACATAATACAGCTGGGTCTTTGCCAACTGGAGACATCAGAGGTCTATCAACAAGCCAAGTTACTTGCTCAACAAGAAGCAGGCATATTTTATTTGGAGTGGATGTAAGTAATGCAATCCCTTTGCTGATCCCTTGATTCAGGACGGATATTTAGTTTCCAGTTAAATACCATGTACAGCTAATATAAAGTCATTTTTAAAGTCTGCTATGTTCTTTGCGGGTTAAATTAAATAATTTTGAAGAAACAGAGCAGAAACTTGGATATTTTTATATCTTTAAGTACTAAAATATGGTTTATAGGCTAGGTTAGTGAATAACCTGCTGCCTTGGTTAGTAAAATTACTTGGTCAGTAATTTTAGCTTTTTAAAGTGGTTTTTTTTTTTTTTTTTTTTTTTTTTTTTTTTTTTTTTTTTTTTATGATCAGCCAGTATTCTGCAGAGGAAAAACTGCTTTGATTTTGAAGCTTAGCTGCTTTGTTCAAGATGGTTTATTCATTATTTAGATGCTAACTCTGAAATTTGAATGTGATGGTGATAAAGTATTTGGATTTGTTTTACCTCTAGAAGTAGTACAGTAATACATTAATCACCAAAAGTGATTTTATTACAATGGCAACTTTCTGCAATAACATATGACTTTGTGGATTCTGACTTACTGACTATTTTGTCTTTAGAAATAAGAGATCCATGAGAAACCTCTCCCGTCTGGTAGTTCGTCCACATAGAGATGCAGTATACCATGCATGCTTTTCTCAGGACAGACAAAGAATAGCATCATGTGGAGCTGATAGAACACTACAGGTAAAAATCTTTGCAACAGGGAAATGAAACACTATGTTATTTTGATTAAAAATTGTTAACAGCCCATTTTCCTTTCTTCTTCTGAACAAAAACAATGGGTTCATTATTATATAAGCATTCAGTTGCACATATGCAAAAATAAGCATAGTCTTCTTGTTCAGACACTAAACTTGAATGATTTTGTGGTTTATATCTTATTTGCCATAATGCATAAAGGCATTGAAATCCCTTTTAATGATACAGAGAAGCTCATTGCCTAAGAAAAAACACCCTGAGGTATTTCATGTTTATTTGCAAAACCAATTCTTCAGCTCACAGATTTTCTGCAGAGCTGAGAAATGTTACAAACTTTCAGTTTACATGAGATACGCGCTGCTTCCATGAGATCAGCGAAATGTCTTATGCAAAATAAAAGAGTCTGGGGAGAAAAATGAGTCCCTAAAGTGGAGGACATACTAGGCTGAGAACAGACGCAAAATGCTGAGAAAGCAGATAAGGGGAGACAGAGAGGAGAGTGACTAATGCCAATTTGCCAGCAGTCTGCCTGGAGGGGAGCCAGCCAGCTCTCAAGGAAACTGGCAAACAGCCAGCCAGTAACCTGGTCACGTAGCCATATCCCAGACAGACAAAGGTAAGGGTAAATAGCTACCTTTCTGTAAACTTTTGGTATTGTTTTGGATGCTTGACAAATTGAATACTAATATTAAAATACTCGTGGTGTTTAGTTGCTGTTCATTTGGCTAGTTCATGTGTCGTTATTGTGCTTTATTTATTTATTTATTTACTTACTTATTTGCCGGCTTGTACAGTGCTCTGATCATGACATCCAGTTCAGGAGATACTTGCTGGATGTGCTAGTTTTATCCTGTGCTGAAATTACTGCGCTGGGCTTCTGTACTTGATGACTGTATTAAGACTGCGGATTGTTTATTTTTCCCTTTGTTTTCTACCAGAAGAGAGTCCGTAGATTGTGATTGTGTTTAAACTAAGCATGTATTGAAGAAAGAAAATTTAACAGTAAAGGGAAAAATAACAACAATCGTATATTCATTGTTTAACTTTGAGCTTAATTATGTTTTTCGTGATAGCAGCATGGAAATAAAACCAGGGCTTTTTCAGTTCCTATGGCTGTTCTGGTGTTTCTGTGAAGCCAAAAATCATGGTCGCTAGATTAAGAACAGACATCCTATAGATTTCCTGATGCTTCAAAAGTTATGTGATTTAAACAAGTGTCAACCATTTCATTGTCATTAATATTCCTCTTTAGTGAAGAATAAAGAAAAGAAGATAAAGACAAAAATAGGTACCTCACAATATTAATATTCCAAATGCTACTGTTAGGATCTCCTTTTGATTGTTTGGGTCATTTAACAATGAGTAACCTTGGGAAGGAATGCAAGATCTGAATTCTTCATTGTTGTATACTTAAATCCCAGAACTGGCAAAATAATTAGTGTAAATCTTTTTTCCACCCAAATATCCCTTTTCTTCTACAGCTAGGTCAGGACTGTATCACCTTGTCTGAGTAAGTCTTTTGATGGCTTCTCTCTTGCTGTTTGTTCCCAAATCGACATGTGCTCCTAAGGTTCTTATTTTGAGCTTAAAAAAAAAAAGCTTTTTAATTTTAGTAGTTTTAAATAATAGCCTTGATTTTAAAAAGGGTTCAGCATGTGAAATTTTTTTCTACTCTCATTTTTTAGGCCTAAATCCATGCCCTTTGTCAATGTCTTTTGAGCTAAGAGATACTGCACAACATGCTATCTTTTAGCAAAATCCATTTTCAACAATTCGTTTCCCTGCAAATTTGTTATCTTTGCAAAATTGAAACTTTTTTTATTTTTAAATTTTCAGGTTACTTTCCATGAGATTATAAATGCTTTCAGAGCACATTTATGTAGAAAAGCTTATGTAAGAGAGCTGTTTGAGAGAATTTATTTTAATGTTGCATGTTTTAGAACTGTATAAAGTTGCAGGGTTTCACTGTTCTTGTTTCTGTAGGTGTTCAAGGCAGAAAGTGGAGAGCGCCTTCTGGAGATAAGGGCACATGACGATGAAATATTTTCTTGCGCGTTCTCTGCAGATGGCACCTTTGTAGCAACTTGTTCAGCTGATAAAAAGGTGAAGGTAAGTAAATGGAGTGCAGGCAGTTTTAAGACTTGAGTTTTAACCAACTTGGTTGGTTTAAGCGCGAGTTCTTTAAGCTTGTGTGTGATTTTTTTTTTTTTTTTAACTCTTCTAAAACTTAGATGGATAATTCACTGTTTAATGATAATTCGTGCTCTATGGATGGTAATTCTATAGGCATGATGTTAACGCAGGAAAAAAATGCTCAACATAACATAGAACTGTGTGAGTTCAGTTGTATTTATAACATATTCAGAATTTATCTTTTTTTTTCTTTTTTAATGTTGGATTTTCTTTGGTAATTTATAATGCCTCAGTATCAAAGCAATATCTTAATGAAACTGTAGTCTTTCTCAAATTGTCATCAAAAGTAAGACCCTTCCTCTCCCCACCTCTCCATTGTTCAAACATTCTGCTGTGAAGATCTGTAAAATTAAGAATAACCTAACGCGGAGTGTTGACAAGAATAAGCCATTTTATTTAAAAAAAAAAAAAAATCAAATTATAAAGCTAAATATACGTATTTTTCTGTTCTCTTTCAAAAAATATTTAAGTGTGAGTAAAAGTATTTATTGCAACATAGTTTAAAGATTTTTTTTTTAATAAAGTACATTAAAAGTATTTAAATTTTTTTCTATTCGTCAATTCCACCTAGGTCTGGAATTCAAGAACAGGCCAGTGTATGTGTGTATATGAAGAACACACAGAACAGGTCAATTGCTGCCAGTTTAACAACAGAAGTGGTCAGTATCTTTTAGCCACCTGCTCAAATGACACTTTCATCAAAGTAAGTGAAAATGGATGAGCTTATTCTCCTGCTTCTAAGAACAGGATAACGATTGATATGCCGATGTATTTTTAACATTTGTAAAATAAGCTTTTTAAGTCTATCTGCTAGAGGAGGGAAAGATTTAAGAATATTAAATGCAACTCTATAAACGAATTTCAACAAGACAAAATGGAAGGATTGGTTATACCTAGCAAAAGAGAATGATCCAGACCTCTTGGCAGAGCATGAAGTTGAGGGCATTGAAAAGACTTGTAGAGAGTGGGATAGGAATAGTAGAGTATGGAAATGGAATATATAATTAAAAAGAGTGTAAGAAAAATGAAGGTAGAAGTTTAAGCTTGCAAACATTCATAATGTAAGCAAATAGATGCTGAAAAATTGAAAATGTTTCTATTATAGAAGTGACAGGCAGCTATGTTTTTTGATTAAGTTGTTTGAGAATAACAAAGAGAAGGTGAAAGACGACAAAAAGCAGTAGTCAAGGCAAGAGCTGCGCCAGGTTAACAATCTGGTACTGTTCAGATTGCCAAAAGGCATATTTACCTTGAAGGAGCAGAAAATGGCCAACCATAGTCTGCATCTGACGGATAGAGTAAAAGTATAATCAGATGAGAGTGTGTAAAATGAGGATGCAATCTCACAGTACAGCAAAGCATATTACTAGTTGACTGGCACTGAAAATGATGATTCTGCTGCCCTGGTTGTACATGGCCGCCCCTGTGGCAGTGCATCGCCTGATCTTATCCTGCAGTAATATAGCACAGAGGCAAAAAGGAAAAAATCCTTTTGGTGGGCACTTTATTTAGTTCCCCGTACTGTCTCATTGGCTTGTTCCAGTGCAAGAGAACTGTTGGGAATACGCAGCGAGCAGTAGGCTTGATGGTGGGGAGGATCTGTCTCCAGCTCAAGTGTAGCAGGGAATCTCATCTGAGGAATTCTGGCTAGAGCCTATGTTTGTGTAAGCTGACGTATAATAGGAGCTGACGTCAAGTGGGAAAGAAGAGACTTAGTTTGTGCTGACTCCTGCAAATGTCAGCAGATGCGTTTGCTGTTTGAGACTAATGCTTTGGAATAGGTAAATTTAGAATGGAACTATTCAAAATGGCCATTTTTACATGGCCATTGCAGTTAAGATTTTAGAAAGTATTTGATATTTTCATGAGTAATGAGTATAAGAACAGAAGCATGCATTCCCCCTAAAAAATAAAAAGAAAGCAGATGTTCTTTCTTTGAGTGCTCAACTAAGCAGTCTAGGTTGTAAATTATTCTCATGCTGAAGAAAGCCAGGAAATTTGAAAACTGAGAAGGGGAAAATTGAGGATAGGACTGGAAAGGGAGGGAGTTGCAAGGGAGTTGCAATTTTGTGAGTAACAGAGATATGTGCGATGTTCAGAGGTTTGGCACTAACTTCAGAGATTTTAGTTTAAATATTAGTGTAAGCTACATACTTCTTAGTTACAAAAGTAAAAGGGGAAGGAGTAAGAGACTTCATAGAGAAAACTGAATAACATTGTGCTGTTCAGGGGCCTCACAATCTCTAAGGAAGATGCACAGAAATCTTAAATGGTGTTAGATAGTTCTGTTGTTCAGTTTTCATTAAAGTTAGCAGATGGAAGTAGTTATGGGGGAGCCTGATGTGTGGAGTGAAGTCTATGAGCATATGGCTAAAACCTCTTAGGTTTTGGATGCCAGTGCATGATTTCAAGAAGAACATGAAAATTTATTCTTGAGTAATTAATGAATATTAATGATATTTATATGTCTATTTTTCATGCAGCTTTGGGATTTGAACAGAAAATATTGTAGAAATACAATGTTTGGTCATGTAAATTCTGTCAATCACTGTAAATTTTCACCGAATGATGAATATGTTGCTAGCTGCTCGACAGATGGAACAGTCAAGGTATGCACTAAAAATAAACAAATTTCTTCATGTTTAATTATCTTATATAAAATGTAAAGTTTTCTTAAGTATTTTTTGCATCTGTTTACCAGCCTTAATGAATTAAATCTTGAAATGTCACAGTAAAACAGTTAAGGCAAGAGACTTTGAAATGGTCTACCTAATACAAAGAAAATAGTCTACAATTAAAAAATATAATTAAAGAAACCGTAGCCTCATTTCCAGTCTTTTTTACTTTTCACCATCTCTCTTTTTTGTGTTCTTTGTTAAGAGAATGGGGGGAGGCGTTTTGTTTGGAAACATGTAGATGTTACAAACGCATAACCTTTTTTTACATTAGTTGAAATGTCAACTCTGAGGTGATTCATCACTAAGTTAGCTTTTTTTAAGTTCCCCTAATGTACAGGCCAGAAGAGCCTGAACATGGGGAGCATGTTATCTTTTGCTCAAAAGTGTTATTTTCATTTCAATAGTTGCTGTAATTGTTTGCAGTGGAACTCTACTATTTCCAAATAGCAATTCTTAAACCACTCTTAGCTTTCTATTGAGTTGCTAAAACCAGAATAAAAGGCTGCTGTAGCTGTTGTCACTAAGAACAAAAATGAGATGCAGGGAATGGAAATAATCAGTAGATTTTTTTTTCAGTCATCTTAATGAGATGAGGATACAAAGCCAAACATTTACCAAATTTCTCATTAGGAGTAGACTTAATAGAGTGGGAGAGCAGATAACTTGTTTTTTACTATTTATTTTATTTTACTGTTTATTTATTTTAAAGTAGAGGATGAGACATAATTGTAGCTGGAATTGTATTACGTAGACACAGGCAGAGGATTCCACCCTAGAGTCGTCTTAACTTTTTGTTTAAGACTTCTAAGTTTGTGAATATTTAATATTAGCCTTCTAAGCCTATGAATATTTAATGCTATTTCTTGACTTGGACCTGCCTGCATTTTTTTTCCCCATCCAGCTTCCCCAGAAGCGTTTGAGAGATGACTCTTCCCCATTGTATACCAGTGAAAAAAGTTTTCATTTATTTATCTATCTATTTATTTATTTTCTTGAAGCTTTGGGAAGTGCGCTCTGCAAATGAACTTAAAACCATTGAGATAAAAGATTTCTTCAAAACTGCAGATGAGCAACCAGATGATGTAGAGATCTTAGTTAAGTGTTGCTCTTGGTCACAAAATAGTGCCACAATTTTGGTGGTAGCCAAAAATAAGCTGCTGGTAAGTACCTCACATTAATCAGTTTCTAGAGATAGTATATTATTATCCAAGTAGAAATTAAGAATGAAGATAATATTATAGGCTATTAAGAAGCTTCAGATGCATGGTCATAAGTTTTGTTCAAGTAAAAATACATGGACAACAAACTTTTTAATAGCTTCTAAATTAAGAAAATTCATGCTCTGGGGGATTTAAACTATTTGTCTGTAGAAAGCCCTTCAGACTGGGTACTAACTATTATAATTATGTGTTCACAGCTCTTTGATGTTAAAACAAGTGATTTATTAAAGCAAGTCGTTGTAAGCCATCACAGTATGATCCAATATTGTGACTTCTGCCCTGGTGATGAGTTAGTAGCAGTTGCTTTATCTCACTGTTCTGTTGAGGTAAGTGATTTTCTTTCTAAGGCAAGCAGGACTTGCCTTACTGAGCAAGGCTAGTTGTAATTTAAAGTAGACTTTATTTGTTTTGGGAGGTGCTTTTTGTTGATATAACAAATTAATATAGTTGTTTTGACAGGCTTTTAATGTGTTTCACTGTTTTTCAGTTTTGTCCACTTCAAAAATATGAAATATGAATTGGGAGATAACCTATTCATTTTGGTTGACAGAATTCAGGCTTTCATAAAAAAGAGTAGGCTACTTTTTAAAGTTTGTCTCATTCCTTGGATTAGAGGTCTTCCTATTTCTTAACTCAAAAAAAAATTAATTAATTAAATAAATAAATAAATAAAGCAAACAAATCCCCTCCTGTGCTGTATATCAGTACAGGATGTGTCAATTCACCAATGCAGAAAATAGCAACTGGGATACCTTAATCTGGCAATGCAAGTCCTAAAGCCTGTTTCTTATTTTCTGAAACCTGCTTTGTCAGCTGAACTTTTATTATATCATGATTTTATGTTTTCTGTTTTATTCTTTTTTTGTTTCCCCTCCACTCCTACCTCCTCCTTTTGGAAGCTATATTGGGTAAAAAAGCGATATTTTTTTTTCCTGGCCAAAAAACATACTGAATAGGAGCAGGATGACAAGTATGAAAACACTACTAAGGAAATAGTAGCTAAGTAGCCTTCTTCTGGGCTTTGCAGTCTTTTCCCTACAAGTATAATCTAAATCCATTTGAGTTCTTTTTTCATATTTTTTGTTTTAGTTATGGAATATTAAATCATTATCAAAAGTAGCAGATTGCAGAGGACACATGAGCTGGGTTCATTGTGTGACATTTTCTCCAGATGGATCTTTATTTGTCACATCCTCTGATGACCAGACAGTACGGGTAAGATGACATTTCTCTTATATTTTCTCTTTTTTAAAAATTGTGTGTGTGTGTATTTTTATGTGTGTATATACACATATATATGTATGTTACCTTATTTTGGTATGGAAAGAGGCCTCTGAGAGCTGAATGTTAGCTTTTAAAGATGCTAGCTCGTTTTTTAGAGAATATCTCTGTAATTTTAAGTCTGATATCTGCTTGCGAGTCTATTTTGAATTAGAGGTCATCTAAATAAGGAATTATCAGGTCGTTTTTGAAAATCGTTTTGTAAGTCAGCAGAGATAATACTACTTCATTGTATATATTTACATGTGAATGTTTAGGATAGTTTCTATGTATTTTTATTCAGTAAGTTTTATATCTCTTCTTTTGTTAAAACTTATGAAATACTGGGTTTTTTTGTGGGTTTGTTTTTTTCCTTTTTCTTTTTTAACAGATCTGGGAAACAAACAAGGTGTGCAAATCTTCTGATGCTGTGCTAAAAAGTGAACTTGATGTTGTATTCCACAATGATAAAGTGATGATTTTAGCAATATACAATCAGCAGCACTTACAAGTAAGTTATATTTCTCATTTTAATAAAGGATTTGCATACATCTGCAAATCACAAGAGTTGGAAATATTGAAACATGGACAACACTGCAAAAACTTCTTTGTGACTTTCACTGTTTGAATTTCTAGCAGCTGACTTAACAGATGGTAGCACTTTTGTGCCTACAGCTAAGAACTCTGCCTAATTTAATAAACAAAAAATGACGTTTTGCGGGGAGTATGCCACACTGGTGCAGGATTTGAACCTATATGTGGAGGGGCAAAACTGTTCCTTCTTAAGGATTGGGGATGTCTGGGCCCTGTAAATGTGCTTAGATGTGTCCAGCAAAATCTGCACAGCAAACACATACCAAGCGCTACACTGCGTGTGTACCAAATGTGTCAGACTGTGTAATATGTATGTAATATGTGTAATAACCAAAGGAATGATCTCAAAGTGGGGGAGAGAAGGGTGCAAGTTTGGGTCTCCCCATAGACATAGGACAGCATGGGACTTTTTATGTCTTAGGAAAGAATGCTAGTAGGGAATACACTGTTTCTCTTTCTTCTCCTCCTCGCCATAAACTGCTAAATGCACAAATATCTTGAATATATTTTGCCATTCCATGGTAGCAAATGCACATATTTTTTTACACATATTATTTTTTTTTTAAGCTCTAATACATTAAATAATTGTCAAATTGATGTTTTTTTTCTTGGAAGCGAGGGCAACAAATCTTGCTCAGTTTATGCTTGTGCTTGACTTTAGCAGTTATTGTTTATGCAAACTGGTTATGTATTTAAACAGCCCATCAAATGGCAGCATTGTACTTCTAGACTTCTGGTTATGGGTAGCTATTTGAAGTGTTTAGCCCAAAGCAGTGACTGAGTAGGAATAAATCTTTGTTTTTCTTGGATCCAGGGAAGTCCTATTGCAGAATGTGGAGTAAGAGAGTGTTGGAACAGATTCTGCTGCCCTGCTCTGAGAGACACTGTGCAGATAATCTGCTTGTGTAGGGTCACATCCTTTCACCTGGTTTGCCTAGAGATTTATGTCAGCTATGTAATCCTAACTAATCAGAGTCGCCAGCGCCAATATTTCTTCTCTGAGGCATTCTTGGTACTTCCTAGGCAGCTAATAAAATGTGATCTTCTTTTCTAGAAACTTTTTCTTTGTTTTACATATGCTTTCTGTTTATCCCTTCCTGCTGTTTTCTGTCCTTCCTCTTTTGTTTTGCCAACAAGTTATTTCTTACTGTACCTAAGAAGCCCATAAAACAAATTTAAGTGAAATGAATCCTGAACTTTGTGGTTTGGATAGTGAAGAATATGAATGTGGAGTGGGGTGGAAATAGTTACAGAATCTCCAGTGGAGCTTTGGCAATAAAAGGATTATTTTCTGCTAGAACCCACAGAAAGTAGTAAATGTTGGAATTATAATTTATGTGAATATTTCAAAGAGAGTGCCAAAAAAGAGGAACTATATCTGTTCTCTTATTACATCTATTAAAAAGTAATTTTTATGGCTTTTTTTTGGCCATTTGTTATTTGTAATCTGTCTTGGTCATGGCACCAGTCACTTTTTGATGTATAGTGCAGCATGTTTGCTTTTAAATGCTTCAAACTGGTATCTTTTTAAGCTTTTTGGTAAATCATTACGTTTTAAAAAGTTTTTGTTAATATTTTTGCCCCTCTGCCTTCCCTGGAGAAGTGATTTGAGAGTGCTAGTGTGCTGAGACTTGCATTGTGCCTTCTAATGAATTTATAAGTGTTCTTAGAAGAAACACTTAAAGTATTTTATGCCCCATTTGTAATAAGCAGTAAAATTTGAGAGGATATATCTAGGCTTGGAGCTAACTATATGGATTTTAGAATTTTGTTTGCAATTTGGAAGTAGGATGTTGAATATGCTTTCTATGCTCAGATAATCTTTTTAAAGCCTTCTGTGGCTCAGTTCCTTCTGCAGATTTGTGCCGTTCAGAGCACGTTCTACAGAGATTATTATTACACTGACCTCTAAACTGTTCATTTACAGAAGTAACTGATTGAGGTCACTCAGAATAGGAAGACTAGTGGAGTATTTTTCCAACACTTTAGACTCTGTAAGGTAGTTGTATTTAGCTTTAAATTTCAGAATATTTTATTACCCATATCTGGTCCTTGTTTTGCAGCTTATTAATGGAAATAACGACAGCATTATTATGCAGACAGAAGCCCAGGAATGCCCTATTTGCTGCTGTTGCTTAAGTGAAGATCTTAAATTTGCCGCATCTGGACAGGAGAATGGAACAATAAAGGTATTAAATCCTAAATCTGGCCTAAGAAAAGGTACATTTCTTGATGCTACTATTAAAATACAAAAGTTATTTGAATGACTTCCTGCAATGACATTCTTCAGTATAATACTTCGAAGTTTTTAGATGTTGCCCAAATGACAGTAAATAAGAGGTACTGCTAACCATGCTGTTCCACATTTCATTTTATCAAAGGCTAATAAAAATCTTCTTGTTTTTCCAACTCACTGGTGAAGAATCATGGATTTAGCACGTGCTTCTTTTCCATTTTCTCAAGTATATGAAATTAATTACTGCATTCTTCATCGTACAGGTGCTACAGTTATCGGATGGGAAGGTTGTGAAAACCTTGGAAGCCTACCGGACATCTGTGCAGCACTGCCAGTTTACCTCTGACTGTCAGACTCTCATTTTAAGTGCTCACGATTCAGTAATACAGGTTTGGGAGATATTTAAAATCATTATATTTTAATTTATGGTGATGTAGTCATATTTTATACTCTGGTTAATGTAAACTCAATAAGTAACTGTTGTATTTTATTTTGATTTGTTTCCAATTTTGTGTACATTTTGAATGGTACCTCTTTACGTTTTTGTATTGTAGGTTGGCATTTTTGATTCTCTTGATACTTCAGTTTGTGCTCGGACTGCTGATTTTACTTGCAAGTTATACTCTAGCAAGCCATTTATTTGCCACCATGGAATAATAAATATAATAAATGTGAGGCACAGGCAATTCTAACTCATAGTTTGCTACTTACAACTTAGGAATTGCAAACTCTAAAAACCGGATTTTGTTACATGAAAAAATAAATGTTATCAATGTGTTATGTGGAGATTTAGGGACTGTTTTTCTTTCAGATTTGTGGTAGTGGTAGGAGCCTATTATCAATACATCTAAAAACCCTACAATTTGGAAATAGGGTGAAGCGAGAGAAGTAACTTTGGATGGGCAAAACCAAGAAGCAGTAAGTTAGAGTGCAAGGTGGGAGCCAAGGCACTGTAAATACTAGCTTTGTACTGAGATAGTAATGAATCTTATACAACTTCTGCTTTTAAATTTTCATTTAAGCAAATGATAGAAAACCCCCAACTCCTTAAGGTGGGTTGAAGAGAAACAGTAGCATTCAAACAAGCTAGCTCAGCAGTTCTCCTGATATTGTAAGAGAAGGGTTTGGGTTCTGACACAAGATGTCCTTGGGCTGGTTTGCGCTGCTGAAAGCAGTGATGGTAAGGGAACAAAAAAAAATCTGGCCTCTGAGCAGGCTGGTTTGTCCATCTAATACAATACTGAATATAGATTCTACCTAGAAAGAGAATGGCTTCACTAATCTAGTATCAAATTAACACATTCCGCCCCTCGGCCTTGTTGACCGATTCCAAATAAACGTTTTGGTGTGTCTATATTAGCATTTTAATTCTAGTTTGGATCAAGAATGCACTTTTTTGTGAGGATGTCCTTGTGAGTTGTGTTTACTTGTGCCTTAGTGTGTACTGCTGAGCAGTCGTACGCATGCAGACAAAATCTCTACCTACATGAGAGTCTGTGCTCCCACCCCTCATGGAGCATCAGTCCACACAGTCCACATCTTAAGTTATATCCACCCTACATTTTTTTTCTTTTTTAAAGTAGTCTATCCTTCCAAACAGGTATGGAGATGGCAGTTGAATGAGCGTGTGTTTCTAAGAGGACACAAAGAAGCTGTCAAGGATTTTAGACTTTTGGAAAATTCAAAACTTCTTTCTTGGTCATTTGATGGAACTGTTAAGGTAAATAAAAATTGGTGTTCACAAATCAGAAATTCATATATATATATGTATATGTATATTTATTATTTTATTTATTTTTCCATTTGATAGGTCCTGCACATTATTTTAACAAACACTTGGTTGAATCATTTGGTTAAATTTATCCTTAAGTTTAAGCTGCAGAGACTTTTAAAATTCAAATTTGCATTTTGTATTCCTTTTATGTTTCATATTTTTGTATTTTAGCTATGCAAATACAACATATATTTTGATATATCTGTTTGGACTTTGAACTTTATTTTGTATACATAAGATACAGTTGTTTCCTTTTTAATATTGTAGAAAGGTTAACCTTTTTTCCTATATATTTTTAGGTGTGGAATATCATAACTGGAAAAGCAGAAAAAGATTTTACTTGCCATAGAGATACAGTTCTTTCTTGTGCAATTTCACCTGACGGTAGCAAGTTTTCATCTGCTTCTGCTGACAAAACTGCAAAGGTTGGTTATCTTGGGTACAAGGATAAACATGATACTTTGTCCTGAAATTGGGCTATATGTTTTTGTTATGAGGTAACCAGTGACTAACCAAATTATCCTAAAGTATTTGTAATATTAGATTTCCTGTATTTTTTAATATGCTTCTAATGCTGTTAGAGATGGTCAGAATTGATCTTGAGTATACTCCAAGGCTATCCTGGTTACTTCTGTGCAAATGAAATGCACATTTAATGCACAAATGGTACATATAGAACTTTTTTTTTGTATGTGTTCTTTGCATTCATTTTATTAAGAGACTAGTTTTCTGATTTGGAAAACTAAGTTAAAAAACAAATCAGAAAATTTGAAAGTGGAAGTTCCTAATTGTTCCTAATATCTATTTCTGATTTCTTGTTCCTAATTACAGGCATTATTCCTGTTCATAAACAAAGTGAAAGTATTGAAAATTGTAATGCTCTTGGTGTATGTTATTATCATTTTTAAAAAATAATTATGAATTTATTCATGAATCCTCTTTCTATGAACAACTAAATGAACTTTCTTCTAACTGAATCAGTTGCATTGAGTTACGTCAAAATTGCAGCAAGCATTCTTCCCTTCAAAAATATATTTGTGATTGATTCAGTAAGTTGTAGCAAAATGCATTCCTGTGATTCAGATAATAAAAGGAAAAAACATGAAAGCTACAGTAAGTCACATGCAAGCATAAAGTCACCCCCAGGGGTTTGTATGTATTATATATATGTACATACAAAGTGTGTTTGAATACTAATGCCTTCTTAGACAGAATGGATGAAAACTTAACTGTTTTTCAAATGTCAGTTATTTTTTTCACTCTTCTGTGATGTTTTCCATTTAGATATGGAGTTTTGAAAGTTCATCTGTTCTACATGAGCTGAATGGTCATGAAGCCTGTGTGCGATGCTGTACTTTCTCTTCTGATAACAAATTACTAGCCACTGGAGATGACAAGGGAGAAATAAGGGTACAGCTTTAACCTTACACTGTACTTCATAATTTCATTGCTAATTAGTTTACAGACTGAAGAGTTCTGTCAGTTTGTGTTTTGTAGGTCTAATTCATTAGCAGTGCATTGAATAGCCTTGGGAGGGAATTAACATGAAGTAGCAGCGTCTGGAAAGTAAACTTACTACAGACATGAAGGACATTTGGGAAATGTAGTAAAGCAAGAGCTGCTTTAAAAATAGTACGATGGAACTGGAGCTGGAATAGAAGTACTTCCAACACCCGAAATAACTATGTAAAATAAATGTTTGAAATCAAAACCTTCAAATAGCTTTTGAAACTCATTTTCCTTGTTTTGAGAAGGCAGGGAAGATTTCTGCTGAGAAACTATAGTTTCTTTAAAAGTTTTAAATGTAGATTTTGGGTGGGGAAAAATAGCCTTATGTAATGAATCTAAAGAAAAAGAAATGAAATGTCCCCACTAATCTATGTGTTTTCCATAATGTGGAATATACTTGGCCATATGATTACAGGGCAGTACTAGTTTGTAACCACATGGATGAGTTTATGTTCCATGAATTTTGAGGAACTAGGAATCATATTATTTACTGATAATTATATAATGACTCAGATGTGTGATTACATCTTCTGTAGATGATACAGTTGTAAGAGCAGAGTACCTTTTCTGAATTATTTTGTCAGTTCAGGTAGGTTGATAATTTACGTTTTTTTTTTCTTTGATGTGAAAAAACACATTTTGGTTTTTACTCCTTTTTTTTTTTCTTTCTTTCTGTTAAGTTTACTTATGTATATAATTTCTCTTCCTTAGATTTGGGATACCTTAACAGGTGAATTACTTCACTGCTTCTCCCCAGTTACTGTAGATGAAGGAGAACCAACCCATGGTGGTTGGGTAACAGACCTCTCGTTTTCTCCTGACAGTAAGATGCTTGTGTCATCTGGAGGCGATCTGAAGGTAAATCTTAAAAATAACAAAATGTTGTAATTGAAGGGCGTAATTAAAAGGCAATACTTGGATTATTTCAAAGGGAAATTGAGCAACCTCAAAGAAACAAATATCAAATGCTATACTTGGCACAGGACTGCTTCATTTTCTCATCTGTCTTGCAAATTTTATGTTTTTTCTTAAATATGAAAACCTCCTGAAAATCTATTTTCAGAAGCCTTCAGAAGGCTCTTTAAAATTCTTTCAGAAAGAATTCTTCCTAGGAAGAATTTCTAGGATGGGTTTTCCTTTTGAATTCTGTGTGTGCTGTTGCACACAAAGCTCAAGATGCTGTTCAACTTCAGATTTTAGTAGGAGAATCTTTCACTAAAATCTTTAATATTAAAGATAAATTTCTGTATATTCTAGAAAGCTAATGTTAATATTAGTCATTTCTGTCTACTTTAAAATGCACTCAGTACTGGTAGTTATGGAGACAGTTGTGGACAGTTAAGTCCTGCAAACTGCTGCAGCCTAATTGATTGCTAGTCAATGGTTGAGCCCTTGGACATGCTGTAAGATTAATTCTTCCAAGTTAACTAGTAATTGCTAACAAGAAGTGTTGAATTTTCTATTTAGCATTGGAAATACATAATTTGCTTGCATTCATTTCGTTTTTAAAGATTTTGCTTAGACTTTCCTTCTAGTTTTTTCTCATGGTTACAAAGTATGATATGATACTTCAAAGAGTCAAATAATGCTTTAGACTGTTAGGAACTTCTGACCTCAAGAATATGTATATCCACTCTCAAAGCAGGGCTAGTGATAGATTAGGTTGATCAGAACCTGGCCCAGTCAAGTTTTAAGCATGTCCAGCAGGGGCCCCTCCTCTCTGGGCTCTGAAAGAAGAGCCAGACTGTCATTGCTTAACCCTTTTTTTTGAGAATGAAGGCAGATTCTCTCTAGCTTTTTCATCTTGAGGCTAAACAAACTCAGTGCTTGTGCTGTCTTCTACAACATGTTCCAGGCCCCCACCTCACTGGCTCTTTGCTCGTCCCACTCCAGTTTGACAGTATGTTTTATGTACTGGGGCCTACCTAAAGTTGAGGTAAATCACATTCACAGCTATCCTAATCTACAGACCTACCCTTGTCCTCATAGAGGGGCAGTCACGCTGTTGAGCATGATTTACCTTTGATAAATCTTTTCCAGTTGTTCACAGTGCCCTTGTCCTTCACATGATTCACAGTGGCTTCCAGAAGTCTTGTTCTGTGCTATTACTAGGAGCTGTAGTGAAGGTGACTGTAATCTCCGTCTTGCCCTTTTCAAAAACGAGTGTGACATTTGCCTTTTTGTAGTCACTGGGACCTGATTCAGCCATTACAACCTTTCATTCTAGACCTACAGGTGGATATATGTGATATGCTGCTCTCACCCTCGCCTTTTTGCAGGAGAAATCCTAGTTAGTGAGAGTCCAAGACACTTCACAAGTCTGGTTCTCTGAAAATCAGTTTGTGTTAGGTTTCAATGTTACAGGAAAAATAATCCTTAAGCAAATGAGTCATCTTATTCTTAAGTAAGGTGCATTCTGCTACGTATGGTTAAGCTTGTTGCGTGAGTGGTACCTACTGGCTCAGTACCTGGTCATTTTTCCTGTCAACAGCAGTTCAAGAGCTGATTAAGATGCTGATTTTCTGTGTCTCTACTGAATAACGAGCTCTTTGGGAAAGGTGTTTTTAATCGGTACTCTCTAGTCACGCAGTTGCAACACTGCATTATGCACGCAACTGTTATGGTACATATTTCCTGAGATGAATAAGCTGCAAAGCAGTAATATATCATGTGCTTCTATAGGCGATCTAAACTAAGTTAATCTATGTCAATACTTAGCTACTGCCATGAAATATTGCAGGAATAGATGGTGGACTGCTTTTTGGAATATTGAGAGCAACAAAGTAACACCTTTGTGTTGGATTGCATTTGATTCATGTAGTCCATTGTTTTTGTGAGAGTAATACATATGGTTTAGTCTTAAAATCTAAGAACTTAACCTCTTTTTTAAAAAAAAAAATGCTCTTTCAAATGTGAAAATTATTATTCTTTGTGAATCCAGCTCACCTTCTGGTTTCAGTTACATTGTCTGGCAATTGGTTTCATGTATTCATTGAGCTAAATACAAATACATCACCTTTTAAATTTTAGATGTGTTGCAGTTCACTTTTGGTCAGATTTCCTAACAGAGATATAGGACATTGCCTGAATTTAATCTTGCTGCTGTATTTAATATTTTGTGTGTTTACTTTGAATTCAGACTGAAGCTGTTCAGTTTTCTTGTCATCTGAAGGACTAGTAGAAAGAATGGTACCTCTAGTAATTTGACCCTTTCTAAACCTTTGTCTTTAAAATTGCTTGTATTTTTCTGCTTTAATTTTCCTCCTTCATGGAAAGCAGTCAATTTGCTTATCATGCTAGACCTGTTTATAATTCATTCTAACTGCATTTTAACTAACTGAAAGTGTGTTTTATATATATATATAAAGATATATATATATTTGTGTGTGTTTGTATAAATATAAATGTATTCTTTTTTTAGTGGTGGAATGTAACTACTGGAGAATCCTTACAAACCTTCTACACAAATGGAACAAACCTCAAGTCAATACATGTGTCCCCTAACTTCAACATTTATGTAACTGTTGATAACCTTGGTATTCTTTATGTATTACAAAAGATGTGATTAATGTGACGAACATTGCAGAGATCATGTAGCTTGCTCAATTTTTGAGCTAGAAACAAAGTTCTGCTAACTGTTTTTCTGGCAGTCATTAAGCTGTGAATTATATTTCAATATTGTATTCATGTATTGTATTCATTTTTTCATGTATATTTATGTTTTCCCAAATGAATTTGCATTTAATCTTGTTTTGGATAAGCATTATTATCAATACTTAAGTCTTGATTTGCATCTCAAGTATGTTGCTTCCAACATTGTAAGGAAATTATATTAAGATTTATTCAAATTATATGAAGTTAATAAACAGCAGTGGAAAAATAACGGGACTGTAAAGATCAGAATTTTATTTTAGGCTAAGGCTGATGGCTAAATGTTCTGTAGCCATGAACACAGCGATTTTTTTTTTTTTTCCACTGTGATGCAAGGCTTTTCAGTTAATGCAGAATGGAAAGAATCAGGGACATGTTTCTTTTGAAAAATGATACCTTAGCTATCTTGGTGCTTGAAGTGCAAAACTAGAAGTCTGTTAATCTGTTCTGTTGACAGCAGCAGTACTCCCCACTTGTGGTGAGAGCCATTATGCTTCCACCCTTGGGGAGATCAAGTGCATTGCAACACGTAAGAGCTGCGCTTATGAAGAGGAAGCCTTTCGATCTCGTTTCCTCCAGACACAACCAGAAAAGTTATTGGTATTGAAGTGGGAGAGATTGTGCCACATTTCCAGTCATGGGGCTAATAGAGATAACCTAGTAAACTGTGATAGAAACTACTTTAAGAGGTTTATTCTGAAAAATATAGGACAGTGTGAATTTGTAGTTGTTTTTCTTTAAGATTGCATTCAGTTTATACCACTGAGGTATTTTATTTTGATCATTTTTGTTTACATGAGATTGAGATTCTCTGTACAGAGGTCTCTTGCCTGCTGTGTGATTCTTTATTATGTTTTTTAATCTATTTATAGACTCAGTATAGGGTATAACTTTTGACGTTTTCTATTATTATACTTAACATATCTTTTGTGAATAATTAGGTAACAATCTTTTTAGGCATCTAGTTAGTTACCTCTCAGCTGCCGTGGGTAATTGCAAAAGCATTTAATACCATGATTTTCAAAGTTTGCAGTTGGCAAAACTCATCTAAAATACATTGTTGTAAAAAGTGTCTATCATTTCATAATGGAAAAAAAATCACTTTTAGTGATTATTTTTGTGCGTGCATTTCATACGATTTTATTATTAATGTTTTCCTGTTTTTTTGACAATCAGCAAATCCTCATTTTTTTATTCCACTGTTTTTAGGTACTATTGAATACGGGTCCGTATAATTTTAAGTACTGCTGGCAGACATATAAAGAGAAGAAATTTTACAGAAAAAAAAAATGAGCGTTTTGTATTTTAAGTGTGTGGTGCAGCTTTCAATAAAGATAATCTGGGCAATGTTGGCCTAAGTTACGAATGAATATTAGTTTCTGTGTGTTTGTGGTTTTTAAATTTTTTTTTTTTGTGAAGGTGGGAGGAATGGGAAATACTACTGCTTTTTTGCCTGAAGTAATAAAGGGAAGGGAAGGTAGTCTGTGTGCTGCTTTTCACTGCACATGAAAAAATACTTTGAAAGGTAAGCAATAGTGTATTGAATACAAAGATGAAGGGAAAACAGCATAAAGGAGTCAGTATGTACAAATACCTGATGGGAGAATGTAAAGAGCATAGGGCCAAACTCTTCTTGCTGGTGGCCAGTGAGAGAACAAGGGCTAATGGGTACAAATTAAAACAGGAAGTTTCATCTCCGTATGAGAAAGAACTTCTTTCCTGTGAGGGTGACGGAGCCCTGGCACAGGCTGCCCAGAGAGGCTGTGGAGTCTTCCTTCCCTGAAGACCTTCCAAACCTGCTGCAGCAGGGGAGGTGGGCCAGGTATAGATGCTCTCTAGGGGTCCCAACCTCAAACATTCTGTGACTCTGCTTTCTTCCATTAGAAGAAAGTGTCTTCATTATCCACTCTTTGGAGTGAGTCATATACCAAGCCACAATGGAAAACTGAAATCTTGGGGCACCTACCGCAGCGTTCATGATAAACTTGCTTCTATTCTTTGTAACTTATACAGCCCTCATCACTACTCTGAATTAGCTTAAGGTCCTCCTAGCCCTTGAGAGGTCCCCTCACTGCATAATCTCTGCTGACCTGTTTGCGCAGGACGAGGTTCATCAGAATTTAGAGTCCCCAACAGACAAAAAGAGGATAAAATCACAGAAGAAATCAGCAAAAAGTTGTCCTTTCCGACAATGCTATTGGGTCACTGATGGTAGGAAAACTTATGGTTTAGTGATGGAAGTGAACTTGCAAAGAGTGGAGTATATAAAAGATTTCAGTCTTTAAGTAAGTAGGAAATACCACAGAAGCTTAAAGAAAATTAGTATAATTGCACAATTCTGTAGAAGCTGCAACATGGCAGCATCCTGCACATTGCTGGAATCGAGGAATCTGTGACCCATAGGAGGTGGCCTATAGAGTCAGGACAATCACATTCATGTGCACATGTGTGCAGGTAACCACTAAAGCTCTAGGTGTAACTGAGGTGAAGGAGGAGAAACAATGATGAAAAAGTCTTAAAGAGCCAAAGAGGAGATATATCACAGGAGGAGGAGGAACAAATGAAGATGGCAAACCGTTAAAATAGGGGGTCAACCAAGACAGCAACTTTAAGTTAAAATTTCTAATGTTAAGGTAGTTTACTGTAACAAAAGAAAAAAGAAAAAAAAAAAAAAAGCTTTGCCAGTGGCTTTGGCTGCTTTCTTTGATGCTTAGATGTATTCTAAAAGATACAAAAGAAAGTTTGGCCTGAAGCAATTTTTATGTAGTTTGACCATTAGTGCTTCCATTATCTCTTGTAATGCCAGATCAAATAGAATCACTCTACATCCACATTTAACTAATAAGCATTGGCCAATCCTATATAGCTCTTTAGCTGGAATTATACACAATTTTGTACACACAGTTTTTAGGTCATTTCCTATTAATGATGCCTATCAACTGCAGTAGAAGTTTTGAGTCTCTTCATTTTGGCAATTAGGCCTACAGCACCTTCACAATTTTTTTCCCTCTTGCTTTCCCTTATTCTCAAGGCATTGTACCTTCACAGTGCTTAAAAGGATGCCTTGTGTTGCCTTGATTTGTACCATTCCCATAACTATGGTGCTGCCTTCCTCCCATCCTTATCTGCTATTCCAGTCGTTTGAAATGTAGTTGTGTGTTTGCTGCAGGAGTTGTTTTTCATACCGAGAGTTATGGATCTCTTATAGTGCTGCACTCTGTGGGCAGAGAACCGGTAACTTATTGCCAAAGTCCAGTACAGAAACTTCCTCCCCTAGATTGCTCTGCTTCCACAGGAAAATCATCATTTTGATTGCAAAAGACCTTTAAGATCATCGAGTCCAACACTAAACACCATGGCTGCTAAACCATGTCCCTAAGAGCTTCACCTACATGTTTCTTGAACACTGCCAGGGACGGTGACTCCACCACTCCCTTGGGCAGCCTGGAAGACTCTTTCTATGCAGAAATTCTTCCTGCTGTCTAATCTGAACCTCCCATGTTGCAACTTGAGGCCATTTCATCTTGTCCTATTTTTGGTAGTTATTTTGGAGAAGAGATCGACCCCAGCTCAACAAGACCTCCTTTCAGGTAGTTGCGGAGAGCAGTAAGGTCTCCCCAGAGTCTCCTCTTTTCCAAACTAACCCCCAGCTCCCTCAGCTGCTCCTCATAAGGTCTGAGCTCCAGACTCTTCACCAGCTTCATTGCCCTTCTCTGGGGCACGCTTCAGCTCCTCCGTGTCCTTCTTGTAGAGAGGGGCCCAAAACTGAACCCAGTGTTTGAGGTGCGGCCTCACCAGTGCCCATGGCAGGGGGACGATCCCTTCCCTGGTCCTGCTGGCTACACTGTACCCTGTACAAGCCAGGAGGCTGTTGCCCTTCTTGGCCACGTGGGCTCACTGCTGGCTCATGTTGAGCTGGTTGTTGACAACACCCCCAGGTCCTTTTCTGTCACTCAGCAATCCAGCCACTCTGCCCCAAGCCTGTAGCACCGCATGGGGTTGTTGTGACTGAAGGGCAGGACCCAGCACTTGACCTTATTAAACCTCATACAGCTGGTCTCAGCCCATTGATCAGCCCAAGTCTGTCCAGATCCCTCTGTAGAGCCTTCCCACCCTCAGGCGGATCAACTCTTCCTCCCAGTTTGATGTCATCCACAAACCTGCTGAGCATGCACTCAATCTCCTCATCCAGATTGTTGATAAAGATACTAAAGCAGAGCGGCCCCAGCACTGGCCCCTGGGGAGCACTGCTCGTGACTGGTCGCCAGCTGGGTCTAACTCCGTTCACAACCACTCTCTGGGCGCAGCCATCCAGCCTGTTTTTCACTCAGAGAGGTGAAGAGTCCACCTGTGTAAGTCATGAGCTGCCACCTTCTCCAGGAGAGGCAGTGGGACACTGTGTCAAAGGTCCTACTAAAGTCTAGGGAGGCCTTTCCCTCAACCACTATGTGGGTCATCTGGTCACAGAAGGAGATCAGGTTGGTCAAGGAGAACCTGCCCTTCATGAAACCATGTTGGTTGGGCCTGATCCCCTGGTTGTCACACACGTGCTGTGTGATTCCTCTCAAGAAATCTGCTCCATAACTTTCCCTGATACCAAGGTCAGGCTGACAGGCCTGTAGTTCTCCAAATCTTCCACCTGCCCCTTCTTGTAGATGGGTGTCAGCCTGGCAAGTCTCCAGTCACCTGGGAACAACCCTTTTGACCAGGACCGCTGATAGATGATGGAGAGCAGCTTGGCGAGCACTTCTGCCAGCTCCTTCAGAACCCTCCGGTGGAGCCCATCTGGCCCCATAGACTTGTGAGTGTCCAGGTACAGTAACAGGTCCGTGACTGTTTCCACCTGGATTATGGGGGAGGGAGGGTGTATTCTTCTCTCTATAGGTGTCTTCTGGTTTTGGAGACCAATTACCTTGGAGATAAAATGGTTCAGGTTGATTCCCTGTTACAGAATGCCTTGATCTTTTTTTTTTTTTTTTTTTTTAAAGTGTTTTTTCTGCATTTTAATTTATTGTGCTTTCTATGGGGAGTCCAGCTCCCAAGGTTGTACACAGCTATGACAGTATTTATCTAGTAGAGCTGTGTAAGGGGATGCTATCTAGGTATAGAATGCTCATAATGCATAAATGCATACAAGAGTACTCTTGATAAGTAAAATAACTTTTAAAATAGTAAGTAATGTGGTTGTAAAGCAATAGGATACCTTAATAACTCTTGTCTAATTGCATAGCAAATTTTGTTTTTATATTTTTTTCTCATGCTTTCTAGCACATGATAGCAGGGATATTTTTATCTTGTAACTCTAAAGATCCCATTATTTGTCACTAGTATTCGTAAAAGACAGTAAAGTCTCCATATTGTTCGTCCTCCTTATAGTGTTCATATTCAGGTTTATGTGTGCTGGGACTTTGTAGTCTGCTGGTTAAAATTCTTACTCCAGTGCTGAGGAATTTCAGGCTTGTCACATTCTGGGAAACACATCTTCAGGTCCCAGAGACACAGGGACAAGTACATTTCTTTTCTTTTTGCACTTCCCTGTCAGAACTACTTATATTCATCTTTTAATGTTGCAATCAGTACTGGCTGTTGCTTGTAAGACCATTTCAGAAGTGTTGGAAGAAAGATTAGGGAAAAGCCCAAAATATACTTACTGTTTAACAACACTGTAAAAATGCATGAGAAGAATGCCGTATTTTTAACATGAGGCTGGGAAATGCATGCTGTATTTTCTTCAAAAAAAGGGGTTTGAGGAGTTTATTTTAATTATTATTAATAGAGAATGGATGGATGAACAGACAGCCATGAACTCATGGAAACTGCCTCTAAATACAAATCAAACATTTTGCTTTAAAAAAGTCACTTGAAACTCATATTCATCCGTTGATGGTTGAAAGCTCTGTATCTACACAGTATAAAAACTACCCTTGCAAGCTGGTGGCTCCTGAGCATTTTAAAGTATCTGTGTGTCTTCTTACAACGTGCTGTGGAATTCATTTATATTTAATATGGAGTAGCAGTAATACATTTTAAATGTCCAAACAAGTAAGATTGAAGGAAATATGTGAAAATACCAATATATAACTTAATTAGGAACTGGAAAGTATGAGCAGGAACCATTTCAAAGAGGTTGAACTGAAGTAAAACTCAGAAGCAAAACAGTTGTGTGTTGCACTCACAGAGACTGATTTTTCTTTCAAGAATATCAAGAATTGACCCCTTCAACAGTATCAAAAATCAGCTTTTAAATTGCTGTTTGGACTCAGCAGTTGCCTGTTGGGAATTTGGAGCAGTAAGTTTGAGGTAGATTTTTGGCTACATCGTGTAAACAGAAGAATGTTAAGTGGACAAACTGTATTTTTTGTTTGTTTTGTTACTACAAGAAGATATTAACTGATAATGCCTGACAAAGAAAAGTACAAGTCAACTGAATTAAATACAACCTGCAATTTTCTTCGTAACGTGTCCCGAGTATTCAGATTTGGTCTGGAAGGAAAGACAAAAATTGAGTGACTGCAGGCAGAGATCAGTAGCACTGATAATCTGGCAACAGAGGCACGTTGAAGGCAGAGCTGTAACAGTGCTGTTCGTACAGGGACTGGAAAATAAACAATACTTTTTAGAAAGGTAAGCCTCTTCTACTTTCCATTTGGATCAAGAGTTTTGCTCTTGTACGTTCTTAGGCTTTGCTTCTGCATTTTCTAAACCAGTTTTAGAGGCTGTTTTAGATAGATGTGAAGAGTAATAATTTTTGTATTTTTCCATAACAACCCATGCAAGATTGTAAACAGGTTACCTTGAGATATTCTGTCCTTTAAAGCTGTTTATTGCCAGCAGATTCTTGTCACATTAAACAAGTTAAACCACATAACAAACATTGCAGTAATCAGGCCAGCAGTACTCATATATATTATCACAGGCAGCTCCAAATCTGTCACACATGCTTACTGACTTTTTCACAGGAATGATTATGTAATTGGAAGGAAATATGTAGAGGAAGAAGTTAAGCATCTTTTTTTTGCATGGCTCAATCAACTCTAGTGAGACGAGAAACACCCTCCACACTTAGCTTTGGATCTGCGGAGACATTCTTGAAAGCAAAACCTTGGTGAAATCTTTCAGCTGCGATCACATGCAAGGTATGAGAATTAGCACTTGTCCAGGTGCTGCTGCTTGTGTTTTGGTTGCATATTCCTGGTTACGTATTCCTTGCATAATAGAATATCACCTCAGTCAGGCAGTTACAGATTTGAAACCTTTCCATTCTTCTAGCAAAGCAATTTTTTAGCATAGTTGGGAACATAGCTGTAATGTAGGATGCGTTAAAGCTGGGAATCATTGACAGGAGTCCAAGGAGTCACAGTGCCACAGATGTGGAAAAAAAAAGTATGCTAATTGCAATGCTCTCTTAAAAAACATCCCCTGAAGAGAAATGTAGAAGGTGCAGGGAAATACAAGTGAGCATAGTCAGGTATGACTAATACCATAGAGTGTAAGTCACAAATTAAAATATGCCAACAATTGATAGGACTACGTGAAGCACTGAGTGAAATTATAGGCAAAGTAATGATTTAGTAGTAAATCGAGGTGCATTAAAAATATGCAATTAATAAAAAGTAACTTAGATTAGTCCATTAATGGCAATGACACAATTCTGAGATATGATATTGATAAGGCAGAAGTGTTTTGCATTTGGAATGCCATATATCCCATATAGCTTTATCAGAGCAACCGGAAATTCATATTCTTAACAGAACAAGTAGTAAAGAGGCATTTGTTCAAACTAAATCATAAGTTAATAAATCCGAGCAATAAATACCGGTTTTCTATGATGGACAGATGGAAAGCTATTTGAAACACTCCTGTTAAAATTAATTGAGCCTTGACAAACTGAGAAATTTCTGAAGGGTTGTGAATCAGAACTTTTATAGTGTTTTGAAAGAGGTGAACAAGAGAACTAATGACGCGGGCTTGGTCCTGAGTAAGACAGTGCAATGGCTGATTTAGGATTATATCAGCAAGTGTCATCTGCTCCAGACATCATAGAGTTTCACTAGGCATTGCTGATTATTGTGATTTTGAGAGACTGGTTTTGTGAAACATTCTTGGCAGATTTCTCTTTGCTCAAATTATGCATATTTTTTTAATTCAGTCATGAACTTTGATTTATTTAGCAAATTTCATTTATTTCTACATATCATTTTGATTTAAAGGAGCTTCTATCCTGTAGCACAGGTAGAGAACATGTTACATTACAGTCTGGCTCACATTATCAGTCATGTTTTTCTCAAGGCTCTATAAACATTTCCTGATGAAGTTTGCAGATGATATAATTTGACAAAAGAATAAATTGCAAAAGTAAGTAGCACATAAGGTAACGTGTGTCAGTCTTTCAATGCCCTACAGCAGATTTTTCCTGTCTTACAAACAAGGCATGACTTTGTCATGCAGAGCAGAGCCAAGAATGCCAGCAAGACCATCTTGTAAGTGGTGATGCGGCAAGGAAATTGGCCCATTTTATCCATATTGGTCCAGATTATCCATATAACCTCCAAAGTACTTGCAGTTTTATGTAGACCGCACTTGTGGGTACATAAAAGAGGTCCATCTTGAAGCAGTAGAGTGGTGATCTATGTGTTTCATTGACATCTATGAGAGCAGTGTATTCAGCTGTGTTAATAATGTTTCAAAGGAAACGGATTCAGCCAAAAGTTAAGAGGACCACAAAAGGTGATCCATGGGCTTGGGGAAACTCTGGCAAGTGTAGAAGTTTAGAAGTTGAATCTGTTTTGTGAACTGGAGAGAAGGCTGAGAAATGGCCTGTTGGCCGCTGGTGTGGAAGAGAGGTAGAATGTTTCAACATCGCTGACACAAGTGAGACAAGTTCAAGTGCTTGGAAGGAAAAAAACTGGTGAAACCATGTAAAGCAAGGAAGTAGAGATCTGAATTTCTAGTCTTCGATACAAAACAAAAACAAACTTCTTAGAAAAATGTTCAGTCTCTACTTAAATGTTCTCTGCTCTCCTGTGCATTTCAAAAAATATAATTTATAATAAAGCTAAGATCTCTGTTCCTTTGCTTTATGTGACTCATAAAGATATTTCTAGGAAGGACCTTCAGAAGCCTTCTGGTATGTTTCCTCGCCTCAGATCTTCACATTATGTTCTAGGACAGTGATTGCCAAGAAATGCTCGGAGCTTGTGCTGACCATTTATGAATCAGGGAGAACTTCTTTCCTGTATAATTTGCCTTCTAAATCTTTTCATTTTCCTTTTTGGAGATCACTTGACTGCTTCAGGGAATATAGTACTAAATACAGTTGGTCTGTACCTTCAAATGGTACAGGGATTCATCCTTTTGTTTTCCCAGGGTGGCTTCCTTGCACACTGCCTCATATAATGACTGGGATATCATTTTTTTCCAAAATCAAATTGACAGGGGTATTTTTCCATATGTTCT
Source organism: Eudromia elegans (assembly GCA_003342815.1). NCBI lineage: Eukaryota > Metazoa > Chordata > Aves > Tinamiformes > Tinamidae > Eudromia > Eudromia elegans. The sequence continues at coordinate 469,267 of PTEX01000056.1, read as the reverse complement.
GTAGCACAGAAAACAGGGTGTCACCTGCAGGAATTACTTAGGTACTTCTCACCTAAGTGATTTCCTGCTGTCTCCTTGGATCAGGGATGATGATGGCACCTTGCTAATCTCTACTTCTTGTAGCATTTGGTTTAATTTTCTAGGCTTGAGGCATGTGGCCAAATTAAGTCTTGAAGCTTGGCGTAAGTATAGCTAGGTGAAAAGTAATGGCTGTGATAGAAAGGAGGTCATGCTGAACGATCTAGGGTCTTTTTACATTAACCTCCACTCATGTACATCATTCCCAGACACATCGATGTTCCAGGAGATTCACTCAAATTCTAATGCAGAACTGTTGACAAAATCCATTAACTCAGAGCCACTGATACCTTCCAGACAGTATGTAACAGTATGAATGAATAAAATAACTTAAAGTAAAAAATGAATGCTCTTTGCAAAATGAACTGAAGATTTCTGAGGTGCTGACCTCAATTTTATATAGTAGGTATTTTTGCTTAGGACATGGGCAAGCTGTTAATTTTACAGCTTAGCAAATATTATCCAGTAATCACAGGTCTAAGAATTAATATCGTATTGCATCTATCTAATGTATCTTTAAAATCTGTGCAGTCTATCTCTTTTTTTCCTCATGGTGTCACTGTAGGATAAAGTTAATGTTCTGTGAGTATCCTCTATATTGAAACATATTCAAATTTCTTTTAAGTCTCACACAGAATTTCTGGGGTTTCTGACACATTTTTATAGGAGGTGACCTCAAATGTGTTGCCTTGAAAATCAAGCGTGTCCTCTCGGTCAGTAACTCATCTTTAGCATTATGTGGCTTTTTTTCTTTTTTGAGAAGGAGAGATATTTGCATACATTATTTAGCTTTGGATAAGGATCTAGATAATTTGGCCAGTTCTTGTAAGAACTTGAAAGTAGAAATTACCTTGTCTCAAAAAGCAAAAAAACCCACAATGAACAAGACATAAATCAGGAAATCTAAGTCCACCCTTGCTTGCCTAAGGTATTGGTATATGACTACATCTATACCTGCCTAAGCCTAACTTTTTGTTCTGTGAGTCTTAAGAAGTGTTTGGAATTGAGCTTCACTAAATTCACTAAAGTTTCCCTGTGGTGCTGCACAGGTGAGGGAGCCAGTCATAGAGCTGCAGGCTCCACTTGATGCCTTTTGGGCATATCCTGCCTCACGGCAGATAGCATGACCTTTGGGCTGATTTTTCTCTTCTGATTCTTCAGTTAGACAGTAGTGGTTGACTGCAGTCAGGACTGCAATGAGTGTGAAAGTGGCTCTAGTCAGTAGGAAGATGATGATGCATCAGTTCCACAAAATCTTTTGTCCTATCCATAACTCTGTCTGCAAGCGAATCCGCTATGTTTGTTTCGGTCAGCAGAGCTTGTTTACAGTCTCCAGCTGGTTTGAGTTATGAGTTTGTGGGTGTCGTAGTTAACTAGACGCAGTGTATTCAAAGGTGGACTTGGTCACCGCAGGGCCAGGGATGGTAAATGTGATAACTTAGCAAGCTCTCTCTTAAGATGTTAGGGAGCACTAAGGAGTTGGAGAACTTTCTTAAAGTAGAAGCCATGAGTTTTATCCCACTTATGACTCCCAGTGAGCTGAAAACCCTGTCAGTGTTTCAATCTAGATGAAGTCCTTTTCTCTCCTGCTCTCTCCAGCTGGTTCTCTGCATGAGATAATGTGTATCTCTCAGCTAAGTGCCCCAGTTTTATTACTGCCTCTACTCCTTGAGCCATGGCTTTCACCTACGTGATTTTCACTGCCACATGGTTCCTGTTTAGAGACAATTGTTCTGTGGGCTGCTAGTTTAGAGACGGTTGAAAATACTATTTCTAGATTGTTGTCTTGATGACATCTTAGACATCATCCTGCAGTGAGGTGTGAAGCAGAATAGCTGAACGGAACACCGAAACACTGAAAGAAATCTAGGGCAAAATTAGATAGGAGCTCAGTACCTGCCATTAACTGTCTGTCCTAGTCTGGAATGGGAGATATATATATATATAAATTTAATAGTTGGATATGGAAGTTTATTATCTGTCTAGTATTCAGCCCTCCTTGCCAAAGAACTGACCCCATCTTCTCTATGACCTTCTAATTCCCTTTGCAAATGTCATCCTCTGGCCATGCCAGTTTTTGATACTGAGATGTGGCAGCAAAACTGCATGTAGAACATTGTGGCTCTGCAGGAGCAGCAGCCTCTAATGCTGGTAGAACAGAACGAGGCATGCGGAGTATCTGCTTCTGCCACCTGTTAGCCATTAACTTCTTTGTCTTCGAATAGACAACAGACCAGGTTGGTGTAGACACCATGTACGCTCTCAAATGCAATGCCTGCTTTAGAAAAACTCCTAGCTCCACAACATGGAGCTTTCCTCACGTTTCTTCAGGAGTTCCTTGGGACTTTAAGCTTTCTTCTAGGAGCTCTTTGAGAATAATTTGGATAGTGATATCTCTAAAATACAAAGTTCTGTGCACTTACCTTAATTCCAGTTTCCCCATCTTCTAGTGTCAAAAAACACCTACCTCCATCCCATCTCTCCTGTCAGTTCCCGTCCCATAAGCCAGTTGTTGCAATTAACTCCTGTTTTCACAACAGGAAACTCCTGTTTCGTCACATGCTCTCCTTGGCTGCCTCTCTTTCCCCTTACCTTGAGTAGAGATCAAGCAGAGCAATTTTCCTCACTTCTCAATCTTCTGGAGGGTGGTGGTTTTCTCCCTACCTTCCTGTTAAGACAGACCGTTGTTGCCTTCTCATTTACACTTCTCCGAGGCACCTTAAAGACAAATCATCTTTCCCCTGACTGGAAAAGACTAGAAGTCAGGCAGCAACTGATTTTAGTGCGTTCTCCTGCAATCTCCTTGGACATGAAGAAATGCCAAGCAGTTCTCTCATGACAGAGCTGCCCCAGAGATTTGCCTCCAACTGGTGTACCTTAGTATCAGTTAGTAAGGAGTGAAGGTAGTGAGATGCTTCCCCCCAAAATCCCAGGCTTCTTCAATAGCCAGGTGCTTTGAACCTTTTAGCTCTTCTCTCTCCTTCCATTTTACCTTTGTGAGGACTGCAAAGATTCCCTTTTTCTCTCATCTTTACCCTCACACCCTGCCCTATCAGTGTTTGATCAGTTCTGCAGTCTCTTTCGCCCTTGCAACTCTACCAAAAAAGTTCAGCTCGTTTCACCCTACCTGTTTGCCACCTCTTTGATGAAACTGGATCAAATTCTTCTGTTAAGTCACCAAGCCTTCCTGTTCCAACTCTGTGACTTACGTCTGTTGAGCTGTGCACCAACTCCTGCCTCATCCTTTAATTTTAGATGCCACTCAGCTGCATAAGAGGCGTCCCAGGGCAACAGCCTAAAAATCTCACCGCTTTGTGCTTTTGGTGCCTGAAGAGAACGTGTTTTAACAAAGCTCCCTGGGTGACGAGGTGAGATCAAGTAGGGAAAGCCAGCAGTTTGCATGTGCAATGAAGGACGAGTTATTTAAGGACTTCAGAGTATTAGCTTTACCATCTGAACGCGAAATCTATAGCCTAAAATAAAAAAGGTCTCCATAACAATGCCTGGATTTGTGTGGGGAAAGATCCAAATCTCAGTGGAAATGGAGGAACATGAGTCCTTCATCCACTTACTTCAGTATCCTTTGGATCAGGCCCCTTATTTCTCCTAGCAATGAAAAATGATGCGCAAAGCACCGGGACTGTACAACTTCCTTTTATTTTGTGTGCTTTTATAGGATATAAATAAATGACAAAATTACAAAATTTATAACTGGAAGCCCAAGCATATTTACATAAGTATTTGTTGCAGTGAGGCTACTATTTACTGTTCTCCTATACAATTTTCCTTTTGGTACCATATTTTTAGTGTTATTTTTTTACGGTCAGTTGACTACGTACATATCAACAGTGAATAGGCAAAATATGTACAAGGAACTATTTTCTTCAAGTAAATTGAATACTGTATTAAAAGGATGTCATCACTCAGCGCTATAATTAGGTTTAACTAAACCATATACAATTATCAGGTTTAAACCAAGTTCAGTTAGCCTTTTTTGGAATTCACCAACTGATGATTCTGACTGGCAACCTCAGCTGGATTGGAAATAATAATTAAAAAAACATTAAGACAACCACACAATTTATCAATATCTCTATAATGAACTTCAAAATGATTCACAATTTGACTGGATAGAACAATATACGTTAAAATGTCATTTTTCTCCTATAGTGATATTTGTACTGTTATAATTTCAGTTCTACATAAATATACATCATGGTATTATACAAATACTCCACAGACATTAAAAAAATTAAAACACTTTAAAGAAAATGTAAGTAAATCTTATTTAATCAAATATTAAGCAAATGCTTAACTACTTTGTTTCATGAAAACATTTTATTACTTTGGAATTTTTTTATTTTTCTTGCTATTTTTACTTAGAAAATGTTTTGCAGTAGAATTTTATCAACACTGTTCCAAACAAGTTTGCTTTGACAGAAATCTTGATAGCAAAATTCATAGTTTTGCTTTTTTTTTTTTTAGAACCACTGAGATTTTTTTAAATGCTAGTAGAATTCATGGCTATAGCAATGTTGAATTGCATAAACTAGATGCAGGTGTAGTAGAATGACCATTCTGCTTTCTTTCCAGACTGATCACACAAAACATCCTGTGCACTGATGCAACAACTTCTATAATTGCCATAATGCTGCAATAGTAGTTTCTTAATTAACTTTAAAATAAACAATATTTTTCACAATTAATCTGGCTTCCTTTCCATAAATATTCCTATGTTTTCCTATAGTACTGCTCTTCCATAAAAATATCTAATAAAAGAAATGTTCTCTGTGCATTAATAATACCTTTTTATAACCATTCATAAAACTCTGATCCTTTGTCGCAGTGTAAGAGGCTTCTATTTCTGCAGAGGATCAAAGGACACCAATGATTACATATAAAACCAGTGCACATAGAAATCAGGGTACCTAATTTCTTGTCACTTTAATGAATTCTTTATTCAATACAGTAATTATTAATGAATTCAGTGGTTTCACAAATGCTCTATTTATTAATTCTGGTTCAATTTCAATTAAAAACTGCCAAGATTTAAATAAAAAACCAATCAAATATTCTACTCAGAGGCAGCATTACCGTTAGTTTAGACCTTTTGTTTTGTAAAAAGTAGAATTCTAAAATTAGAAACCAAAGAAAGCACTGTGGCAGAGTCACAAGGGAGAACTGCATGAAAAATATTTTTTCTCTCTCCTCTTGTAGACCATAATTTGAAAAGTCCTCATATAGTGTCATTCTTCTGTCAGTGCGGCAGGAAGAAGAACATCACCAGAAATGACTATCAGCCTTTTTGTTAGTTACAAGGCCACTCTTATGGTGCAGTCTTCCTCTCTGCTGGATTGAAACATTGCCATAAAGGAAAGGCTGTGCTGTGACTGCTTGGAGTGCAAGGCACAACAAGGAACAGGGGGTCAGTTTTGTATCAGAAAATTGTAGTTTCATACTTGGTATTAATGCCTCTTTTGGCTTCTTGTCCAGGTTCAACAATCCATGGTAGATTTGCAAGAGTCTTTTGTTCGGATGGATCTATCTGCTTTAAAGCAAAGGCAAACAGACGGGTTACCATTTCTGCGCACAGCATTTCTAGCAGAAGCTTTTTTCTTTAAACAAATTAATAGAATACAGAGCAAATCCTACACCAGTAGAGTCCCCTTTTAAAATGTGCAGCAGTCAGTGCAGTGGTCGAAACACCTAGGTACCTATGGTTGCCCTCTTCCTGCTATGTCTACTCCCCAGTCCACAGGGCATCATAGTTACTTAAAACTACGTTTAAAGCTACCTTTGATACTGAAAAGTCCTTTTAATGTTTAATGGCATCAGTAAACAGGAAACGTTCTTTCTTAAATTTTTATGCATGAAGATCTGGGGGGGGGAAAGATTAAACAGTGTACAGTCATATGTTTTTTCTCCCTTCCTCTCATCCTATAATTAAGTATCACATAGTATGATTCTCATTTTATATCCAGTGATTGTGACACAGCATGCAGTCATTTTAACTCTTCCCCTCCCAAATCACACTGTGCCTATTGTCTCACGTGGCAGATGTAAAATAGTTTTCATAATCTTTTGAAAAGTGCTGCCATAAGGCAGCATTTCTCTGTCATTTATGCATGTCAAGATGGCATTTTAAATTGAGGCAATGAAGGTGTCAGCTCTGACAATATGGAATTCTTGGGAATTTGAGATTCCAGAGAAAATATTGAAAAGGTAGATTAACCTGTCTCTTCTCTAGGATTCAGAAACAGGGGGGTCTGCTGAAGGTAAAAAAATAAAAAGGGCAAGAAATAAGTTGTTTGCTGAGACAAGAGGCTCATTGTATATCGATTCGGATTTGTCATCTGCCTAGGATTCATAGTTTGGCAGTCTTATCTAACCAAGCTTATCTAACAAAACTAACACTAAAAAGAATTTGTGAGATACAGATTTGTGTATGCAGTGATCATGCACCAGACCAGCTAGAACACTTTTAAGGAAAGTTATCTACAAAAGTGTTTTTTTTTAAATCTAATTACTAATTGCAGATATTTATGATAAGAATTTATATACTAAAACTAAGCATAAGATTTTCAGAAATAACTTGACACATGAATTAATGCATAAATGTGGTGCTGATTTTATTTCTTGATTCAATCAACAGAACTGGACAGTTTTAGAAGCATGCACTGACTGTGATCTTCAGCACGTAAAAAAGAGCATAACACATTGGAATTAGGCTGAATCAACAAAAACTCTGCAATAACTATAACAGACAATGCATGACACTAGCCAGGCGACTTCTTAAACTGAAAGAATCTCAAACGAGCAGATTTCCACATAGCTGATCATTCTGCAGGGATAAAACTCTGCCGACTTCGCGACTCAGCAGAGGTGGCACAGCTTTGGTGTCCACAGCATGGACCCTTTATGACTGGACAGATCTATTAATTTATACAACTTTACATATATAAACTCTTACAGTAGAGTTGAATCTCTTTCTTTTTCACATGTGCTACTACTTTCTACTTACCACAGACTTCCGAATACTAACGCGTGGTTTTGGAATAGGTTTGGAGGGTTTATTTTCAAAGCTTTCTGGAAGGGTTGAAGAATGGCCCCCTTTTCGTGCTTGTAGCGCCAGCTGATAGGCCACCTCAAATGCTTGTCCTAGTGTCAGAATGATTTCATATGCTAAATTCTGGAGGGAAAAAGACAAAACCAGTAACGTTTAAAATGGGCGTTAGGTTGAAGTGTTGTTAGATACAAGAGCAGTAGTATTGCCTATAGCAGTGATTTTTAATGTAGATAATTAAAAACACACCACTGGTGACTTGCTAAGTCTCTGCAATGTTTGACATTTCTCACGTGACTTCTTATTGATCAAGGACAATCTAAATGTCATTTATGGTAGTGAAAATTTATTTCTAAAGACGTTACAGATTTTTTTTTTTTTTTGCTAAACATGAAAAGAGTAGTGGGTGGATGTCATCTCTTTTTAGAACAAGTACATGAATTCCCCATCCTCAGCTCCCCCTGGTTTCCCATCTCTCAGGGTATCCCCCATCTCACACTACGGCACCTATTTGAAGTTTCACCTAGCTTTACTTCAGGCCTGCTCCGGGGTTGACCTGTCCTCCTCCTCCAGACGGGCAGTCTGCGGCACTGCTGCCCATCCTGGGTGCTTCACGGCGCCCTGTGCTGCACCGCCACGGAGTCGCCGAGCAAACGGATGGCTGTGCAGCTCCAGCGTGGCACTTCCCAAAAGACAAAAGGCCAATGGCAGAAGTGCACCCTCCTCTTTGCGGACGTGCTGCACCTATGCATGCCTGAAAATAAATGCTCCACTTTCTCACAGTTTTGTTTTTTTTTTTTTCACCAAAAAAGATTGAGCTTAAGCTGGCACGTCAGAGTGTACTTGTAAGCTTGAGGAGCTCATGTCTATTTCTGTGCAAGCTGGATTCTTCAAGAACAAGACCAGTTTAATGGGCTTAAGGATACTTTAAATTCTTATTGGAAATGTGGAAAAGAATCTGTTGAAAGCTTTACAAAACATGAATGAGGAACCAGAGGGTCAGTATGAACCCTTACTCAGTGTAGATTTACATCATCTAAAAAGCAGCTGTGAGTTTCCAGTTTGACCAAAATCCAAATATCAAGTGAAATTCTACTTTTTTTTTTTTTAAGGTTTGGAGTTTTGGTTTTGTATTTTTCTTCACAGACTTCTACAAACTTTCCAATCACATTTCAAAGCAGAGCAAATGCAAGCCTTCAGGCTTGCTTTTTGCTGTGTCCTGCAGTCTTCCTAGAGTCATTCGTAAGTGTCCTAGATGTTGGCCCCTCGTTCCTGTGCATCTGTACTGGAAAACTAGAAGCCGTTCTGTATTACTTTGAAACTATCAAAATTACTGTGAAACTTTTAAAATTCCCACCTGCTCTCAGTTTAATTTCAGACGTTGCAGTTTTAAAGCAAGGTATCCTTCTAGCTTTAAATCAAGGTCAATTTGCTAGTCAATTGAAAATGTTGAGTTTGCAACAAGCCAGAAAGCTATGCAGAACCTTTAATAGTTAAATGCAGTTAAAAGGATAAGCACTTTATTTCATGCCATACACTGCATTTTCACTGTAGATGAAAAAAAATCCATCCCTTTGTTATCATGCATGTGTACTTAGAAAGAATAGGCTCAATTTGGCAGATTTAGCTCATTATAAAATCTTCTTCAAAGCTTCTTACAAAGGTGCCAGCTCTGGTCTGCGTTAGGTCAGGGAGAAAAACAACTATACTCCTCTGCTGGGAAATGCTCAGCTGCTGTGACTGCATTCATGACAGTGAGCAATCCAAAGTTTCCTAGCTTTCCAAATGAAAATGTCTGCCTGATTTGATAGTAACAGTCTCCACATTGTCTCTCCCCTCTAACCTGGGGAAACGGTCCAGCCCTGGAAAACACTGACAATGTAATTTGCCAGTGGAGTCATAAAGAAAAAGGCTACAGAGACTATTATGATAAATTAGTCTGCCTTTTAACAAAGCACTGGTTGTGGAATTAAGAACCATTCAGTACAACTGATAAACATGTACAAAGTAGTAGTGTTTGAAATGGAGTGTGCAGATTAACAGCACGGGAATATTACTCTAGAGACATCTCAGTTTTCTGTCGTGATAACTGTAGGACCATGTGATCACCAAAAGTGGATTCTCTTATTGATAAGGAATACATCAACAGGACAGATATTGTAATAATGGCCTGGATAAAAACCAGATTGTAATACTAGAGGGGCTGCCAGAAAGCACCATTCAAAAGGTCTCTAGGAGACAGGCATAAAAAATTATGCTATAAAAGTGGAAAAAAATGCAGATAATTTGCCATATAAAGACATAAGCAATACAGTATAGAGTTTCTCTTGGGTCAGAATTTACTATGAATTGTTTTCTTGCGTAGTCTGCAAAATGAAAAAATAGGCATGTCTGGAGCCTTGTAACCACTGGAAACATATAAATGTTTCTGTGGTTAATAAATATTTTGAAATATAACATATTCTGAATGTAAACTGAAACAGACTGCGTACATAAACTTCATACATTATGTACTGCTGTAGAGCCTTGAAGAGGTGAAGTGTGCAAACAGGTAAGGAAGGCTTTAAAATTGTCTCCTTTGAAATGTAAAACAGGTATCTGCAATATTGTATTTTAAAAAAAGAAAAGCAAATAGGTTTGTTTTAAGAGATTTGTCAAGTGCAGTGCAGGGCAGGAAGATGAAGAACAGGGTTGCAAGGTTTCTTACTGAGGCATATTGGAGAGGTAAGAGTGGGATTCTGCTGGGTTTTGGAGAAGAAAAGCAGAAGTGCAAAAATCACACTGGCAACCCCTCTGATGCTCTGAGGAGAATATTTGAATTCTGCATATGACACCAAAAGGAGGAGAGAAACAGGTCTGTCTCCCGGACGGCTGCACATCCCCTGATGACTGTGGAAGACGTTCAGCCCCGCGAGCCCCTTGGAGAGCAAGCAAAGGAACCACGGTGCTTCTCAGCGCTGCTGAGCTCCTCTGCCTCCTTCGGCGTGGCAGAGGAGAACAGCGAGCAACTCCTACGAGCGCCAATGTCTGAGAAATCGGGACGAGAAACTGCGGGCAGCTGCCCTGTTTGCAATGCAGTGTTACGATTCAACCCCTCGGCGCCGCTCTGAGTCAGTGATCCTCCGCCACGGGAATTCAGTCCATGACAATGGCTCACCGTTTTGTTGCATTTTTACTGATTAAAGTGTATAAGATGCTGCTGTAAGATGCAGCAGGCACTGCTATCTCATTCTATTTTCATGCTTCTGCAAGGCAACGTTGCAGCTTCAAGAATATTTTAAGACAGAGGATAAGACTGCTAATTCTTGTCTTTCATCTATAAAAACTGAAATGTCACTTGTGAAGGATTTTTTGGGGAAAGCTAACATTTTTTCCTCTTTTAAAATATGCTTTGGATATAATGAGGGCTGTACAGGTTTCTGCTTTTATTTAATGATTCTTTTTTCCCTTTAAATCGATGTCAAATCTAGTCCTTTTTGAAGGCTGAATTTACTGAAGAGGCTTCCTTTGGGGTCTCACAGATGATTAGTGTGAGCTACCTACCACATCTGATGTGTGACAGTATCAGTTAGGACTGTTTCCAAGGTACTGAACCTAAAATCCCTTTTGGAAAAATCACTCAGAACAGAGTGGATGGAATCTTAACAGGACAAATCTAGAAATCCCAGTCTCGTTCAAATTCCAGTTTCCTAGGACACAACTATGTGTCTAAATTCTTCATTGTAATAGAGTCTTAAAGTCTAAAGAATGAGGGTTTCTACTACAAAAGCCCAACAAGAAGGACAAATTACTGTTAACTGGAGTTCTCTGAGATGTGTACCTGACATACACATACATTCATACAGTCAGTGCTTGATCCTTCCAGACCAGAAAACATTTTCTGGGGGTCTGGACAGACACATTTGTCTGCCTTCTCCAGTGTGGGAAGTTTTGAGCATTCACGGGAGAAATATGTATGAAGGGATCATGTCTATGATTTGTTTGTAGGAGCTGTGGACTCCTCGGTTGCATGAGACTTTCACGAACAGATAGTCCTGCAAGTTAAATTCCTGATCCATTCTCCATCTGGATTTACAACAGTGGCAGATGGTACACTTCTGAATCCATGCCTGTCCTCAAATGTAGCACAGAAAGTCATTTTTTATGCAACAGGACAAGAGAATCAAGCCTTTACAGTGGGCCTTCGAAGCCACCGAACAAACCGTTGATGAAGACTAGACAAATAAGAGGGCATCAGTTGCCTGTGAGCTGAAGATTCACTGTAACTGAGTGTGCTCCATCTCAAGGAGGTTGCTGAGGAGAACTGAAGTGTCTTTACACATGCTCTATCTTACATGCCCCAGAAATGGTGGTGTCTGAGCATGCTTTCTGTGGCTGCAAGGGAGGGACGTTCTCTGCTTCGTCATGGTAGGGATGCCACACTATCCAACCTGGACAACCACGTGAAGACAGAAGAGTTTTTTCAACAGTTTTATTTTAAGAAGTTTCCTAATCTACTGGAAGAAGACAATGGAAAAGAAGTTTTGAGACATGAAGGCATGTACTTTTCCTTCTCTGTTAAATACGAATAGTAGCAGCTCCTAATTCTCTTATCTAACATAAATCTGTGCAATGACAGACAGAAAGATACATAGAAAAAAAGTCTTTGAGTTATACAGATCACCAGTCTAATCCAAGACTTGAACAAGAGCATAAATTGTTCCAGCTTATGCCAACTGTGTTCTATTCATAGGTGTGTTGGGCAGTGAGGAAATACCTCATCAAAATTACTTTGGACATCTCTCATATGTGAACTGGAGTTTGGTACAGGAACTGGTGGGACAGTTTGTTTATCGAGAGGAAATCCTTCACTGGTAGTTTTAGATCTGCTTTAGATAAATAAATGAGAGTGGATTTTAAATATTTATCAGTAAATCCTCTTCTATCACCAATCCTCTTCCTTTTAAATATTATTGAAGCCTGACATTTTTAGAATTTTGATTATAATATTACAACTCTGAATAGGGAAATTAAATGTACAGTCATTGCACTGTTTCTGTTAGTTAACTAGAAGATCAGCCTACATAAAAGTGTAAGACTTTAAGTAAAAAATTCAATCTACTGTGTGCTTATGCTTTGAATATCTGTTTTTTTCATGCAGCTTGAACTTCCATCAGAAATGTTAGATCCTGAGAAACAAAACAACATACAAAAGAGCATATTTGAGTAGGCAACACCCCACTGAGGACTATGTAGCACAAGAACACTACATTATGACAGTTAGACATTAAATTATCAGTACTGCTTAAAATAACTATTAAGATGGCTTCGGGATATTAAAAGCTATTTGTAAGGTATGCTACTGAGAAAAATATTAAAATTGTTCCAGTCACTACTCTTTACTTGCCAAGCAAGGACCCAGTATACATGAGTCTGTTTTTGTGTGGTTATATTACCTGAGTCAAATTTTATTATTATTTTTCCTGATCCATTTAAATATTCCTTTGTAGTTTCAATCAGTCTCATTTTAACTGCTCCATTTTTCACTAATATCTATATAACATCTTGCTGACTGATGTCTATCAACTTTTAATGCAATTTAAATGTAAGCACTCAAAAAAAATTCTAAAATTCCTTCTAACCTACCTTCCAGAATATCTATTATTTAAACTCTCCTATATGCTGTCACTCTGCAGTGTTAATTCCCTTGTCACAAATAAAAAGCCTCTGTTCAAACATCTCTTTTTATTTTTGATCTAACTTATTAATATTCATGTAAGCATGTTTCAAGAAATCACACGTTGTACTATACTAAAATATTGTAAAGTTTCAATATTATTTCAAATTTCTCTTGTGTTTAACTCAAATGGTGTTAGGCAAGTATTCACAAACATTTTGTATAATCAGTCCTCTTAGTTTTAAAATATAGATCCTCGAGCCTTTTCAATGAATTCAGCTGGGAACCATATGACTGAGTAACTGACATGTGCTCATGGTTTCTTGAGGCACTAGTAGTCTATGTAGCACCATTTGCGAAAGGTGAATGTAACATGAATGTAGTCACTTTCTACCAAAATATTAGCATAGGTAAGGACTTCTGCTGAAATAATATTTCTTATGTTGTTAAAGAAAGATGGTTGAAACAAGAAAGCAAGAATTGTAGCTTGAACTTGCTGTTTTCAAAAGGCAAATGTACTGCTAAAATAAATTTTCCCCAAAATCCTCATCTGCATTATTTGTTAAGCTAAAACTCCCGCTAACATGGGAGTTAGCAGAGTAGAACAGAGAGGCCACCCCAAAACATACTGTTGTTATTTACAAGGGTATCTTTCATACAAAAACACATAGAGGACAACATTCCACACAGATCTTTTCACATATTTCAAATGGCTTGAGATTCAGTCTGGTAACCAAATACCCCTGGGACTTTTTGACATACGTTATTAGCTACCTGTGCGCTGTCGTCTTTGAAAGGTATTATTTCACTTCTGTGTTTAAAATAGATACCATTTAGTTAACACATTTTTTTCATATATTCTCAATATTTTTGTACAGGCAGTTTCATCCCATTAGATTTCCAGTTTATTCAGCACAATATAAAAAAAAAAAGTCTAAATAAAACATTTTGGAAGATGTATTGTACTAAACTTGTATTTTAACTTCTTGCAAGGCAATTGCCTGTACTTCAGGTTAGAAAACCTGGGTCAAGGCCTTTATGGAAAGCTACTTGCTAATTTACAGTCAACAGATGAGACTACAGAAGAGAATTATTTTGGATGGGAAATGAGCTCCTATCATAGAAAATATTTGCTTTTCTCCCAAAACGTCCTGTTACTATTCATATTGGATTAGTCTTTTTGTGTGCTAAATGAATGATACTTTCCATTAACCATGATGTACCTGGAAAATGTTTTAACAGAAACAATGATTCACAAACAACTATGAAATAAGTATCTTCTATAAACTGACCACATCAAACGCAGTGAATACATGGCAGTAGTGGTGATTAGTCTTCAAGTCCTTAGTGATGTACGCAAATGTAGAAAGGTCTTCAGGGTCTTGTGCAGCACAGGAAATGTTACGGATCTCATGTTCAGCAATAATATTCTGTTTAAAAAAGATATTATCAATCAATTGAGGCATTAAATATAAAAGAGTTTTAAAAGCTGTGGTTTTGGATTTGTGTTTATGTATAGCTGCTGTGCGTTAAGTACCTCCTAACTTCCTCTATAAGAAGAGATTTAATACACTCCATGTGTGGTCTTACACAGATCACTAAAATTCTGACCCTCTCCAATGAGCTCTACAATTGACAACAATCTGGTAGAAAACTACTACGCTGTAAAGCCTTCCTGCTTGTCTTTTGAGTCAGGGTTTTGCACAGTTCATTCAGCGTCCTGTGACAAAGAGGCACATTTCCAGGCACAGAGCTGTAACTACTATTTGAACACTGTATTGGCACCTTCTGATGCTGCCGTGTCTAGCAAACACCACCCCATGCTCTTTCAGCCTACTGATAGGATCTGGTGAAACCCTACGGGCTCAACATCCAAGCATTTGCACATGATATTGGAAGAAATTAGGCTATAGTCTTTCAAGTAAAAACATTACTTATAATTTCATTTGCTATTGAAATCCTTTTAGAAGGTTTCTGTTTGGTAAAGAAATCACTGCAGAAGGATGTGGCAGTTTTCCTTCACTTACTGACAACAGGATCCTGTAAGAGAGATGTAGAAAATTAAACTGTTCATGCACGGAACAACACTACTTGCAAAAGCCAATGTAAGCTACAGCACACTGTTGAGGTACACGTGGGGCATGTCTGTCCAATGGAAGGAAAAAAAAAAGCTATCTAAAGCTTTGGAGAAAATTATGAATATTCATTACATATAATACTGATATGTAATTATTGTGTTTAGGCCAAAGGAACCATGAAGCCAGAGAGAAGAAGATACTGCATAGTGGCTTATGATTAGGCCTTGATTCAGCAACGCTCACATTTAAAATGACTTATTTAAATTGAAGAATGAGTCATTGAATCTGAATTTCCTCAGAGGTGAGCTTAAACACTTCTCCAGACTGTGGCCTTCCTGACTGTAGCTCTCGCTCTTCCCCCGGAGCAAAGGGAACGAGCGTGCCGCAGTGGGACATCTCTGCTGCGGCAAGGAACACAGGACATCAGTGGGGTCACGGGCCCCGGGATCTGTGATTCGCTCTTCCTTAGCAGCATCTGTTCAAACTAAAACAACCTCTGAGTATGCCTGTTTTTACCCCCACACCGGTCTTTTCTTTCCCACCTTCTCTCCTCCCCCTCTTTTTATTTTTTTTTAAGAAAAGGCAATGTTTGCAGCCAAGTCACTTAAGATGCCGTCACCATATCTTCCTTCATCTGCTAAGTGGCAACTTTCCCCTCTGTAGGTAGGTGTCAAGTTTTCTGAGACGCACTTATATCTAATTGAAGAAATAATGGCTTAGGAAAATCTTAAGCATTCTGTATTTCAAACTGTGGTAACACCAAGAGAAGGAAATCTTACTGAGGACATGAAATAACCCTCATAATCTTAAATTGTTGCAACATATTTAATTATTTCTGTATACAGTTTTATTCATATAAATGACAAAACTAGTAATTATCTTTCAATGGATGCCAATGGATGCCAAAGATACTTATACTCTCTGGTTAACAATGGGGTTTTTTTATGTTACTTTAAGTGTTTTATTTTCTTTTGTTCTTTTTGTTAACTTTTGCCATCAATAAAGATTTTGATGAGAATTACCAGTTTACCAAAACCAAGCACATAGATATCCACAGATATAGCTGTGGATCACTAATGTTGTGTTTGTAATATTGTAATGAAGAGACAGAATTAAAGCTTGGAAGATCTTAAAATCATGCTAAATATGTATACCAATAAAACTGGCATGAAGTCCACAAAGAACCACAAAGTAGTCAACCTGTTTTATACAGCGTACCTGGAGAAAGCTCAGCTATGTTGAAAGGTTTCCTAAGTTATTAGTCACAGGAAACAATTTTAGTCATAACTTTTATATGTTATTTTAATGTTTTAACTCTGAATAATATAAAGTTTGGAAACATATCCATATCAAGATTGTTTTAAGTCATGTGCAGTGGTTGAAAACTAGTAGAGAAATTGAGCTGTCTTCCATAGCTTCTGTGCAATATGCTGTGTGAACTCTGTGCATGCTGTTACTGTTTCCTAAGGTCACCGCCCCAGGAGAGCCATGGGCTGGTTCATCCTTTCAATGAATAGCCTATGAACTGCTTTGTTGTTCTGGGTCTCTTCTTAGGCATTGACCAGCAATATAAGACCAGGTTAGATCATTCTAAAAATCGTCACCCATTTTGTCAAGCGGAACCTCCAGAGCTTCTGAAACAGCACGGAAGGCAAAAGCTGGGTTTAGCAGACTACATCACTTGCCTACATTGCCTCAGACATCCTCTCTTCTGGCATAAGTAGCCCAGAAGTTAAGGTTAGACTGAGAAAGAGGAAATTCCGAATATCCGCCTTTTCTAGGCAGCAATTTCTTTCTGGCCCCAGTCGCAAAGAAATGGTGTGTCGTGTCCAAGTGGTGTCATGCCAAGCTTCAAGGCGGCGCTCAAACAGCTTTAGTGCAATGAGGTCAGAGCCCCTTCGTTACCTGAAGCTTCGCCTCTTATAACTCGGAATACCAATTCTCAGCTTGGTAGCATGAAGTAAAAGGATGAACAGCCATGGGAGCTGAGTTTTCAAGCACGGAACTGCTAGCTATTTTTGTCATTAAAAAGTAAGCGTTTATTGGGAAGTGGTGCCCAGCACTGTCAGCTATAAGCTCATATGGAAGCAGAACAAGTCCAAACAGGAGCTCACCTCAGTGCTAATCTGTTTTGGGTCTCGAAGGAATTAGGTACAGCACACTGTGGACAGGGATGACAACAGTGCTCCGGGGACAGCTGTGGGCTATTACCTGCTTTTTACAGAAGGCAAAGGCAGTGCAGATTTTGAACTGAAGAGAAAGCAATCTAGCACTTGCGAAACAACACAGGAGTGTGCCATTACTTAATGTCATCAAATACACCTCTTGCACTACTAGGTACAAGCTCAATGGGACAAATCTAGGGCTACCTAATACAACTTGCCAGACTTCCTTTAGGTTTCCTTCTCCTACAAGTGAGAAGGGCCTCACACAAGTGTACTACAGAAGGAGATGCTGGAAGCTCCTTTTGTTCTCCTAATTTTTTTTTTTTAAAACCTAAGGACATGGCAGTTATGTCCTTTACACTGCAGAGGAGATTTAAGAGCTGAAGACAGCCTTGTCCAAGGTAGAGTTAATAACATTACAATGTCCTGATTTACGCCTGGCACATCAGAGAACGTATAGGAAATGAGGGCTGTAGAAGCTCAATTTTGAATCAATAGAAGAAAAAGGAGCTGACAGGAATCCCTGGCCTGTCTGCTCTAGCAAAGAGGTCAGACTTGATATAATGGTCTGTTTTTCTTTCATACCATTTTCTAAACCTAGAAATGCAAAAGATCACAAAACCACTTTTGTTCCCTCACCTGAAACCCAGTTCTAATTAAGCACCTTTATAAGCTGAATGATACAGCAAGTTTGAAGGATAATGGGTTAGATGCACTACGTGGTTATATACACTGTTATATACATTATTACGTGGTTATATACATTATACGTGGTTATATACAGCTGTTATATACATTATTAAACTGATGAGGTAGCTGGATAGCCTGATTTATGTTTTATATTGCTTAGCAAATTTTAGTCACATATCAGAAAGAATAATTTCTATTCACATGCAAGCATCAGTATAGATTGCATTTTCTTACCATCTTAGACACTGGAAAAAGAGAACTGTGTATTTTTTTACTATTGCTTATGAAGCTCACACATTTTATTTTAGATGTAAATATCCCATTGTCCCATCCATCACTAAGTTCTCCCATCTTTTAATTTCTGCTTTAAAAGAAGGAAAAATAAGATGTTTGATTCTTTTAATTTCTGCTTTAAAAGAAGGAAAAATAAGATGTTTGATTCTTTTTAAAATGTAAAAAACAAAAAAGGGCAATGTTGCACAATAAAATGGGAGAAGAAAAATAAAAAAGAATCAAAATTGTGAAGAAGCTGTCACAGTTCCGGAGTTCAAATATCCAGTGGCAGGAAAATACCTCTGAGAGAGACTCTCACATTTGAAAGGACTGTCAAGGCTCACGTTTCTTATGCCTGCTAATGCCTGGTCCTTAATAAAACATTAATTGCAACATTATTATTTATGGAGAAATCTTTATATTTTAAAATAAAAAAAATATGTAATGCATATGTATTTTCTGCAGTCTTCAGGAACTGTGTAGGACAGACTATGATGAAGGGTTCCATAGAGCCCCCTTGCCAAATGCCTTTAGGGCTGAGCTGCCCTTTAATGGCAGAAGGTTGGACAGAGTGTTTTCCAAACGAGCCATCAAAGCTGCTTCTCTTATCCTCCAGACTGAGCTTCTGGAGAGTGACACTCAGCTTACATCCATTTGAGAGAGAAGAGGGGAAAAACACAACGGGCAAATACATCCACTTGGTGCTCTTACTACTCCTATTGCTTAAGAATAGAAGCTAATATTCACAAATATGCATACCTTATTTGTGGCATCAATAAATTTGACTCCCTTGTAAGAGACAGACAGAACAATAGTTGGTACTTTCTTCATTTGTTCTGTAGACTTCTGAAACGAAACGAAGACCTTGTTAGAGTTGTTTGTGTTGCATTACGAGAACAGTTCTCTTGTTTTTCTTCTTCTTCTGACAAAAATACACAAGTTAAACAAAAGGTACTAATATAAATATCTGTGCTCTGGGCTTTTGAAGTAGCTGCCTTATAGTTATGAAACTAAAAAAGACAAAAACAAATGAAATCATGCTGCCAGAGCTACTTTAAAAAGACAGTCATGTAATCACAGTTTTCCCTAAATCTTTAAGTATTCTGACATGTATCTATCTCAGATGCCCTATTCAGCTGTGCTTCACCTTCCCCCTCCCTTTAGAGCTGCCCTCCCCAGCTATAAAGACTGTCTTACTTTTTGTTGCTGTGGTTAGTTATGTTTTAGAGATACTTCACTCTATCTCTTTCGCTTTAGTAGTGATGTTTGTGTCGTGAGACCTCCCCACAGCTGTTTAGGGCTCTCAGTCTATCAGTGTATCTTGTACTGTCTCACTGTCTGCACTTCCTTGTCCATAGGTCCTGCTGGCATCTGCTCTACACATGAACTAGCACAGAGGTTCATTCTGAATGTGCTCAATGCCAGGGTCTCTTCTTTGCATCTTCTCAGAGGTCTATTCTTTGCCTTTCATATGTGACTCTACCTTAGTGTGCCTTCAATGCAACGTGATTCACTGCTACGATACTGCCTGTCAAACAGTTCAGGCAAATACTGGAGAAAGTTTTAAATTGTTTGAGGAAAACCTTTTTATTAGTTTACATTTTAAATGAGTAAAAACAAACATGCACATGGCACTATAGTTTATAGCTGACATGAATTTTTAAGGTGGACTGCAATAAGGGACAAGACTGTTCAATAACACAGCTATGGTAGATAAGTAATGTGGCTAGAGTTTGGAGAGCACTGACTAGTGATAAGTTCTGTAATCACAGAGAGCAAACGTTCTTGAGGAGAAAGCTACAGTTAAATATGAAGAAACAGCACGCAGAATGAGCATGCAGGCACACTGCAAAGTCTATAAATTGCAGTCTAGAAGGATCACAGTAGTAGCTGATCACTATAGAAGTTGAAAAGTAGCAGCAGAATTTTTTATATTCTTACAAAGATATAAAAACAACACAGATGTAAACTTGAAAAGAGGTGCTGGAGGAAAAAAAAAAGGGTAATGCTAGATAGCAAACAAAAGCTTAAAAGAAGAAAACTGTAATCAGTTTTCCTAATGAGATCTTTTTCCTTCCAGATTCACAAGATTGCATTTTTGCCAGCATAAAATTAAAAGCGACCTACCAAACTGCACTCTGCAATTAATGCCCTGAAGGCTAAAACCTCTAAATAAGTTCCAAAGGCAGCCCCACCTGTCCATGTAATACCAATGTTACATTTCTTGGTGTCAGATGGCAGGCTCCAGAAGACACTCATGGGTAAACTTATCCAATTTTTAAGGTTCTTTTACCCAGAAGGCTAGATACTTTTAAAAAATTAAAGCTTAAACAGAAAAACATCTAACAAAACTTGAGGGAAAACACTGATTTGATTCGTATGTCTCTGAGCTGGATGGAAAAGAAATAGTATCCTTGTCAAAC
Source organism: Eudromia elegans (assembly GCA_003342815.1). Classification (NCBI taxonomy): domain Eukaryota; kingdom Metazoa; phylum Chordata; class Aves; order Tinamiformes; family Tinamidae; genus Eudromia; species Eudromia elegans. The sequence goes on along the minus strand of PTEX01000056.1, from coordinate 448,841 downwards.
ACAGAGCAAGCAGAAGCATATGTGTGTGCTCGTGCGCCTGCATCTACAATAGATTTCAAACGACCCTTTTCATCAAATTCAGTTTCAGTGCACAGAAAGCACAACAATAACTGTACGGAAGATGCAGTATGAGGAGCCATCAGAACAACAAGCAACACACTCCGCCTATGCTCATATCCAGACATAATATTCACAAATACGACAACACTGCTTTAATCATCTGGCAACCCCACAGTCATCCAACTTTTCTCCTTTCTTTCTAGCCTGACAGCTACATTCAGGAGCTCTTTGTCTTCCATTTTGATTATTGTGTTTACCCCCTATCTTGCTTCCTTAGCACGAAAATTCCTCTTCTCCTCCCATACTCTATAGAAATGTGGCTACTAAGTTAAATGATTTTGCTTTCTGGTCCATTGTGCATCATCTTTGGTTTGCCATAAATGTGAAGCATCAAGATGGCAGTGCTGTGTGGTATTAAACATCTAAGTGTTTACTGTTATATAGACCATTATGCTGTGCATTAAACAACTTATATTTACCACAATTTATATTTACCAATTTGTCTAAGCAGACTTGATCTTTGGTATTTAATCTAGATTGTGACTCGCCAGAAGAGTGTGTCTGAGTGAAATTGCTCACCAAGATACTATTAAATTATATCCGGTAAATTAGGAGATGAATCAGAAACTGATGGGCTTTTGTCGTTTATTAAGTCAAACTGTCTCAGCTGGTAAGGAACAATGAATGTGCCTTATTAGCTTGCAAACCATACACACTAAAAGGATTTGTGCAGAGTCCAGTGTAGAAACATGATTCTGGAAAACAATTCTGCACTTGTAGCTCTCTTGGCACAAGCAACGGGGCACTGAGGTATCCTTGATAAAAGACAGTTTTAAGGAACAGTCATCCATATTCCACGCAGCAACCTATTCTCCCCTGCTCCGCTTCCAAGAACCTAAGTCCTGAAGTCTACTATATAGTTACTATGATCCTAGGAGTTTCCAGATTTCAGTGTTTTTGAGCTGTCATGGTTGAACTTGTTCATTTCTTTTTAATAACAGAGTTGGCTGCCAGGATCTGTAACATGAGTTTTCAGAGATACGATGTGAACACCATATATTTGGGCACTGTAAATGCTTTGGCTCTAACTTCTAGGATGTTGACATAAAGTACCACAGCTTTCATGGTCAGACATTTTGCCCTTCTGTGTAGGCGAAGTGGTGATCTCTACCTGTGCCTGCAATCAAAATCTGCAAACAAGGTGGGACACAGGAGTCAATACTTCATTCCCTTGTGTTTTCCATATTCTAGCCACTGTATCAACCCTGTGAATACACGATGAGATGACAAAATATTCTAGTCCATCTGTTGTCTCTTTAGGGAGCATATGGACCTGAACTAAAGCTCACTAACTTGAAACTCATCATAGTTCCTATGAAATCCATTGTCTGTTACTGTAACTTTGTCTCTATTTTAGTTGTTTAGAAGATTCATCTGGATGAACAGCAAGCATATTCCAGGCTCACTGCCATTGCTTGTCTCTGATAATTGGTCATCTGCATAAGGACAGATGTGCACATCCTATCTCCTCAAGTCTACTGCTCCTGCTAAGGGGGAGGACCCTTAATTCAGCACAGAGTCTGAATGGCAGAGAGAAGGAGATTGGGTCCTACTGCTGAAATACACAGGTAGATGACTATGTAAAAGTGCTATGTGTAACCCTGGAACCATGAAGCAGGCTTGACTGCAGACAGGGGAAAAGTGCTGCCACTCTAATAAACTAGCTATTTACTCTTAAAAATGAAATACATGTATATACAAAACATATAACCTTTAAGTGCCTTTAATCCTTTTCAAGATAGGATTGTACCTCAATTCAATACTTGTTCTGTGCAGAACTGAGAACATTAATCCTGATTAGCACTTTTGAACACTGCTGTGGTATATAGAATATGATAGATCTGTGCATGTATATACACACAAAGCAGCTTAAGAAGAAATTTGGAAGTAGGCACAGAATGGTGTCCACGGAAGGTGCTCATGCATTTACTTGATATGCTATAACATATGGAATAATTCAGCCCACTCTCAAAATGCTTTCACTTCATCAAATTATTTCACACCAGGAAGAAACAGGGTAGACTAGCACTTCTACTTTGTCATTTTGACCACGTTCACGTACTTATACACCTGTAAGTACATTCATAATTACTCAGATTACTCAGCTTTCATTCAGTAGTCAAGAGGAAACCCTATTCTTATTTATTTTTACTGCTTTTGTAATTCCACTCAATTTTCCAAATACACAGTGAAAAGACATTATTCAGCTATGCCAAGTCACTAGGAATTTCATACATGCATTCTGAGTACAGGTCTATGAGCTTGTAAAATCCTAAAATTTAATCGTTATTTTATTTTTGCAGATGAAACTCCTAATTCTGTCCTATACTGTTCTTAATAGCCATCTGAAGACCATAGCTGGCAATTTAACTATTTAATTTTGCATTGGAACCCACTCCACTTAGAGAACCCTAACATATTCCCACTCTGGGAGCAACTATTAATTCCAAATTATATCCAATTGCACATTTCAAAACATGTATTAGTACCATCCACTATCATAACCATAAAGTCTCTTATGCCTTTAAATGCTTATGTAGCTTTCTCATACAAATCCTTCTGAAGTCAATCCCTGTGACAATATTGTGGATGAGATGAAATAATAAAGTTCACTTTTGATAAGTACATTTTGAAGCCAATTTTGAAAATACAGCCTACCTTGTAACAAATATTTGGTAATCTCCTCTGATCCAAGATGCTTAAAAATGCATCACTGACATAATTTAATACCTCACAGAATACAACAGCATCTGTAATCCCTTTGGTACAAGACTGTTTACTTCTCTACAATTAGTGGATGCCTCCAAGCTACATTATTAATATGAGCATTGCAGTGAGGATGCACCTGCAACTCATCTACTTGAAAAAGAGAATTTTTGGCTTTTGCAATATCTGCACACACTCATGTGCTGCTGATAGGGCAGTACATCCCTCCTGCACCCTGGATTCCTGTCAGCCACAAAGTTCAAGGACATATAAACCTCTGAAGTACATAGGCTGGCATGGTGTGAAGTCTGCACAAGGACCTCCCATAACTCATTCTCTTCTGAATAATATACATATACTATCCACTGCAGGTCCTCCCAAAGCTGTGGCCATGCTACAGAGGCAGAGCTGCCAGCCTGAAGAACACAGTGACCAGAGAAACTGGTAACTCTCAAATACTATCCTTGATTCTGCCACAGTATTTGCAAAATAATGATCCATTTGTCTTCTCTGTGATTATCTGCAATGGAAACACAATTCAGACATGTTGCTTGAGTGGTGGTGTTGAGTTCTGATCCCAGCTATGAGACCTTTTTATGACCACACAACACACATCAGAGCAGCCAGGCATATCCCGTGAATTTGGAAGACAATATTTGTGATTCACAAACTCTCTGTAGACTAACGAAGTTGTGTATGATTTGAAAGACTTTTCATAGAATCATAGAATCATAGAATGGCTAGGGTTGGAAGGGACCTGTAGAGGTCATCTAGTCCAACCCCCCTGCACACACAGGGTCCCCTAGAGCTTGTGGCACAGGGTGGTGTCCAGGCGGGTTTTGAAGATCTCCAGAGAAGGAGACTCCACCACCTCTCTGGGCAGCCTGTTCCAGTGCTCTGTCACCCTCACTGTTAAGAAATTCTTCCTCAAGTTCCTGTGGAACTTTTGGTGCCTCAATTTGTGGCCGTTTCCTCTAGTTCTGTCACTGGTTTTATTTAATAGTTGGCAAATCCAACATTTTTTTATAGTAAGCAAGAGCATTCCCAGTGTCCAGAAGCTGAAGGAAATCTTTGGTTCTTTTTTTGAAAAGGCCTGTCTTTGTCAGGAAACTGAATTGCTTTCTGCTTTGTCATGATGTATATTTGCTGTCCTTAATAGAGAGATCTCTCCACTGCCGTCAGATGTGATGGCTTCAAAGAATATCTTGAAAGAAAACATTTGTCTATCTTGGCAACTTCAGAAAAGCCATATAGTGGTATATAGTCAGAAGAGGCCTGACTGAGGCACAGAATTAAATGAAGACACTTCTGAGTGTCCATATTTCTCATTAGAAAGAATATGCTTGTTCTCTTCGCACAATTTCATATTGTGAGCTGGAAATGATGGATAAGGATGGCTACAAAAGCTACCATGATCACAGTAAGGTCACTATGTTCTGGTTCTTGCTAATAGCATAATAACTGATGTTTTCTGTGGCATTGAGGTCCTCTAGCTTAACCATAGCTGGGGAGGCCAGTTCAGTGGGACCATTTCCTGCGGTTACCTATTGGGAAGTGTACTGAGATGGCACTGCAGGTTCCTGTAAGACACAAGTACCAAAAGAAGTAGGAGCCTGGGTGATCAGAGGGATTGAGAGTGCCAATGTTTGGCTGCTGAGGCTCCTCACTGATCAGGGAAGAAAGGCAGGCATTTCTTAAAGCTGTTGATTAGCAACTTGAACGGAGGCACCGACTGCTCTTCCACAACGAGCAGGCTGAAGAGAGCACTCAGTGTAGTGTTTGGAGGAGGAGGACTGAACTAAGTATTCAAAAGCTGCTTTTATACAACCAATAGAAAGAAGGGGAATCCTTAAGCCAGTATTTAACAAATGCATCATTTATGAAACCCCCTTAACACTTCTGGATCACTTAAAATGTAAGTCAAATGCACTAGTAAATTCTAATTCATAAAGTTTTTCTTTATTTTTTTTTTCAAAAATACTACACATCTTTTCAATTATTCCTGATATAACACACAGAAATCTGGCATCTGATGGGAGAAGGATGAACATTGTGCATTGAGTTGAGCTACCAATCATTTCTGTGTTCAGCTTTTAAATATTCATAGCTTCTATATGAGGTAGAATATTCAAATTGAGAATGACATCGTGTTTTGCACAAGCCAATTTCATTAAACTGAGCTGAGCAACTTATATAAGCATCTGTAAAAATAATGTCCTTTTGCCTCATTATTTAGTATTATTTAACGCTCTTTTTTTCCTCCTTCCTGCCAGATGTAAATTCCTGCCAGATCTTTACATTGTACTAGTGCAAGTCACAGCCACAGGATGTACAGTTTGAGTGCAGAGGGAGAATGTTGTTGTAGACTTTCTAGAATATCGTTGCATCTTCCCTTTCACTTGGCTGGTTTCATTGGGAGGCCTATGAAGGATAGTGGTTCTCTTTCGCATATTTTGGTGAAATATGGGAATTGAAAAAGATGATGAGATGAGCAGAACAAGGGACATAGTCATCTATATCCAACTTTTCCTTCTTTATGTAAGACAGCATGAGAAAGGAAAGCGCATGACTTTTTGGGGGAGGGGGTTATAGGAGAAAGAGTCAACTCTGCTGCATCCTTTTCTCCAGAGATAAGAGAAGCAGAGTCCATGACAATTCTAACCAATTCTAACAGACATTTTTGGTCTTAACTCAGCAAGACATTTAAACTCGATGTTATGAACAGAATCCTATAGCTGATTCTCCAGAACTTGACTTGAAATGCAAGAATACCTTTTCTAAAAAGAAAACATCATAGAGGCAGTCAGACCCGAGAACAAAACCTTTGTTTTGAATGGAAGTAAGTTTCCTGTTGCTGCAGTAAATACGTTGCTTCAGACTACGCCGTTTGTCTATGCAACCCTAGTGATTTAACATTAATACAAGTAAAGAGTCCACCTTGCTGCTGTGCTCATGTCAGTAGGTATAAAAGTGTTCCCTTTCACCTTGTCAGGGAGCTCAGAAGTGTAAATGTCAGACTGAATCTACTGTAGAAACAGGCCTCTTCCTAGCTCCAATTAAAACTATTTTTTTTCTTTTCTTTATTTTGATGCAAGCACATTTTCTTCTTGTTTCCTGTTCCTATGGTGATTTGAAGTGAAAACAGTAATCTGATTGAAAACACAACTTGTAATATTTCCCATTCCACGCTGAGAAGGATGAAAGCTCTTCAGTTCTTGAAGGCATCTCTCAACTATAATTAATAAATCTATACTGGCCAGGACAGCAAGAATTAATCTCCAAGTAGCAAAGGTCAGTTAACAGCAGGTGACGAATGGAGATAAGGAAATAGAGGGAGTTCGTAAGAGAAAATAGATAAAAACAATCAGAAAACCATAAAATATAAATCCAGCCTTGGAGTGCAGATATGTGATTGGAAGAAAAATGTATAATCCCTCTACTAGGTACAATTCTTGCCAAATACACATAGTTTTGGATGACTGCAAGAGTTATAATCTGCAATTTGGGTGAGAACAAAAAGCATATAAAACCTTGATCCCAATGTTGAGTTCAATCTAATGCCTATGCATGAATTCCCAAACAAATCCATCATCTGCCCCACGGAGCACACTGCTGCTGTGTTGAGAAGCACGGTGGAGAGCCAATGAAAGTTATTAATATAGCAGGACGCATTTTTTTCCACATCCTGTAAGATTTTGGCTGTTCCTTTGCTCTTAAGCCTTCAGAGGAGGCTGCTGTGAGCCTTTTGGTGGAGCTAGGGGAGGGATATCTGCACGACACTTCTCATTTGAGAACCAAACTCATAAATCACAATAATTAAAATACGGGAGGAATCCACTGCCAGCAGGGATGGATTAGATCGGTTAGCGAACGGGTCATTTTCATTTTTCGTTTATTTTATTTCTATGAATAATTAAGGAAGATCAAGATGCTATATTTCACTGGTAGGCTTCTTTCATCCTTGTGCATCTGCTGACTGGAAGACATCCAATGAATACCAATACCTTTCTGAATAGCATTAGGTTAAAACTAAACAAGTAACAGCCACAATGACAGAGAAATTAGGTACTTAATTTCTACGCATTCTTCTTCAAATACTCATTCTTCTTCAAAATAGTATCTAGCAGACTCCAGAAAGGGAAACAAAGGCTTACCTTATACTTCAACCTGGTATAAGGTTAAGGTTATATATGCTTTGCTTCCCTCAACATGTTTCAGATTACAGCATAAAACTCAACATATAGACTGGAAATATATAAATAGCAATATAAAAAACCAACTAAAATTTAACAGAATTGCTCTTGCACATTAGTACAGCCCTGCTGACTCTAAAGAGACTGCACAAGTGGGCAGAATTTAACGCCAAGGAGGAAATCAAATGATATATCTAGTTTTTAATTTATTTTTAATAAGTATTTGGAAATATTTTTTTCAGCACAGTTAAAGTATAATACAACTAAAATAGAGGCTAGATTTTCAATGACAACTTAGTGGTACTTAAAAACCAAAAATGAACATGACCTCAAAACTTCAGCAAGGCTTAGGACAACCTCAGCTCTCAATTCACAGATATCAATATTCAAAATACAAACAGAGGAAGAAAATTTTGGGAAAAGATACATTTCTTTTTTTCTCATGAGAAAGCTTACGCTAGTACAATAACCTGTTCTCATTAAGTCAGTGTTTTTTGTTGTCTCTGACTTGAGTAGAAACATGATTAAAAGGACAGATGAAACCTTGATTAAGAATTGTTTTATTCATATACCTTTGCAATAAAAGAAAAAAAAAAGGGAAAATAAGCATTCTCAAAACATAAGCATTTCAAAATAGAATGTAAGCATCTATTTATAAAAAATATAAAAATATATTGTTTAAGTATCTGTAAAGCACTACAGACTCTAGTGTAACTCATTTTTATGGAAAAGCTATAGTTGATATTAAACTTGTTTTCACACATTGAGCTTTCAGATACGTGTGACATATTAAAAAAAATGCCATCAATTATTTGCAGCAATTTTTTAATATTATGCTTCTCAGTGTTTTCAAATGATTTACTGAAACTGCTGGAAGTTACTTTGGTGTCAGATTCTGCACTGCATAGGAACATTCCCAAGAAACTGAAGTACTAAGCTGGGCAGTTTGGCAGTTGGAATATATATAGTACAGTGCACTTACGCAAGCAGGCTGTTAGCCTCGGTGCCCCAGAACACATGCGTGTGAGTGTAGATCCCATCCCCTACGTGTCAAGTTGATGTAGCTTTTTAGAGAAATTTAAGCCCAGGTAAAAAATTACTAGCACGCAATCTGAAAACGGCACAGATTTTCTGGCAATGCGGTACTCATGAATTACTGACAGCCCTTAGCTAAAACAGCTTGTGCAAAAGTCTGTGTCCTGTGGATATGTAACTAATAAGAAGTGGATGTCTGCAGGAATTCTACACATCTTCTAGGTTTATAACGTATCCAAATGCTATGTCTAGCACTCAAGATATCTTGCATAGAAGATTTATGATCCATAAAATAATGAATTTCATTCATTCATCTATATTATGTCTCATCTTAAGTAGATCACTATACAGTCAAATTCCTCATTAATTAATCATGCCAGACCATAACATTTTCTCCATCACTATGAACAGGAGTGCTATTACTGTTACAACTGTAAATATATTGTGTATGTAGCAGGTCTGTTGTCTGGAGTTACTATCACTGCTTCTTGGATATAGCCTGAGCCTCACAATAATTTTGTGCAAACCAATATGAGGCTGAAACATGAACAAAAGCATATTCTGATCTGTCTGAAAATTAAAAAAAAAAATAGTTTTCACTAGCAAGTAAATTGTTCACTTTTCATCCTTCAATCAAAAAACAAATGCGTAACTCATAATAAATGGGAATACTAATATGAGTAAAGGCATCCATATGATTAAGGATTAATTAAGAAACAATAAAGAAACAATACAATAAATAGTATCTACATTTCCACATGAGCCATAAATTAATTCTGTTTCTAAAAACAAAGCATGTTTAAAAAGCACATTTAAAGTGTGGAAAGAACTTTAAAACAGTTCCAAAAATACAAGAGAAAACACAAGATACAACGCATGCATTTAATTATTCTTAGCCTTAATGTATAAAATAAAAATCTACCTTCAAATTTTGGTATTACTGTAAATTAAGATGAAAGGCAGAACAGACTTCCTGTTGAATATCAGTGTTCAATATCAGCAAGAGGAGGGAAAAACAAATGAGTAATAGAATGTTATAAACACACACAAAAAAGGCGCAAGACTAACTAGCTACTGTTTCGATGATTAGAGACAGGAATAGATTTATTAACTTACCCTCATCTTTGCACAAGCATCCTGTGTTGACTCTGTGCCCCTTAACTCTTTTACCAGCATAGAACCTAAATACTAAAATAGAAATCCATTAAACTTCATGTAGCTAAGATTTGAGAACAAACATATGTCTGCAGAGAAGCACTAAAAATACTTTAAATGAGTGGTAGCAAACAGCCTAACATTTTTGATTTTAGATTTTTTTACTCTGCAGATCTCTGAGAGATCATTTAAAATGGTGAGTTTTAATCAACACTCTACATAAAACAGGAATGCATAGAATGAATACCTTAATTTAGATACCGTCCTTAGAAAAAGAACCTGCAAGTATTCTAGGTTATTTTCGTTATTTAAACAAGAAAAAACCCTACTGATTCCATCTTAAAAATGTCATTTTTTTCCCTCATAAAAGAATAAATGGAGCTTTTTTTTTTCCCCCTCCCTGAGCAGTCATCAGCCAGGCCCGTACTGCTGTGCATCCAACCATGTGCATGGAAGGGCAGCAGAGATGTTAGCCTCTGTGCACCCACTCTGCAACTACTTCATCCACAGACAGCAAACAGAGCCCAACATCAGCACACAGCGAAACTGAACTGAAATCGGGCTCCAACCACTATTTGCTTTGCACCTGCTTCTTTTCCATCGCTTGTCTTGCTGGTGTGTGCAGCCCAGGGGCTGCACGCCCCTGGATTTGTTAACGAGGGGTGGAGGACTTCTCCGTGCTGAGTGTAAACTGAGCTGCCCCTTGCTAGAGGAAGCCGACTATATCTTCATTGCCTTCCTCGGCTAGTAGAGAGGGTCTTGTTACTCTCAGCAGGTTTGTGCAACCACCCCAAACACCCAACGTTTTTCCTATGTACAATACAGGCCTATGTATTTGTGGATGTTCCCTTGTTGCTATTGCTCAGAGATGCCATTCTCACTGCAGCTCAACACCACGGCTCCTCTTAAAGCCTCAATCCTATGTGAGCAACACGGGAGCTGAAGAAAAGTCAAACCATTGGTGAGAACGGGATGAGTGAGCAATAAAAGCAAAGGCAAGTTGTGCCGGAGCTTCAACCCAGAGGAGGTCACCAAAGTTAGGTGGCCTTTTTGAATTCTAATGTACCGGTGCATCTAGGAAACAGTGTATACTCTTAAAACTGGTATCATAAAAAAGAAGTGATCAAAAATAACTTGAGTTGTGGCTGAGTGCAAATGGGGAATGAACAGAAGGTATGCTCGTACAGCTCCCTGTTTTCTTGACCTAGACTGAGGGACTGTGTTTAAAACCTTCAGTTCACACTATGTACCACAGGAGTCTCTGACCTGTAAGAAAATGTACACATATTTGACCGTAGACAGTAGCCCACCCAGTAGCTGCTGAGAATCACCACACACGGCATTATAAACAGAGGAGTGAGCAACACCAGTGCAACTACATGAGTGCAGGTGGAAAGGAAGGAATGAAGGGCATTCCTGCAGGACTGCGAATGTGAGCAATACTTAAACCAAACAGCTGTGAGTCCAGCTGGAGGCTTGATGATGACATGAATAGGGCACTGGGCATTAATTTGACAGGATGGCTTGACATTGCCCTTACAGAAGAACAACCAATTTAGCGCAGGCTCTGAAATTAGAAAATTAAACAAAGGCATATTGAGATGAACTGTATCTGTCTCTGGGTTCTTCGCTGTGTGACACCTTTGCTATCACTGGCAAATGATAGCAAATGATTATTCGCTGGAAACAAGGCAATTCAGTTCTTTAAATGTTATCAGATGATGGCTCAACAACTTAATATTTGCATGAAAGCTACCGGTGGGAACAGGCATCAGGGACAAAAGCAGCGTTTGTGCACTCATGGCAGAACAGGAGAGAAAAAGAGACATTCCTGTCCCTTCTGCATAACAGCAAAAAATCTCAGCTCTAGGCATTCAAAAATGCTTCCCAGGGTGGACTGCGGAATAAACAAGCAAATCACATAGGTACCGCACAATTAGGTTGTCAAAAAATGTGAAATCCTGGGAGGGAATTTTGCTTCCCTCAGACTTCTTGTGATCTCAGCACTGTTCCTTCTCGATGACCCTGAGAATGTGGGAGGAATATTCTCCCATATATGTCCTTCCATGGAGAGAAGATACCAACGCCTCATTGGCTGAATGGTGTGGCATACAGTGAAAGCTGACACTCATTATTAAATCTTCTACTCTACATTTATAGTCAGTATTTTACTTTATAATCGTAGTCATAACATGTCTTGTGGCTGACACATGGCCCTGATGCACAGTCTTTAGGAAAGAAAGATATTTCTTGAAAAGAACTGTAATTCTGATATTTTGCTAAATATCTCATTCCTGTTCATCCCAACTTTCACTTCAGCAGAAGGCTGTAGTCAAAATCAATTATAAATGCACCTTTGAAAGACCATATTTGGAATTTACTGCTGGATCAAATAGTGAAATAAGAGGCAAACCCAATCATTACACAGAAAAGTATGAAAAATATCTTCTTAAAAAATGAAAATATCTTAAAAACTAAAAGTAACGAAACTTCCCTTTGAATTAGAGATGCTCAGAATCAGAAATGCTTGTCCTATGGATTGGAAACATCACTTTGGGATCATGATTCCCATCTTTCCTAGCTCCTTTGCCCAAAACTAGGTTTCTGAAATTCAGGCAAAGTAATGGGTACATGAACTGCTCTACATTAAGCACAAGGATCCCATCTTACATTGTTTTACTGCTTTTCTATTATCAGCCCCGACTACTAGACTGGTGTATGTGAAGGAGAAGAAGGAGATAGGGGCATCTTCCCTCACTGCTACCACCACAGCACCTAGTCTCTGTGAAGTAACAGTGTCATTTCTCCAATAATTACATGGGCTGCAATATATGACAAAAATTCATAACAAAAAGTACTGTGCATGTTTAATGCTTATTTATGAAGATTACATTAATTCAGAGGAAGAGGCCTGCCTCATTAAAACTGACAAAATATTGTAAATGAAAACATCCCACTCTATAAAAACTGAGATGAATATGATCTACTCCAAACCAAACCATTACATTTATCAATACTTACAAATGCCTTGTAATCACACGATTGGAAGATGAGTTTCTCTGGATGATGTTGCCAGTACTGTACAGGTGTTGATGCTGTGGCTTCATTTGGAGGTCTCAAGGTAATTGAAGGCTCTCCCCAGTCTCCTGTCTGAAAATCACAGTTATTCAAAATATGAAAATATTGCAGCAAAATTTGTTATAAAGTAGCCCTCCACTCCTGTGCTCAATTAACAGTAATGTGTTTTCTATGCATAGAGCCAAGTAACTAAAATAAAGGAATAAAAATTCTACAGCACTTTTCATTATTAAATTATAATCCAAAGTCATCTACTATAGTGTTTAATGATGCTTTAATTAAATCAATTTACTTTTAGAATAAAATCATTAGGCACCTGAAATATTTATTAAAAATGACTGTTTACAATACATGCGTGCGGATGAGAGCACTTGAAAAAAATCACAAGATGCACAAAAATGTCATTCACAAATTCCTCTATGTGTTTTACGAGCTTTTCTACACAATTAATGTCTTCCATTATCAGCATAAATAACTACTAACTAACTTTTCTAAATGGCTAAAAAATTCAGACCTTGCTTTGATCTAAAGACTTACACACTCTTCAAACACATAAGGCATTCTTTATGAGCATTTACTTTGATCATCTTTTCCTTGTGCCTCATTGTGGAGCTACCCACATCGCCTTTCCTCATCACCCTTCTTGATATGAAGGAGTGTCTTCCTAGAGCTGTCATCTCCCCCTGTTCCTCAAATCCCTAAAGCACATGGGTAACACTGACGTTTGTGGCTGAACCCCTCGCAGGACACTCTTCTCCCTTCCCAGAAGAGCCATTGCAGACACCTCTACAGGTGTCCCACGGCTGTGCTGGCCTGGGTCTCACCTGCCACTGCGCATTTCAGACATGATTTCATTGCACCAGCACTGACCTCTGGGCCCTTCGGGGATCCTGCTACCTTGTAGGCTCACAGGGACAACCTTCCTTTTGAGGTTATGTATTTTTTAACTGTGATCTCACCCACTTTTGGTCCACGTGCCCGTCTCCATACCCTTTTCCAAAACAGCCCCTTGAACCACAGGCCAAGAGGGGTGCTGCTGAACCAACACCGGCTGGCTCCAACCAGACACCATCCATGGATGGACTCTTCCTCCTCCTCCCTCTGTCCCTGGGCCCACTCCTCTCTACTCTCTGAGAGGCTGCTCCGTCTCAGACTTCCCCTTGTCTTTCCACTCTGCCTTTTGGGGATCAGATTGCTATTTCCTTCCTCACTTGCTTATTCTCCCTCAAATGGCTTTACTCTCCTATGTGATTACTGCAATTTGGATTATACTACCTCCTTTATCTGCCCATATTTCTCAGTATTTTCCGTGTGTGCAATGTTATTTAAATAGTGTGGAAACCAGCATTGGTATTTCTCCTAGAATATGGCTGGAAGTTAATAAAAAGTTAAACATCAAAAACACATGAAAAAATTATTATTGAGACATTCAAAAGTCTGGCAGACTACCACATCCTACTAATTAAACCAGGACAGAGTAAACAAAACAAGTACATCATTTTCATGTGTCACAAAATAATGAAATGACACACATTTGCACAACTCTGCAATGAAAAGCAAGAGATAAATCTGGAAACATCAACATTACCCTGCCAATATGGTAACTTCAAGCAAGTGAACGTCATAAAACAAGTCAATCCTACTTAATGCTGACACTATTAGCACATCTACAAATTATACAGTATTGTAATTTTGGTTTTGCCTAGTTAAGTTGTTTGTATTATATTGTATAGATACAACTTCAAGCTCAAACTTTGGAAGGAAAGCAGCAGCAGCAATTGCCTCAATTTTTGGCATTCTGTGTCCACAGAAATGAAACCTTTTGACCACTAATTTATAAAGCCTTTCATTATATTTAATCTTAAGTAAGAGCCTGATTTTCTCATGAAGTAGTTCTCCTTATAAAATATGGATGCAACCGTATAAGGATATGAATCCTTACTAGTGGAGTTTATATTTGACTACAAGCGAAGTTGCAATGCGTATTACATTACATGCTCAGTGTCTGCTGTACACTGCTCAAGGCTCCTAACTAACAGAACACTTGAAATGGACTTTTGTTTTTCCCTAATGAAGTTATACTTCAGTACATTCTGTATGAGGAAACTGTTCTCAGGAGGAAAATCCATTTAGCAGAAGTATATTGCAATGGAAGCGTAAATTTGGGATATAGGAGCTAAGAAAGTCCATCCTTTGACCTTTGGTCTTGCCACCCTGGGAGCCTGGGGGGTCTCTGTGAGGTAGGAGCACAGTTTCCACAGCAGAAACGACTTTGGGTGGTGCTCCACACAGTTCTGTTGCATTGGTTTACGAATGGCTTTCCTCACACACGGAAAGTGGATAGTGCAGGCAAATTAAGAAAGATACATAAGGAATAAAATGAATACGTCATTTAACAGTTTGACTCATTTCTACATGAAAGATATTAATAGCAGGATTTAAGAACATGAAGAACTGCATCCGATCTGTCTGCAAACAGAGAACAGTAGCGAGAGAAGCAGCGATCACCTCTCATATTGGCTTTATTTTACAAAGGAGCTAAGGAGCAATAATCATAAGGAAATGAGGAGTAATCTTCAACCAGACTAATAAAGCTAGAATACGATATAGTTAGAGAGGATTGTGCAGAGACTATTCATTTGTATTCATTAATTACTCTATTAATATATAAGATCATCCAAGTAAAGACTGTATTCTTTTTAGATTAAAGAAAACAGAACTGATAAGATTATTATACGTCTCCCTGGGATGATCTAGACACACAATACAGCTGAGATTAAGGGGATGTAGAATTTAGAGATACAGAGTTTCTGTATCTGGCAGTTGCAGCTGAAGACCTTTCATGTATCGCAGTGTGTCTGGTAAAGGGAGCAGTTATTAAGAAAAGCTGCATAAAAATTAAACGTCATCAGAACAGATTTTTTTGATGGATGAAGGAGGAGACATGTTAAACAGAGCCATAAAAACCTTTTTTTTATTATATAATAAATGCTTTTTAATATTCAGTATAAGTGGTTTCTGGTCTCATTTCCTTTTTTTTTTGGTTTCTTATAAAACTTCTTACATATTCACATCATGATAGTACCATTATTCATTACCTATTTAGTCTGAATTATAGCAGGGAAGGCTCCAAAGCCCAGCTCCATGAAGATATTTAGAGGTCTAATTCCTATTACATATTCCCCATCCAATCTTTTTTTTTCCTTCCCCAGAAGGGGAAGAAAAGCCTTTAAACAAGATTTAGACACCTAAAATCTAAATACTTTCATAAATCCAGACCTAAAAGACTCTAAGGGGAGGAAAAAAAACGCTCTTCAGCTAAGACACTCTTGTCAGACACTAAAATGCTTAGATTTAGGAAAATAAGGTGTGTGTGATGAGGGCAATTAACTCCTGTTAAAATGCATAGTGGCAGGAACATCTCCTAGTGCTAGGAAAGCCCTGAGAGGACAGTTAAATCTAGGGTAGAAAAATATGAATTACTAGGAGTTTCATATCTGATAACTTGTTTGGAGCTCACGTGTGGTTTATATAAGGAGCTTCAGGCCCCTCGGAAATATTTAGAGCATTTTCAAGCACTATGGAAATGCTTGTAAACTTGGGGACAGGACTAAGTACGATGTTTGGTTTAGCTTTGTAGAAATGCAGATGATGTAACAAAGATTTTCCAGTTTGAACAATCTATTCGAAATTAAAAGAACTTATCAAACTTCTAAGCTTATGTATTTACGGTGACACAGCAGACACCTGGGGCTCCTTATCTATCAGCTGAAGCGGAAAGGCAAGGGAGGGATTTATTCCTCGCCTAACCTAACGTCACGGCTCCCCCGAGAGCCGCGCGATCCGAACGTAGAGGAGTTGCCTTACAAACGGCAGGCGAGCAGCAATCCCAGCACAACCTCCGTAAGGGCTGGCACCTCTTTCACGGAACCTCCCTCCTTCCTCAGCTCTCCGGCTGGAGCGAGGGGTTGGGCCGAGGGGCGGCCCCGCTCCGGAGCGGCGCCCGCGCTCGGACTCGGCACTCGCGGCCTCCAGCTTGGCACGTGCCGAGGCCGCGCGCCCGCGCAGGGCGACGCGCGCCAGCCACCAGGGCAAGGCCACATGGGCGCGGGCGCGGGTCTGACGCTTTCCGGCCGAAGAAACTATCATCTTCTCCCCGCAAGAATTTCTACGGGCTAGTCAAATCCCGATCCTTTGCCTTTTCTTTTTTTTTTTTTCCTAATCCCTACTATTTATGACAGAAATTTTCCTAGTTCCTCACAGCTTTTTTTTTTGCGGGGGGAGGGAGGAGGTGCGGATAAGTGGAGCAGGCTACTGCTGTACTTATAATTTTATCCATTTCTAAAGCTCAGCAGCCAAAATGGCCTCTCTGAAAGCACTAATCCAAGGAGGCAGCTGTGTGTCAGGCGCTAAGAGGTATTTGCGGACCTTCTCAAGAACTATGTCTAGGGAACCGTGTCTTATCGCAGTGCAATGCAGATAGATAACCAGCTCTGCTACCTCTTGCACCGCACCGATACCTTGCGGAGCGCCAGGAGGGCTCCGTCTCGCTCCCTCCCAGCGCCCTCCTGCTGTCGCAAAGGCCTGCAGGGTCTGCCAGGTTGACACAGAAGGGGCTGCACGACACGGCGTGGCGCCGAAACGGTGCAAACGGAGCGTTTGACACTGTTTCTGGCTCTGAGGTCATGAGCAAACACACACGTCGGGGACAGAAGTAAAGCTCCCGGGGAGCGAGGCGGCCACGGATAACCCCCCGTCCTTCCCGGGGCTGCAGCACACGGCCAGGACACGCTCACCACACGCCACGGCACATGGAGGAACGGACATACGAGCCCAGAGGAGCGCGGACATTCACAGACCATGTTGTCATTCCAGCAATGTGACACCCGGAGATAAGACCATAGCGACAGACTGCACATCCAGAGAGGGACAACATAGCCATTGATCGCTGTGTCTTACATTATGAACCTGGTGAATCGAAGAGAAAGGATATCCTGCATTCTGGTTGGTCCATATCTCACAGACAGAGGACTGCTAATATAAACAGAAAACTATATCTCATCTTGCAAATATTAATGCACCACGAGTGCCAAACGGCAAGAATAATTAAGAAAAGGAATGCATCGACATGAAAAAAAAACCCAAAATAAAAACAAATAAAAGAAGTAAAGCAGCTGTGAAGAGTTTTTATTTTTCCGCTGACAAAATACTGCTGGTATGGCTGGAAGGAAACCTAGCTTATCCAGAGACTTTAGAGGAGGTTCCATGCTGTGAGTACAAGAAAACATTTTAATCGGGAGTGCTGGTGAAGTCAAGAGATAAAGTTATGCAGGCATAAACAGAACACGTAGAGAGCAGAAGAAATACTGGTTACTTCCAGGTTTTGGCAGGGAAGAAGTTTTGAATGAACATGCCAGTTAAGTTTTGAGCCTTGAATCTCACTCTGCTGGCAGTGGATTGGGTCACATGGAGAGGGGAGGGAAAGGTCTGGCAGGACAGTCTTGAGGAAAAATCAGTTTTCACAGTAACAACCACCAGCAGAGTAAATGCATTGCAATTACGTAAGGCAGTCACCCACTACCTCCCGCACACAGCAGTTCCTTTGCGTACAAGGACATAGCTAGTATTACCTGTGCTACTCATCAATGCCCCGCTCGGTAACTGAAGGGTTCCAGTCTATGGGGTACATTATTTTGCATACAGTTTGTAGCAGCAAAGCAAGGTAAGCTCTAGCAAAAGCAGCAGAACTAGACAGGCCCAGCATTCACTGGCATCTTTTACATATTTCCTTGTTTGGACACTCATCAAGAAAGCATCTGTGACACCGCAGCAAAAGCGAAGATAACATTTTACAGTAGCCAGGCAACTAAAACAAAGCATCAGACGTAAGAGCTGCCCACAGGATCTTAGGCAGGCAGCAACAGAAGGCACTAAACACACATGAAAAATGCAATTGCAGCATCCAGAATAGCTAGCAATTAATATATCAGTAGTTTAACAAAAGGAGAGTGTTCATTGCCAGTGCTTATTATCAGCAGCAGGAATGCAGCATTGATGCTCGAACCAGATAACCCAGAGAAGTGCAGCTGTTTGCAGAAATACGAGGCTCGCTCTTACCTTTTGTGGTCTGCAGCCCGGCTTCCTGGCTGGTGACAGACCAAGCCGTGGTCCTGCTTACTGTCAGGGCACGCTGGCGTCCTCCGCACTGACTAGCGCCCGCTGCCAGACAGGCTGGGGGCCAGCTAATGTTGTTATGTGCTCCTGATTTCCTTCCCGAGTTGAAATGCATGTGCAAACACACACATCCCTTCCCCGCCAGCTTCATTAATTTTTAAACTTTCCTATATCTGGTTCCTTTCTTCTCCCTCACTGTTGTTTGCTGGGGTTTATGCACCGCCTGGGTGCTGTGCCTGGCTTTTCATTTCAGTAGCATTAACTAACGAAAGCTTTGCCTTTGCTTTCCTGTCCTCTGCCGCATCCTCTGCAGCTTGCTCCTTCCCCATGGGCAAAGCCGGGAGCAAAGCCCGCTCACATATTCCTCCACCGCACCCTCATGGAGGCATTTCACTTCTTGGCACTAAGTGTCATTCTTTGGCACTTCCTTGGAGAGAGCAGGGCTCATAAAGGCAGATGTGTGGGGCACCCATCTGCAAGAGGCAAAACCTGGGTCCATGTCTCAGCTCTGAGTTCGAGTGAACTTCCGCCACTCAGGCCTACCCTCAGAATTAGAGGTTTGGATCAGGGGTTATGTGAAATTATTTTTAAATACAGGTGAGTCATTTCATTGAAGAGGACAAGCCAAAACTGAGTGAAAAAAATTTGTGATTGTGTGAATGCCCGTTCAGATGTACAGTATTTAACAACTCATTACTCAGTTTTGCACTCATTAACGTCTGAATGACTAAGAAACTGAAAGGCAGTATGCAAGCAGCATTACTTTGAGAAAGGTAATGGATTTTGAATTCAGAAACCGACCTTTTCCTTGCATCCTTATAAAAATATTTAGCATTTGCTATATATATTTTTTATATTTTCAAAGTGCTGGGTTTTTTTAATGAATTATGAAAAGCCCCCTGAGAAGCACTTAAAGTTGCATGCCCCTGTGCCGAAGAGGAAGGAGCCAAGAAATGGAAAAAGGTTAAGTGAGTATCTGAGGCTAGAAAAGAGGCAGTGGGAGGGAGAGTTGGGATTAGACTTCAAAACACTCCTAATTTTGAGTTCCCAAAACATATGGCCTCAAAAAGAAGGAAAAGAATCAAATCTGTTCATGCATTTACACTGCAACAAAACAGAAATACACTCGGGTCCTTAATACCACTGACACAACAGGCTCTGTGAGAAAGACTTCCACAAAGATTTTCCTATAGAAAAGGTCCTGGTAAAGGACGGCCAAACAAAAAAGACAAAAAGTAGCATCAGCTACTTGGTAGTAAACATGAGCTCATCTTGTTCTTCACCAAAAGATAAATGCTACAAGTAACATTTCCACAAGCCTGTATATGCACATTTTTGTGGTGTCACACTCAATTCAATAGCTTCAGCATCACCGGCATGGAACACTGTCCCGGCACATTCCCTGGAGGACAAAAGTCGGATGGATGGCAGGGGTCGAGAAAAGGAGGGCCTGAATGGCCTGTAGAGCTCCTACCATGGTGCACGTGGCTGGTGAGGCTGGTGAAAGGAGGGCAGGAAGGCTCCCTCGGCCACTCTCCACTCACCATTCCTCTTCCTTTCCCAGCAATCCCAGTTCGGCCGTAGTCTCCTACTCATGTCATTGCTATCTTTCAAGGGGGTTGCTGAAGGAAAATTTTACTCATAGTGTTTATTTAGCTTGACCTCCTTGATTTCATGGAAACATGTTCATGTAAGAAATATGATTGCATATTGTTCCCGCTAACTTCCTCTGTGATAAAGGCAATAGAGCACAATTATTTCAGAGCTCTGCTGTAAAGGCAGTGACCAGTCCTATTACAAAGTGTTTGCACATTCCCAACTACTTTAACTCTTTTTAATTACTTGCATATTTACTAAAAAATCCATAGGACAAGATATACAGAGGTCTTCATAGCTGTGGGCTGTGTTGGGACACAATGCAGCATTTCAAATAGGTGATCAAGATTATCCGAGGAAAATTTGCTGTAGATCAGAAAGAACAAGTACGTGTGGTGTAATCTCAATGTACTGAGCAGAAGTCGATGAATTTCATTCTATAGCACATAATAAAATGTCAAAAAAAAAAAATCGAAACCAGCAGGAAGACAACTTTGGTGAAAGCACCAAAGACGGGCCAAAAGAATATTTAAGATGGGAGAAGAGGAAGATTCTGAAAATTATGGCTAGCCTAGCTGCAAGGACCAGAGAACGAACAGATTTTTGTTTTGTTTTGTTTTAATCCAGACTCACTGTCCCCTTGCCCTTGTGGCCTATGAGACCTTCTGACATTGCACCTGGATTCATGAAGTAAGTACACAGGAATAGGTGCATAAAACTGTGTCTATCTCGCTCTTTAGATTTTCATATATAGCTGTATTTACACATATATACACAAAATTGCGGCTAACAAATGATCTTGCCTGAAATCAGTTAGCCTGCAGAATATCTATAGGTCCAGAGAAATTCAAGATATTTATAGTGAGGATGTCCAGCATGAATCATCTCAAGTCAAATTTCTGTCTTTTGTTGGAAAGCTGGCCTACTAGATAAGCAACTGCAAGGAGAAGCACAGTAGGACTCCGACGCTAATTGCAAGGCTTCTGATGGGGCATCATATGGCATTATCATAAGCAAACTAGCTTGAATCAAAATGCAGTGGTTGCACAGAAAGTTTAAATATCCATTTAAAGAATAATTATCAGTATTCAAACACAACTGGACTGGAATATACTAAGGGAATCAGCAGGTATCTGTTCTAGTGGCTTGCGTGAGAGCTCAGTCTGGGGACAAACCAGAATTCAAGGACTTTCCAGAAGTGGGTAAGAAATGAAAATGGATCACAGAATCACAGGATGGTTGACATTGGAAGGGACCTCTAGAAATCACCTAGTCCAACCCCCTGCTCCAGCAGGGACACCCAGAGCACGGGGCACAGGGTGGCATCCAGGCAGGTTCTGAAGATCTCCAAGGAAGAAAACTCCACAGCCTCTCTGGGCAGCCTGATCCAGTGCAGTGGATCTGATGAACCACAGAAGACAGTGAGATGAAATTCAGTAAGACAAGAGTATTGCTTGGGAAAGTAAGATTAAATACACAAAAAAAATACCAAATAACCTATCAGAACAATTTAATGTAAGGGAGAGCACACAAAGATCTGGAAGTTTCAGTATACTACTAAATAAGCATGGCGTCTCCGAGACTGTAAATAATTCACAGGAAAATTCAGTTTGGAAGGGACCTCAGGATATCTTTAGCTCAATTTCGTGGTCAAAGTATAGCCAACTGTGAGCAGGTTGCTCCAAGGATGGAGACTGCCGAGATGTTCTGGGTAACCAGCTCCATGACTTGACTGTACTCACGGGAAAAAAAGCTGCTCTTTGCATACAGTTAGAGCCCCTCTTGCTTCAATTCATGACCCTGAAGCTCTCGTCTCCAACCAGCCTCTTCCAACCAGCTTCCATCAGCCTCTCCTGAGAGGGCAAGTGCTCCAGCCCAAATCATCTTTGTGGACCTTTACTAAATCCCCTTTTTCTAAATAAAAAGGATGTACTTAATAAAAGAAACATACTGTAAGAAATGGCAAGGAATTTTTGATCGGTATACAGCCATGATTGGTGCATGTGCATGTGAGGAAATGTCCAATTTTGCTCACTGCACCGTATGGAGGATGGAAGATGGGAATTTAGGAGAACGACAGCAGTAGACAAAAGTCCAGAGAAAACACAGCAGGACCATGGTTGGATAACCATCAGTCCCGGATGGTCTTGTCACAGCTGGGGCCAGGGAGCTGATGGCTCCTGATCACATCTAGGCAGAGGAGCTGCTTTTGCTGTCTTCTCCAAATATCTCCTGCAAGGCTCGCTCACTCTCGCACTTCCTGCTACAGGGAAACAGAATTACTGAACATAATCAGTGTGCTTATTTCCTGTCCTCTTCCAATGCTGCGTCTCAACATACGGCTGAGTCTTGGGAAATTGTTCTCGTCTCCCGGCGCTTCAGTTCCAGTGAAGCACAGAAGTGAGAGGATGAAACAACAGCACACCCCGCTTTTGCATGCAAATCATCTAGCAATATCTCACTAAGTATATTTCAGTTTATCTCAAAAAATTATGAGAATTTTGGATCAAATCCCAGAAAATCATTCTTGACATGTCGAACAATCTTTAAAGGTGCAAGTGCCAAAAGAAACAAATGCCATTGGATGAATGGGTCTATTTAGCCTCTTTTATAACTGTTGCTCTGACTGTATTAGGATGGAGGGAGAGCAGTTGTGTAGTGTCAGCAGATGTTGCCTCCCTGAATGTTCCCAAAACTCTGGGGAGAGCTCGTCTTACAGACAGGAATAAAAACAACGTCTTCAGAGCGGGAGAGTGAAATTTCAAATAAGTATTTTTTTAATAGAAGCAGAAATTAGAAATATCAATTCTTATTAGAATAATTAGCTTGTTATATATTAGAATATTATCTTTTGCATTATTGCATTTCTTTTGCTCTTTCTGAAAATTCTTTGCATGACAATTTCCAGAAAAGCACAAGCCATCCTGAAATGACATTCTTCCAGGAAGGCAGAGCTTCCTCGGTCTCGGCAGTGATACCCTGCCCCGGGTCAATGCTCCCTGTCAGCAGCTCTCCGTGTGCTCGTACAAGGAGGGAGCTGCAGTCCCCGTGCCCATACACCGTCACTGGAGGAAGGGCCACAACTTGCCCACGGTCACATCAAGTTATCAAAGCTGCCTTGTAGAGCTGCTAGCAGAGCTGACAGCGCAACCCTCTCTCCTGCATCGCAGTCCAGCACATCACCTGATGCATCTTGCACAGAGGATCGTTCTTTGCAAACGATGAAAAAAAGACTAATAATAAACCTGTGTTTCTCTTTCAACCAGCTGAAGCCCTCCTTCAGTAGACTGCTGTGACAGAGATCTTCTTAGAAAAACAGACCTTTTTCAGCCTGTTTCTTACTTATCCCAGATCTGGGTTGCTGTTAGTGAGGGATGCAGCTCTCGATGCAAGGTCTTTTCCAGGAGCTCAAAAATACATTAGAGACCAAATTCTGATTTGATTCTGAAATACTTAGATTTCTATTAGAACAGAGCTTCTCCTATTAGAAAAGAGTAGAATAAACTATCTCTCCTTCTCCATTTTTTCATATAATCCTAATGTTGAGCTTCTAGTTCACAAGTCTGAATGTGAAAAACAGTAAATTAATAAAGAACATCTGTCCCCATCTTGAAGGAACATCTGTCCCGATCTTGGTGTAGTATTTATGGCAATAATTTGGATCATTAGTACCAAATATAGAAGAGACTTCTTTAATTCCATATGTTGAAGCAGCATGTAGGTATCATCCACATCCCACAGTTTTATTGCTAAAATGTTAGCTTCTCTAATATTTTTGAAAAAAAAAAAAATGGGTAGAAATTACTTACCTTTTCCATAATATCTTTATCAGTTTACTTGGCCACATTAAAAACACAATACTCAAGAGTTTTAATGATGTAAGTTTTTTGAAATTAATGTAGGGTTAAAGATAGCAATATATGATGTCTGAACCGAAGAGACAACTGATGCCACTGTCAGTAACATCTATGTCATGCAAGTAAAATAAAAATAGATTCTGCTAACCATTTTTCTTTTGATATTAAATTGAAGGTCTTTACAGTTCAGTCATCTTTCCATATTTAAAAATAAAATGCAACTTCAAATATAAACCTTGGATTTTGCATAGTTTTCTTAAAAATGTCTGTCTTTTCATCGTCAAGCTGCATACTATTTTTTTTTTCGTATCTAAAAAGCAGAAGTAAGAAAACCTTAGGAACAAGAACGGAATGAAATAACCTAGATAACCATATTTTTGTATGCATTGTTTCCCATATCCACTGTAATATTAAAGAATTCTGTTATTTCATTTGCAATTTCAAGCATTCATAAAATAAAATATCCTTCATTACTTCTTACATAAGCTTATCTAATACACCAATCTTTTCCCAGACATTTTTCTTCTTTCACCACAATACTTAAATCCTTTCAAAGTAGAGAAAGAAAAATATACAAGAAACAGGCAAATAAAAATACCATTCTGGGATCAAAATTTAAAAACCTAAAAACATGTCTGGTAAGACATCACTTCTATTTTTGGCTTGCTACAAACTTCCCATGCCGTCTTAGCCAACTAGCAACATTCCTGTGCCTCGTTTTTTCTAGCTGTAAAATGAAAAATATGTTTTTAAGCGCTCTAGCCCTACAGATCCATGGAAAAATATGAAGGCATTAATGTCTGTAAAGCATTTGATAGATATTGGAGAGCTGAAGATACTACTTCAGAAACTGGAAAAAATTATTTCTAAAAAAGTTTCAAATAAACCTGTCTGTTCTAATTTTGTCAGTTGCTTTTACTACACTTTCCTTTATTGCAGACTTGTACATATCAATCCTAATCCTTCAATTATTATACCACACAAAACAATGTTACAAAACAGTAACACACTATCCAGATGTTATGGTGACCATACATTTTAATTATCTTGCTTTAGATAAGAGAAGGAATCAGACTGAGAAGGAATCCGGAAAAGCTGGCAAAATCAAGTTTGAGCTGGGTTCAGCATCTCCGAGAAAGAATTTCTCCAGCTAGGGATTTGCTTTTCCAGCTTCCTGAAATCTTACATGATTCTCTTCATCCCATCACATCCCACTGGAATGCCCACTGCAGGGACCAAGTTTGGGGGTGTCCCACCAGGAAGCTGAATCCGGCTCATCCCCACCTCCCTTCCCCCACACAAGATCACACTCCCAAGGGGTGTGCTGTATGTTCACCCTGGAGCAAGAGCGTCCATCAGCATCACAATGGCACCCAACACTCCTCTGGGATCGCCTCTGCTCTGCTCCTGCAATGAGCTGCCCAGTCCTCAGCTCACTGTGTGTGCACCCACCCACCCACCCAGGAGTGGGGATCGTGCCTTTGGACCCATGATGTGTCTGTGTCTGCTCATGCAGGAGGGTCTTCACCCTCCAGACACCGCAGGAAGCCGCCTTGCTGCCCACGGGGGCCCAGAGCACCGTATTTCACTGACTGTGTCAATAACAGCCACGGCCTCAGGGACTTACAGTCCTGGATATGCCTGTGCCTCCTAACTAAAGTTTTCCTGCTGCTTGAAGAATTGTGACTCCTAAAGAGTTGACATTTTGATCAACATAGTTTAACGAACTTAACCTCAGGAATTTTACTTTTAAACTCCAAAGTTCTTCCTCACAAATATTATATTGCTCCTGCATTTTTCAGAGGTGAATTAAGAGCCCACTGACTTCAGCAGGACTCTTTTGATGGATTTTGGTTCCAAAGCCCTTAGGCTTTGCCTGCAAAAACTTGATTCTAATTTAAAGGTTTAGGCAATCTTAAATGCAATCTCTTAAAAATTCTCTCTCTTTTTAATTAAAGTTCTCTCAATCTTCTGTATTGCTTTTAAGGTAGTTAGGCTTTATGCAAACAGAAGGCAAAGACTTTCAAAATTAAGAGTTTTGATATGAAGTACTGAGCTGGATGAAGAAAACCTATTCCAATGGGGAATCTAAATTGGTTCAACTCACTGTTTATCTTAGTATTTTATCTCTTAGGGTCCAAACAGTTTACTAAAGAGCTGTGAACAGAGGCATACGCTTGCCTTGGGACAACACTACCCACACCAAATGAACATAACTCAGTGTTTCCTCAAAGCAGCAAGGTGTTCTCCTGCCTTACAAGTACATTTGATTAAAATATAGAGAATTTCTCAAACACATTTTAGCTGACATAAGGAAAGCCAATTTAACCTGATGTGCTCATGTGGCATCATTTTAACAAACTGATTGATATCTGATGCAAATAGCCACACACTTGACAACTTCCATTTAAAAGTTTGGTACAAACATATGCCATACTAGAAATGGAAACATTAGATCTCATCACTTCCTCAAAATATCCTCTTCGGATTTTAAAATTGAAGTTGATGCTAAGAATACTGTTATCCAAAATTTTCTGAAATGAAATCAAGTTCAGGAAAGCAATGCAATGAATAAGCTCTAGTTCCTCTGTTGGTCTCTCTCTTCAAAGCCGGGAAAAAAATAACAAAAAAAAATTAATCTCATTTTGAAGAATAAACCTAAAACCCTTTCAAGATCGCAACATGAAAGATTGTGTCATTACATACCTCTGCTTACAAGAAAGGCCTGTAAATATAGTTAAACATGCAAATCCACACAGCAGCATGCAAATAACCTAGCAAACAAATAGTTAAAACAAAAAATGTACTCAAAGCAATTCAAAAACTCACTATAGATCACAGTGTTTGTGAGTATTCTAGTTGGACTGATAGCAGCTTGAGAAGTTGTTGAACTGGCATAAGCCAAAGGAACCTGCAGACTGCACAGAGGAAGTCACTAGATAAAACATGGAGCGTAAGGCTCATGGCTGGGATCAAACTGATCTCCTTTGTTTTTCAGAAATAATTAGTCTGTCTTTAATTTCACAGGGACCTTTGGTGGAAAGATTGCAGGAAATATGGTTCATCTTTGCAAAAAGTACGATATCACATCCTGTGAAAAATATAGTTAAAATCTCTTCTGGGGCCGGAATGGTTGAAGAAATCCCTGATTAGCCTCTTAATGGGGTGAGTCCAATTTAGTGAGAATGATCACCAGAGGGAGTCATTGACTTTCCATTAAATTCAGAGGGAATTTTACATACATCACGATGCCAAATTTGAGGGCAGGGCTGAGAACGACTGCCAACAGACTGGAGTTCAGGGACACAGGGCACTGTTTTACGGAATTCATCTATTTTCCCCTTTGGAGTCCTGTAGGTTGACTGCTATACTTCATGAAGTAAGAGGGCACAGCAGAAAATTCTTCAGGGGGTAGGAACTCCTACTTAAAAAAAAAAAAGAAAAACACAACAGTGCTTATCTGGTGGTGGTTGGAAGTGGCAGTGCTATCTGCTTGGTTCTTTCTTTGGATGTAGAACATATCACAGTCTTGCTCCATATAACCACTCTCCAGGTGGTTATATGGGAGGGTTTCATACTTGAGAAGATCAGGACTTCAAACAAGGGAAAGAGGGGAAAGGAGAAAGCAAGAACAGCTAGCAGATTTTTTTCTATCTTTTTTTTTATTTCATCATTTGGGACTAAATGAAAAAAAACGAGGGGTCTCCCTGAGAACCGCTGGGAAGCCTCGTGCATGGCAGGACCCAGCGACCTGCTCCACGGCACGGGGCGCTGCTCCCGAGCTGCCTCCCGTCTGTCTGGCACGGCAGACCAAAGCTGTGCAGAGCACCACACGCCTGCAGACCTGCCTCTCCCTCGTCATGTGGGCCACCGAAAACCAGCCGAGTTCCTCCCGAGGCAGTCTGGCTGATGGGCTGTCAATGCTTAACTCTGCTGGCCTTCGGAGGGGTAAAAGAGCTCATTCTGGTCAATGTATGCTTGATTTAAAACAGTCGGTACCTACGTTACGGGTGGGTGAAGAAATTTAGAGATGAGGGTTACTTAAGAATCTCTTCTGCAAACAGTTTGATTTACTGTCCAGTTGAATTTAGCACTGTTGTGATTTTCCCATGAGTTGTTGCACAGTTAAAGCCTCTTTTACTAAAATACACTCAGGCATTTCCCCAGCTGACACAGCTTAGCAGAATGCTGACCCCCTCCGTTAATAAATGCAGTGATCACAACTCCTGCCAGTGACACCACCCCTACTCACGAGCATCCCTGCACACCAGCTTACCCCATGCGGCACATACACAACTGGAACGCACTTGGAAAAACCCTGTTACTCTTCACATTATACAATTTAGGCTTAATATATGACTCTCAACTGCGGTTAGAAGTAAAACTGTAACCAACTACAGCACTGCGCAGCCGTTTAATGACAGCTTTCGAATATACCTGTGCCATCTGCCTCTCCAGCTTTGACCGGGGAATGTCATCGAAGTAGTTTTCATTTCTTCTTCTCCTTGCATCGCCCTGCATGATAATGTGGGGAACGTCCAGGGAGCCGCCGGTGGTGAAAGTGCTTTGGCTGAGTGATGGAGACAACTGAGGAGGAGTGTGGTTACCACTGGGTTCCTGGGGAGTAAGGAGGAAAACAGAGTATAAGAATAGCACATTGCTGACTTCAGTCTACACACTTAAAAGTGTATTTGAATTATTCATGCTAAAAAAAAATAAGCAACAGTTCCTGAAGTGGAGGTTACGGTGAATGAACTTTATAGATATAGATAAAGCAAGTTTCTTTTTACAACTGTTCATAGCAAGCAAGCAGTCACTCCTTTTTTCCTTCTCGTAACCTCCCTACATCATTTGTATGTGAACAGGCAGATGCAAGGAGATACTTCTCTTTTTCTCCTGCCTGTGAACAGAGAGGGGATAGACATCAGTCAGAAAGCTAGTGCTTTCCCCCAAATGTGCAGAGCATCACGGAAGAAAAAATAATGTACTGTTTATGCGAACTAGAGACAAATGAATTCCCCAAAACTTCACTGTGTAACATTCCTCTCTCTAGGGCTACTGGAGAGATACAGCAGTGAGTTACTTCTTGTCAATGCCCAAATAAAGTCATGATTTAGGGCTATGCTATTTATAAGACGCAGTACTTCCTCACTACTTCTCTGCAGCAGCTTTGAGCAGTCAAAGTGATTTGAAAGTGATTTGAACTCCGGCAACATCTCTCGCTGGAAAGAAGAAATGAATGAAAATTCACAAAATATAGACACTTTGCAGTTTTTATAGGTCTGGGAGAACATACTTTTAACTTGAATTACTATCCAGTAATATATCAGAATCATACCTAATAGCAAATCCTAGCATGACTGAAGGTATCCAAGAGCTAATGTTTAACCAGCCTTTTATTATAATTAATGCTGAACCATAACCTTGGATCAAACAACATGCAAATACCACACACAAAAAAGGATATATTAATTCTATGTAAGCAGAAATATATGTCCTCCTGATCGTACATTTTCCTAGGCTTGCTACCACATTTGTGGTAGACAGCCACTGTATGTTTGGAGACACCCCATTTTATTCATATCAGGCTATCCATGCCCAAACACAGAGAACAAACACCAGTGGTCAAGTACTCAGTGCTACCCTGGAGACTGCAATCTGCAGGTGCCAAGCTATAGTATCCCGTGCATATATGCAGTATATCTGTGCCCAGGCGGACTGCACGTCTACCCTGCGCGGGCCATAAACGCGGCCACAGCAACTCCGTGCCCACACACCCTCTGCTCCCACCATCCAGGCTACTGGGCTTTGCTAGCGCTAGAGGTGCCTCCGATTTTAAATTCTTTGCAGCAGAGGACATACCCACCCAGCAGGTTTGCGCAGAGCAGAGCTTCTCTAAATAAGCTATTGCTCTAATGCTGCATTTTAATGCTGAAGAACAGGAAGGGTCCTCAAGGTATTAACAGCACAAGAGGAAGCAAACATCTGCCCTGGGGTACGACGAGGGCCCTGTGTTTTTATTTAAAGCTGGTATTTCAAGCACAATTTCATTGAACCAAGCTTAACTCTAAAAAAACAGATCATGGAATTTTACTCCATGCTACTAAGAAACATGACCAATAGAAGAAACCAGAGAGTTGTAATCTCTTCCTAAAGGAAAGAAAAATTGCAAGATTCTGTATGTATTTGCGTGATAACAATATGTGATAATAAAATATTTATATGTCCATGAGTTTATTCTTTGCAAACACAACAGTGGGCTTGTATTTTCTGTGCTGATTGTTTAAAATTAGGGACAAATATGTAGCTTATCACATTTTAAACTGCAGATGCTTGTTTTTCATTTCTCTAGCTTCCCTATGATTTAAGCACTTGACATTCCTCAGGGCGAAGCAAGGAGTGCTGTCCTCGGAGGAATACACTTTTCCCCTCCTTCCTGAAAATCCACCTACATTTGGCCCAGTTAAAAGCCTCTGGAACGCCGCAGCCTGCACACATTCAGAAGGTTTGGTGACACATAATGCCCAGAACGCGTCCCCAGCTCTTCCACGAGCCTCACACACCTCCACAGCGACAGCAACCTGAGCAGAGCGAAGCCAAATGACTTCCCTCCTAATGATTCCTGCCAGCCGGGTGCGTAACAGGACTTCTCTCTTACACGCGTCATGATTCACTCTGTTAGTACCAACACAGCCATCTACAGTGTTTCTAGGTGACAGATGACTGCAATGGATATAAAGATTCCAGCTTTTATCCAGTTTCTCATGTGGATTTTTTTCTTTTTTCTTCCAAACTGCGTAATAGGGGAAATTCACTCAAAAAGCCATGTTAGAAGGCTATTAGTAAGGTTAGACAGGCAAGAATTACGTGCCTCTGCATTATGGTACGGTATTCAATTGTGTGATTCTATGTGATTTTCTCAAGTCATTCGCAGCACAGATGGATTCTCAACTATGCAGCATATTGTCATATATTCAGCATTGTGTTATCATTAGTTATCATGTAGTCAGTATTTTATTCTCACCTCATTTTGTGTCTCCAAACCTTTACCCTAAACTCTTCGAATCCTGCTCTGAAGACAGAATGTTTAATATAATTTTTTTTGATGACACCTCTGTTTGGACTTTAATGCTTTATGAACTTTAATCAATTTATTTTCAAAACATCCTATGAATTCTGGGGCTTTATAATCAGCACTCTAGTGCTAGAGAACTAAGATGCATACAGAAAGGTTAAAAAATATCCATTACTTCAGATGTCCAATTACAGTATCTATTGCCTGCTTTCCCAAGTATGTGCATTCAAAACTCGTCTTCTACTGATCCAGTTTGCGGTACTGTGTGCTTGGCACTTGCATAAATCAGAGTCCAGACTCCACTCGTATAATACAGAATGCCTGTAACATACAATTAATGCCTGTTTGGGAGGCATTTACTTAAATAACTTGTCAAGCAGTATCCAAGGGCTTTGTGGCAAAAGCAGATACAAATCTGCATTTTCTCAGCTATGGTTATTCCTGTAATCTTTAATGAGACATCTCTCATCCTTCCTTCACTTCTCCTCTTCATTCTATATCCACTTTCCCATTTCCATGAAAAAAAATGTGCAGTTTAAGGATGCCTGTGCAGTGGGTTGTCAGGTATTTGATGTCTTATGGTTAGTTAGCATTAAAGAAGGAAGAAAGTTAAGAACCTGAGATCCAGCATTTGCTAACTTCTCAGTATGTGACCTTGAAATTATATGTTTTAGTACAGCTATTGGGGAAATACTCTATTTGGTGTTTATTTGTTAGTCTTTGCACTATTTAATTATTCTTCCTTTGAAATAAATGTTAATATATTAATAGTGGAAAAAAAAGAAACATTAGCCTTCCCTAGGCTGACCTTGAGATCATAAAGGCATAATCTTCAAACAAAGCGCAGTCTTTCCTACGAGATGTATCTTCAAGCAGCAGCAGATATTTCATTCTATTTAAATCAATTTTCAGACTAAAAAATATTGCAAACTACAGAGTTGGGATTATGTCCTTGTTCTGTGTGAAAATGGCATAGTAGCAGTTTATGGGAAAGAAAACCTTAATCCAAACTCATGTCCTTTCCTTTCGGATTCCCTGTGAAGTCTCCAACAGTATGAAGTGATGAATAACACGGCGCGGTTGCCAGCATCAGTAGTTCCAGCTGTGGAGCAGCACACTACTTTTTATCATTTTGACTACAGATGGAGGACATCCAGGTTTCTCCTTGCTATTAGATGAGAATATACAACGCTAACCAGTAAGTAGGCAGCGGAAACTTTCCCACCTGCTGAAGAGGAACTAATTCCCCTGTCCAAGGCACTGAAACCACTGAGCAAAAATGTGTGACTTTCAAAAAGTTGGCAAATTATTCCCCTTTCCTGGGAGTATTTTAACACCAGCCGTGCACTAGGAGACCATTCATCTAATGCATCCAAATGTAAAATACAGAAAAAATATCCACACATTTGTGCAATATCCCTTGCAGAAGGATGTCATAGGTTTGTGACACTTTTTTTCAACATGACATTACAAATACACTGTATTTTGGGGGGTGGATCTGAGATGTTTGGACATGTTTACATTATGTGGCATTTGAGCACAAGCAGGGTGAAAACAGGCAGGTCAGAAAAACAGAAATCCTAAGTGTATGTAAAAATCAGGTCATAAAACCAGCCTCCCATTCTGTCTTTCTCTATTTGTCTTTCCACTCGGAAATCGACTTTTGGGAGTACACCTTGACCTGGGAGATTTGGAAATCCAGACACAAATGAGATTCCAGTCCAAAACATAGCCCCAAGAAAATAATCAAATCCAATCAGAAACAAAAGATTTGACCTAAACTAGCAAAAGAAAAAGTGCTGATTGTATAAGTGGCCTTAGAGAGAACACTGTAGGAATGGGTTATTGGGGCACAACATGGTAATGGGCAGCAAGGAAGTACAAATGTCGGAACAGAGAAACTAAGGAAAGTCAGGATAATGAGAGGAGATTAAAACTGGGCAAGTGTGGAAAACTCACAGAGAAACTGCAACAGTGGCTCTGAAAAAAGGAATATTTATGAAAAATAAAAATGACTGGCAACTTTTGATACATGGAGGTAAGAAATCTTGATGGCATTTATATCTCAACAGCTTCAAGAGGCTCTCTCCACAGAAAGCACAAAGTAAGCGTCTTGAAAACGTGTAAGGGAGATGGAACTCTTCTTCCACCACGTCAGCCCCAGGAGCTGGGATTCCTATGGACAAATGCGGACAGGCAGCCTGCTGACACCTATTTCTGAGCTAGTTTAACAGGTCGGATGAATCACACAGTAAAAATGTCAGTTTGTCTCCCCTGATTACCCAAAGAGCTGCGAAGGAGCAGGTCAGCTGAAGATATGCTCACCAACAGGGTCTGAAGTGAGAGGAGCTGAGTCCCGCTCTCAGCGGCTGCTCTTTTCCATGTGAGTCTTACCTGCCAAGAAATGCCAACAGATTTCCATGGGGACTCACCCTGAGGGTTATTGAGCGAGGTGGTTTCTGAGGAGGATCTTCGTGGAGCCTGTCTCCCAAGGAGGCCAGAACACGCTTCCGATGGCCAATCAAGCTAATTTTTAAGACCTGAGAAAGGAACACAAATATCTCATTAAAAAGAGCACATTACACTCATTATACTCATTACTTTCAGAGAGAAGCCTTTTTTTTCCCTTTGAACCTTTTAATACGGTTACTGCACAGGTAAGATGGAGCAGTGCAAGGCAAGCAGAGCGGAGGAAGTGAGAGGCAAGATCAAACAGAAGAAGAATCTTTTAGAATTGAGGAAAGGACAAAGCAGGAGAAGGAAAAAAAAGGCTCATAAATGAGTGGGGAGGATAGGAAAATGGAATACAAAAA
Source organism: Eudromia elegans (assembly GCA_003342815.1). Classification (NCBI taxonomy): domain Eukaryota; kingdom Metazoa; phylum Chordata; class Aves; order Tinamiformes; family Tinamidae; genus Eudromia; species Eudromia elegans. Next base: position 415,039 of record PTEX01000056.1, on the reverse strand, counting down.
GCAGTAGAGGAGGAGCAAAGGAAGGGGGAGATTGGAGAAGAAAAAGTAGACATGCAGGCAAAAAGTAGGTGATGAGGATTAAACAGATTCACAAGGATAGGAAGGATGCCGACATTAGGGATCACAGTATGAGGAGAAGCCAGCTAGTGGTTGGAGAAGGGAGAAAACAAACTGCAAAATGAATGTAAGTTATCATTCCTTAAAACCTATACACAATGGCTTTTGAAGGCAATCTCTGACCTATGTGCACAGTTATCATTATCATGTAGACTCGTGTACACGTTAGAAACACAAGATGATAGACATACGCCCCAGATTCTGTTTTGGCAGTCTACTACTTTTACCAGGTATGCTGGGAAATCTAGCTATTACCAGCAGGTTGGCTCAAATACCTTACATATGTCCAAACTCCCAAAACACTGCTGAGCAAGTTTTAGAAATTTACTACAATACTTCCCCTTTATATCCTTTCATACTCTTACTCATCCAAGAGTACCACTCTCCTCAGAAAAACAGAAAGGGAAGAAGCAGAAAGTTGGAAACTTGACCATTAGTAGAAAAAAAAGAAAAAAAAAGGGCACACACACATTCTGATATCATTAATAGCTACAATTGCTTCAAACTGTGAAGCAGCACTTAAACATAGCAGTAAGCCTCTGCTCTGCGAATGGCAGGGTCCTCACATAATTCTTACAGCCTGTATATGGTTTTAAAGACCACACTTGTCTCCATTTGCTCTCACTGTAGTAGCTTCCACTATATTTAGGACCACTGTGTGTCAACACCCTTCAGTCGAGAGGCATTTTTCACTCAACCTAAGAGGAATAGTCCCCCAAAACCCAAAGATGCTGCCTCTTAAGTGATCAGCTATCTCGGGTTGAGCAACGGCCACTAAAAATTAGTATTCAACAAATAAGCAAATTAAAGAAACTATTCTCAAATACAGTTTCTTTGACGCAGTATCCCAGGGTGGCGACACGCAGTTAGGACTCTGGTGGGTGAACTCGTCCCATCCATCGTGAACAGTGTTCATGGTCACTCTGACGGACCTCTCTGCACTATCCAGTATTGCTGAACACCAAGAATACCCTGTCGGCCTGTGTCTGTAACATGATGGGCAATGACACGAACAGATGAAAGCCTTCCCCCAAGAGGGTTGCCCAGGACCTTGCAGATGGATGGCAGAGTCAAGTTGCACAGTCCAACAAGCCTCTCATGTCTTCCCGTGTTAGTATAAATCTGCAGAAGTAGCAGGCAAGCTGAGGCAGCACAGCACATGCTGGAGTGCTGGGGGCATGTGAGGGACACCTAGTTATGTATTCAGTTTACAGCGAATGTTAAGCAGAAGAGTGCACGGTTTATCCTGGTATTTAGCTACATGAAACACCTGAAGGAACTACAGCTACTTGAAGCTTGAAGGAGATAATGCACTTGAGTGGACCAGTTTCTTTTATAATGCTCCCCTGTCATCAAGAGCATTTGCCCAGAATTTTCTAAGTCAATCTACAGTTCTTGGACCTTTCTGAGGTCCTCAGTGCTTTGAATGCCTTATTAGCCCTATCAAACCCAGACAAAGGAATTTACACAAAGCTACTGAGTAATATGAGAAAAAATGATAGGGGTCTTGTGGGATGCAGCACTTGAGAGATCAGAAGGCAAGTCTGCATGGTTATATTATTTAAAAATTGTTCTCAGTTTGGAAACTATACAGATCTTCAACACCATGAAAACCGCTAAGTTTATTCCACCTTTTGTTCTTCCACTAAAATGGTGATCACTCCAAATTTGAACTGGTAGAGATTTAAAGATGCATCCTACAGAAACATATGGTCCTTAGCCACTAGGCAGATCTATTTACTCATCCGGACAACATACTACATATGTTAACTGAAGGCAGTTTGTATTCTTCTGAAAATAGACCCTCTAACTACTTAGGCAACTTCTAATTCATCTTGCAAAAATAAAATATTATTTTCTGAAACATTTCTCTATTTGAATTGTAAGACTTTAACAAACTTCCTGAAACTCTGAAAACTTCTTCTGTGATGAATTATCCTTGACAGTACTTATCGAAAATGTCAAATATCACAAATAAAGGTCAGTGGTGTGCATTGGTAAAGTTGCCTATGACAGAATCTTAGGAACAGCTCTATGTTGCATACCAGATAACTATTAGTCTTGCGCTTATTTAGTCTGCAAGTTAGTCCTCCATGAATATTTCCTACCCTGGGTAATAGTGAAGCATGATAATCCTGAACAGAGCAGCACACCTAAGTGCTATGCAGCAAAGCATTAGTTCAGATAGCTCGTAGCCCACTTTATACAAGACAGTGAGAGTTTTGCAGCGAGCCCGCAGTGATCAGTGAGATCATGTCATGAAACCATCAGAGCAGCTCAAGGCTCTGCACAGCCTGTATTTGATTACCAGGACAAAAGCAGCATGTACATGATATGCCTCTTTCTTCACTGGCAGCATGATACCTGGGGCAAAATAAAGCAACTACATCTCATATCTTGAATAATCACAACTTACTTGCTTATATTGCAATATAATTAAAGGAGAACGGGGCAAGTCATTTGTCCAAAGTTGACACATGCACACAGATTTAATCCTCTTTTTATCTCCATATTCTCCAGTGATTATCATACAAAATGAGATTCCACCAGGAAATATAAGAAATTCACAAATGTAACCAATGTAACATTTTGCATTAGATATTTGAATACGTTGACAGATGTTTTAAAAAATAAACACATGTATCCTAGTAACTCCCTGATGACTACATATGTGCAGATGCTGGAATGCACAAGTTACTCCATCTAAAACTAAGCGTTATTTCTGCAATAACCTTCTGTCTGGTCTTTTCTTCTGATTGAATAATTTGATCTGACACTATATTTTTATAGTTATTCAAATCTTTTTGAAGGTTACCACATTTCAGGATACTGATTCCTTTTGTTCTGGAATATCTGAGAAGTTACCATGTGGGACAGAATTAATACGGCAGCACTGCAAGGACTAAGTAATCACACAATGACAGTCAAATGCTAAAACCCAGCTACAAAGTGGAAATCTAGAGAGACATCAGGACAGCACTAGTAATTCTCCAGTGGCAGTACGAGACACTCTAGAATTTAAGCTTAATTTATTTAGGAAATGAGCCTAACATTTAGGGCTAAGAGGAAAAGCCAGTACCTAGGAACCAACAAGGTGCATTTTTTCTACGTTTGCAGGTAAGCCGCCCAGAACACTAGGTAAATGCAATGTTATTTTATTAATAATTTTACTGCTGATTATTGTAGAAGAAATTCCTGTCTATTCTGGAATGGTGAATAAAGAATACATTCATTTCTATCATTTTTCTTCCATAAAATACTCCCTAAAACACGATAGTGTCCAGCTAGATCAGACCAACCAAGTCACCTGCTGTCACAGTTAGTTTAATTAAAGATTTCAAAATGTGAAAAAAAAAGTGCAGACGTTGACAGATCTTATCCATATAACTCCAGTGTTACATGGTAGATTGACAGTTACTTAAGAAAAAAATGAGCTCCCTAAATCCTTACCTCTTTTGGGATTGCTAGAGCTCTCAGATCAATATAGCTTTGTATATTTAATCAAAAAATGCAAAACTGCATTTAAAAATAAAATAGTTCGATTGAGCAGTGTTTCTTAAAGAAACTTTGACATTGAATTCCAGATTCAGGTCATATGAACAGCATCTGGCAAAGCCATTAGTAAAAGAAGAATGCTACTCTGTTGAGAAAAGGAAGCAGACCAGGCTTGTTACCATATATAACTCTAATCAGAAGTTCACCAAAAAAAATAATGCTGACCAAGATTTCCATTACATGGTGTCATAATGGTGTGTTATGAAATATAAATATGTCAGCGTCATTACACTTTCACAATAGTGACTACTGTCACTAAACTGCAGAGCCCATAAAATGAGCCAGTACCCAACTACTCCAGCTAAGCTAGAGCTTGCTGTGGGATGCTGCAGAGAATCACACTCTCACGGGATGGCTGGGGTTGGAAGGGACCTCTAGACATCACCCAGTCCAATCCCCCCGCTCAAGCAGGGACCCCTAGAGCACGGGGCACAGGGTGGCATCCAGGTGAGCTTGGAAGATCTCCAGAGAGGAGACTCCACAACTTCTCTGGGCAGCCTGTTCCAGGGCTCTGTCATCCTAATAGTGAAGAAGTTCTTCATCATATGGAAATGAATCTTCCTGTGCTTCAATTTGTTCCCATTATCCCTTGTTCTATTGCTCACCACCATGAAGAGGAGTGTGGCCCAATCCTTTTACATCTCCTCCTTATGTATTTATACATGTTGATATGATCCTCTCTCAATCTTCTCTTCTTTACACTAAACAGGCCCAGCTCGCTTAGTCTTTCCTCATAGGATAGATGCTCCACTCCCTTAACTTTCTTTGCAGCCCTACCGTGGACCATCTCTAGAATGGGGGTCCCTCTTGTACTGGGGAGCCCAGAACTGCACACAATACTATAGCTGGGGCCTCACCTTTGTTTGCCAGGTTATTTTGGTAAACTTGTCCTCTGCAAAGGCTACAGGCCCTCTGGGGGTCAGTTCCTGCTCTAAAGTGACTGGGAAAAGGCACGTTGCCTCTTTTCCCCTCTTGGGCAGCAGAAGAAATATCCTGTCAAAGCTATGCTAATCTTCAGTCACATTGTTCACATTGGGATACTTTATCATCTTTGTTAGTGAACTGTTGACTGATTTCTTCCAATCCTAACACTGTGAGACAAAGTTATCACTAACCTTTGCCATTTTTAATGGTGCTGGGAATTTCCTTTAGAGCTTTGATGGGCCAGCAAAGCACAGGCACAGGAAAAAGGGGAGCCTCCAAGGCACTCTCGAGATGAGAGTTGTTGCAGCCCTGGTAGCTGTTAAGACTCGCCTGTTTTATACAATTGCAATGGAAGTAATTCTTTTTTATGTAAATGAAGAGACTTGTAAGTGACTATAGATGATATGAAATATGTGTCATTATCCCCCTGAATTAATTAGCCAACTAGAAACAGATGTCAGTTGTCTTGGTGACAGCATTTCACAAAGACAGATGGTTGCTTAATAAGTCCTGTTTCTATATGTTGAACACGAGGAACTGACTCTTTCCTCCTAAATATATATAATTTATTTGCAGATCTGCAACTATGGAGACACTAAAGACCAAAAGTAAAAGTGTTTGTGAATTAGGGGGGTCTCGTTCTCATCTGAGTTGCACTGCTAGAAATTAGCTTGCCCTGGGATCAGTGTCACACTGATATAAAGTCATTGTCATCCCCAATCAGATTCAGGCTCAGGAGACAGGATGATTTTTTTTTTTTTTTGGAAGGATCCTCTGGATAGCAATTTATGTTATTGTCAAATTTCTGCCCTGACTTCACAGGACAAATCATTTTGTCATTGAACTGTTTCCAAACTACTCATTAGTATAAGAACTGGGTATTTGCGAGTATCTGGTGCTAATACTTTTTGTTCCATTAAAGATAAAATAATAGTGATTTTTGTCTGTGTAACTGGTAATCTTTAATATTTCATCTGAAAAATACTAATTTAAATTTTCATTAAGTAAATTCAGGAAAATATAATTAAATTAGACCTGGCCAATAATGCTGCTCTTCTCCCGAGGATCTGTCTCAGGCTACATGATGAACCACTTTTTAAAAACAAAATTTTAATTAAAAATGAAGTTAAATCCATGGCCTTTTAAAAATATCTCAGTTTAATGGTTTTATAAGCCCTAGATATAATCACAATTATTACATATGAGCAATTTTTTATTACATTTGAGATTCACAGTATGTAAATCAGTAAACCTAAAGTCTATTATATAGACAAAGTGTAATACAACAATGATTGGTCTTATTTTTTCAAAGTGACAATGCTGAAAATATGATACCCATAAGGCGTTAAGCAGGTCTGAACATAAAGTGAATATATATATTACTTGTGTTTTCACAGGCTAAATGTGGAAAAAAACCATAATGGAGAGTTAGAAAGGTGGAAGAGACTTCCAAACACAGCTCTAGATGAATGACTTGTCGGGCTGTTTCCTCCACTAGTGACTTAGGTGTCTGCCTTTATGCTGAAATAGCAACAGCAATACTGTGCAGTTCAACTCAGTTTTGGAACATGTGTGTTCATGGAGAGCACACGTGCGTGAACAGAGAGATTATTCCCGGCTAGTCCCAGGTCTTCCATGTCAGCCACACTGCCAGAGAGCAACTGCGATGACAGCACGTTATTCTATTATATTTTGCAGGATTACCTACACAGCAGATAAATTATAATGAAAGTTACTGGTACTACAACACGTTTCATAATGAGCTAATCACTTATTTATCTCTCTTAAATCTGTCATTATCAGCAAAGCAAGCTCATCTGTATATAAGGATGAAGTCTAGCTAGTGTAAAGAGACTGAGGAGATCTAACACAAATCTCTGTAGAAAAAAAACTAATGAAATGTTGTGAAATAGATACTTCTGATCTTGAATCAATT